>OY744515.1:178175225-178630225 GCA_963556195.1 Sepiola atlantica | reverse complement strand
GGTTATTTCATTCAACCTTTTACCAGCAATGTTCTCGTGTTGGAACACATAAAATACTTAAGGCACTATTCAAGTTTTATAACCTAATTTTGGAACGGTTTATTTTCACGAGCAAGCATTGATTTTTCATGCTTACAGATCGAAAATATGTTTTGTTTTGTGAAAAATAATTGGGAGACCATGCGCAATTTTGGACATTTCTATGCAAATTTCACCTCGTGTGACACCCTCTAATTAGCTATACATTTTATTTTGAAACATTTTGAAAATTTTTCTAAATATTCAATCTATATTAATTTGCAATTAGCTATCCACTTAATTCATTATGCAATATTTTGTGCATTGATTAAATGCTGCGTTCACATATGGGAACATGCCCGTAGCTCAATAATAGCTTATTGTATAAGCATGAAAATCTTTAATTTTATTCAACATTTATATATATATATATATATATATATGTATATATATATATATATATATATATATATATATATATATATATAATGTTAAATTTATATATATAATATAAATTAAAAATTTTTTTCACATCAGAAGGCATCGCAAAAATGAAATACAATTTTTTTAGGAAATCGATAAGGATTCCAAGATTTTTTTTAATACAGTAAATCAAATATTTCGATCGTGACCGATCTTTTTCAATGAAACTGAGTACCCGAAAGTGTTATTATTTTTTTCTTCTTTCTCAACGCCAACACGTTGTCAGCAAACCGACAACGGTCAGCGTCTTTCCCGCTGTAATTGGAGACATATTAATGTGAAGATTACGTGCGGTGGTAGTAGCGCAACACAGTGGTGATGGAGATAAACGCTCGATTATGCGTATACGTATTGAAATTTTTTTTTTCACATTAGAAGACATAACAAAAGTGAAATACAATTTTTTTTATGAAATCGATAAGGAAGCCAATATTTCTTTCTTTCTTTTATAATATAAATCAAATATTTCGACCGTGGCCGATCCTTTTCAATGAAACTGAGAATCCGACATTGTTATTGTTATTTTTTCTTTCTCAACGCCGAAACGTCAGGGAACTGACAACGGTCACGATCGAAATATTTGATTTATTGTATAAAAATATGAAATAAACCTTGGCATCCGTATCGATTTTTTAAACAAAATTCTATCTATCTATCTATCTATCTATCTATCTATCTATCTATCTATCTATCTATCTATCTGTATATATATATATATATATATATATATATATATATATATATATATATATATATATATATATATATATATACTAGTGTAATTATATGTCAGAATATATACAAGTGGAGTTCGGTTTACACGCAAAAATTAATTTATTAATATATGAATTTTACAGGAGTTACCATAAATATATCACGCGCTTATATAATAATAGAGCACTTTGGAATTCCCTCCCTGATTTCTGTTTCTCATACTGAACCAACATGCAGAAATTTAAATGTAATGTGAACAAAAACATTTCATACTAACACTCCTATAATTATGTCTTCTAATCACGGTCGGCCGTTACGTCTCAGTGAAAATGTGCTTTGTTTTGTATATATAAAAGTTAAGAAAATAAATATAACCATTCCAAAATAAAATAATTGTTGAAACAATTATTTCAGTGCGCAATTTATGTAAGTATACAAGACATAAAAATAGCCCCATTGTCTGGCTTCATTTTTAATTCAACCTTTTTCTTACGAACAGACACAAATTGTGAGATAAATATCGTCTATCGCATATAGTTTCTATTTTCTAAACAATTTATTCTTTTCAAATTCCATTTACACGGCAGATTTGATAGTCTCCTCAAAGTTAAGTTTTTCTTGCTTCGCCATCTTGAATGTATTTGGCATTTTACTAATTTCAAACAATGCTACCAAACGGGTCAGTATTTTACCCTGTTAAACTGTATTCTTTGAAATCTCATTCTCGCCTTTCTTATTTCTCTTATTTACACTTACTTGCGAGAGGGAAACCTATCTTCAACTTTCTGTTCCCTTTTTAGTATACAATGAACTTATTCATCTACATATATATATATATATATATATATATATATATATATATATATATATATATATATCACACGCAATATTGGAATTTTTTTTTTTAACCTGCGGGGGATAGGAAATACCCGACTAGTAAACGGGCACAGGATATTTCCACCCTTCTCGGAGTGTTGGACCCGTAAGACCTTGTAAGGCTATCTATCTAAGAGAAAGAAATCTCTGACAAAAAAACCTTGCTACCAGCTACTTACGCCATGGCAGTAAACCGTTGGGGAGGGAGGCTTCCTTAGTCCTGATCGACAAGCTTCCTAGAGTTGGAATTTCGAACAAAATATCCGGTTTGCAAACCTACAATTGCTTAAGGAGTAGATAGGTTCTGCCTATCGCCGGCCCTTGCACTCCTTCCTTGTCTATTAGTCAGGCGTAGAGGTAACAGCGCTGGGACGCCTGAAAACACCCAGTGCCTAGCCTTGTTTCCTAACTAGATCAATTAACGCTGTTTTATTTCTCTCTATTTGGGCAACTTGGGGAAAATCTTTTCGACACTAAGTCTTACATTGCCAATCTGGGTCTCTCTTGTTCCGACAGGTTGAGGGTACAGGTTAGAGAGCTTGTCTCGCTGCTGTTTCCGACTGATAGGAAGGAGCCCAAACTCTTGGGTAGCGCCAAGAACGGCTGCTCCATCATCAGTTTCATAATACCGTGGGTAGTTGTATGTGCCATGTCGCGCATGGAAAGGGACCCTGCAATTATCTCCGGTGGGCTTTCCCGAGGCCACAACCCCCATGGACCAGGTCGAGACTAATGGATTGGTTGTGTGAACTTATTGGCACCAAACAAGTACTCACCTTGGCCAACCCACTCTATAATCAAAACAAACATGTCATTACAAAAAAATAAAAGCAAACCTAAACCAGACACCCAACAAAAACACTTTCGCCTCCGCCCTTGAGGCTCGCATTCACAAATATCCGGGGACTTAGAACCAATATCAACGACGTAGAATCCTTTCTCCTGACAAACTCCCCGGATATCCTAGCTCTAAGTGAAACTAACCTCCAATCCTCAATCTCCTCTCACCACTTTGACATGACTGAATACCTCCCACTCTACCGTAAAGACTCTGACAAACATATGCATAGGCTAGGAGTTTATGTTCGGAACACCCTCACCCTGACTAGAGAACATAGGCTAGAATCAGATGACTATGACTACATGTGCTTTAGATTGACTTTACATCACAGCGTCAGTTACTTATACTTCTTATACCGCTCCCCGGCGACCCAAGACTGTACTCTGCTAAACTCTGTCTCTGTAAGCATAGACAGAGAACTCTTAACTGACTCGAATGCCCAGATACATGTATTTGGGGATTTTAATGCCCACCACCGTGACTGGTTGGGATTCTCCAACCTTACTGACGCAGCCGGCCACTCTACGTATAATTTCTCCTTAGCTCACTCCCTCTCTCAGACTGTCGATTTTCCGACCCGCATCCCCGATCGAGTAGACCAACAAGCCTCACTTCTAGACCTTTTCTTGACCCCAATGCCCGAGGCTTGTATGACGGAATCCCATAGCGCACTCGGAAATGCTGATCACATTGTTCTAATGATACATATTACCTTAAGAAGTCGTCCAAAAGCTGATGAACCGTTGCTCAAAACAACAAGATACTACGAGCGGGCTGATTTTGAGTCAATCAGAGATCACATTAGTGACGCCCCATGGAGGGAAACCTTCTCACTCCCTGCCAACCAGTGTGCAAACGAATTAACTGAATGGGTCAAAGCAGGCATTGAAGCCTATGTCCCCATGCGAAAATTCTTTAGTAAGCCTCACTCTCCTCAATGGTTCACCTCGGAATGTGCAGTTGCCATTTCCGAGAGGCAACAAGCATTCCGTAAATTCGGCCGCCATAAGTCAGCTACTAATAGAAATAAGTTTATAGAATCAAGAAATAATTGCAAGGCCGTGATAGTAGAAGTGAAGAGAAAGTATAATGAGTTAACAAAACAACGCATCCAGTCACAGAAGTTAGGTACTCGTGATTTCTGGAAAATCTACAATAGTGTAGTGAATAATGGTCAATCAACGATTCCCCCACTATCAAACCACAATGATGTCGCTTGCACGGCCATTGATAAGGCTGAACTACTTGCCCATCGCTTCGCTTCTAACTCTACTTTGGACTCAGATAACCACCCCCTCCCCAGATTCCCTTTGCTGACCGAAGCCACACTTGATAACCTGGTCATCACCCCATCCAAGGTCAGACACATCATAAAAAACCTTGATACCTCCAAAGCTTGTGGGCCTGATCTTATACCAGTAATAGTAATAAAGAAATGCTCTGCTGAACTGGCCCTTGTCCTCTCCAAACTCTACAATAAGTGTCTAGCTGAATCTTGCTTCCCCGATAGCTGGAAAATTGCCTCTGTGGTACCAGTCTACAAGGACTCTGGGAATAGAACCGATTCTCAAAACTATCGCCCAATCAGTCTGCTGCCGATCTTTGCTAAAATCTTTGAATCCCTAATCAATCTAGCGATAGTACGGCACTTAGTTAATGCTAAACATTTTTCCGACCGACAGTATGGATTTAGACAAGCACGATCTACTTCAGACATCCTAACGGTCATCTCTGAGCGCATGTATCATGCACTCGACGGGGCAGGAGAAGCTAGAGCAGTAGCGCTAGATATATCCAAGGCCTTTGACAAGATATGGCCTAAAGGGCTTCTCCTGAAAATACGCTCATACGGTATTACTGGGCAATTACTTAATATAATTAGATCCTTCCTAGACAAAAGAAAAATCCAGGTTGTCCTCGATGGCCGCTCATCTATGCAACATGACATAAATGCTGGTGTACCCCAGGGATCTATCCTTGGACCCTTGTTGTTCCTGATCTATATAAACGATCTCCCTGATGGCATAGAGTCTGAGATTGGTTTATTTGCTGATGACACCACCCTTTACTCTCGCCATGGTGGTAAAACCGACGCAATCATATCCGAGGCAATGGCTGAATCTTTAGAAAATGACCTCTAGACTGTAGTGGATTGGGGCCATAAATGGTTGGTAACTTTTAATGCTGCAAAGACAAAGCTCCTTTCCTTCAATAATTACAACGAACCTTTGCAACCACCGATTGTCATGGCAAATAACATCCTACCTGAGAGTTCATCATTCAAACTCCTCGGCTTAACCTTCACAGGTAACATGAATTGGAACAAATACATTGAAGACATTGCCAAGGCTGCCGCAAAGAAGGTTGGCTCCCTCTACCGTGCTAGTAAACTCCTCACACCTGACATTATCCTGTATCTCTACAAAGCCACCATCCGCCCATGCATGGAGTATTGTTGCCACATCTGGGCTGGTCATCATCTACTAGTCTCTCCCTCCTTGACAAGGTCCAAAAAAGAATCGCCAACCTAATAGGTCCCTCACTGTCAACCAAGCTCCAGTCTCTGTCCCATCGCCGCAATGTGGCATCCTTGTGCTTGTTTTACAAATACTTCAATGGATTATGCTCCGATGAATTGGCTACTCTGGTGCCCCCTCGACGAAAATTCACTAGACTAACTCGACAATCAACTAAATCTCATTCATTCACTGTGGAGGTCCCCAGATGTCGGAGAGCCTTCTACTCAAATAGCTTCTTTCCTCGTACTGCTGGCCTCTGGAACTTCTTTCCTGTCCCCTGTTTCCTCGACAGTACAGACATGCAGAAGTTTAAAACTAATGTAAACAGACATCTAGCTGCGCAGATCCCAGTCTAAGTTGACCGCCCTCTATCTTCTCCTCTTTTCTTTTTTCTCAGTAGCCCCTTACGTCTACAGTGGCGGCCTGCCTTGTTTGGAGTGAACTATGTTAAAAAAATGTGTTTAATAGCGTCTGTCGGCAAATGAATACCCAAAAGCCAATTCTACAAATAATTCGTTTCACAACGCATTTTGTTTTTCCAAAATAAAGAACATTTTCTACACTTCTATTTTTTTAATTTATCACCCTCTAGCAAATTTATCGTCGTCTGCGATAGGTCTTTCTCTGGCAGTAATATTAAGCTGTATTGTTTTAAAGCGAATTTGACACCAGAACTATGCATTGTTTTATATAAGTATTTTTTATATTTCTTAAGAAGGTTGAAAGGCACAGTCAAACATCCAAAACAAACTATCCAGTTCTTTACATAAATAGTCTCAATCGGATCCGGTTACTGTAAAAGGGAAACCACCCTTACCTAAAATGGTATCGAGTTCTTTAACATACATGTTCTTAATCAGAATTCAGTGGTTCCAATAGAAGACATTCTCTAAAAGGTACATCTTAGGGTTTCAATTGGAATATAGTTACATTTTTCTATAGATTGAAACATTGAAAATACATAAATGTGATGTTCTCTAAGTTCTTGTAACACTTTGTATAAGCATTTATTGTCTGGAAATTTATGATTGACAATTGTACTGGGACATTGCAATAATACATAGATGAAAATTTAAATATTAATTACTATCTAATTTGTTAACACTAACTAATTGGGATTCAATTATATACATTTACATCACCATGAAATTTTAAATTTCCCTGTTCTAAATACATTAAATAAATTGACGTTTCAACATTAAAAAAAAATTATTCTAATGTCCTCTTACGAAGGTTAAAATCAAGATATAATGATACTAAACCTTATGTCTAGAATCGTTATTTCTTATTTTGATCAAAATCAATTACATGATTTTGAATCTTGAAAATGTCTAAAATTTAAGGCTTAAGCCTAAAGGGTTTTAAGAGGAAATTTTAAATATGAGTTGCACCTATATTATGCCTTCTAAAACACCCTTTAATACCCCAAAGAAACTGTAATTTGAGAATATTTATTAATCTATGTCTAATACTTATTGTTAAAATTTCACAAACATCGGGAGTATCTGAATTTTTACGAAGAACTTCCACACCCTTTTTGTCGTTTTTGCATGAAACTAACTTGCACTAAATATATCCCATATCACCCCCTTTTACGCCTATCAAGCCGGCATAATTTTATAAATCTCTATCTATAAAAAAGTTAGGTATGCGTATGTGTTTATATATTTGTATGTACAGGATTCACTCCTAAATTAATTAACCGATCATTACTAATCTTAGAACGATTGATAATGGTCGGTTAATAGATTCAGGAATGAATGGTTTACATGCAAATATATAAACACATACGCATACCTAACTTTTTATAAATAGAGATATATAAAATAATGCAGGCCTAATTTTAAAAGTTGAACCTAAATAGCATTTAAGCTGAAAAATCAAACTTTGATTCTGATTAGCGAATTTTAAGCGAGTTTTTTTTAAAAACTGGACAATTTTGACGAATTGAGCGAAACAGTGAAAATGGGATTGATCAGACTTCGTTCATAGCATTGGGAATCGTATCAAAGAATTACATCTAGAATCTAGAAACGCAAATTAGACGTGAATCCAGCCGTCGATAAGACATCATAGAAAAAAATAGTGGGAAACCCTACAAAGGTACTGGAATGATCGAAATTTACCAGTGCGACATTCTTCGTCAGTGTTCTCGATGGTCAAGCGAACTGAATGCACCTAAATAGACGTCTCATTCACAGCAGATTTATTCTGGGTCAATAAGTCTATGCAGTACGGTCTGCAAGCAATTCGACCCGATCTTTGGAAAAATGTTCAAGTTTGTTTTGACACTATAAAAGACGTAAGTTAAATATCCCATAGTCTCCGTTTTCGTCTTTTACTACCAACCTGATGATACACCTAGTGAGACATATAGATATGCCCCCTCAAGGGAACAACCACGGGTGAGTGATTCAGAATCATCTAATACCCGGATTCTTGTCATGACACGTTTAGACTTAACATTCTGTTATGTTTTCTCACAACTAACTGCTTCTGACTCTTCAAAGAAAGGGAAAACAGGTACATAGACATGACACTGCCCATGTGTAAAAAACTCCTGAAAGTAAGCACAACATTCTTGCGAAACACTTTAACTTGTAATCAATTGTCATCTATCCAGCGATGTGAAACTCGTGACACGACAGAGTTCGTCTGTTTGCAGTCACGACCATATTTGTAGTCTTAGGAGACGTTCTATTTAATCTTGAGTTTGGTCTTTCCATTTAAGCCAGGAGGCCAACACCAATTAACTACAGTGTCGGGAATTTAGACAACACCCACTATTCTAGATTAACATGTCCTTTCCACCGCTAACTTAAGATGAGTCAGAGACTATAATCAACGGCAAATTACTTAATTAAGATATATTTAATCTTTCTCAACAATAACAAACACCAACTCTATAGTTAGTAAGGGTCTGTCTCGGGGAACATTTTAAACTAACTATGAATTTCAAATAATTAGCTGAACTCGGTTTCGGGCTATCTAAGCTTATGCGAACCCGGCTTGTCTAAATAAACTATTGAATGGACACTTCGACAATCTACGAGTCCTACATCGACTTTATTCATTGAAATCTGTTTAATGTAACTCGAGCACTAAACAGAACCGGAGCCGCTTCTAACAACCCATGTAAATATTACCCTTCATATTTCGACCTATCGACTAGGTCATCAACATTCCGAAATCATTCCACATCTCAGTTGTACTTATCATTTCTAACTTCTTCCCTGTCTAAATCGGGATCAAGCACGGAGTTTCTACAACCCAATAAAACTATCCGGCGATGTGTTATCAAAAGCGAATCAATCTGCCGAAATAAATGATCCCGTTACAACATGTTTAGACGGATGTAATTTCCTTTTATGATAGTGTGCAAGGTGCACAGTCTTCCTATTTAACTTGAAAGGGTAAAAGCACAAGACACCTTCAATTTGCGACTTACCAGCCATATGTCACCTCGCTCTTGCTTATCAAAATAATCTAAGTAGAGTTAGAACATCTTCAGGATATATTCATAATCGCTTGCAAATAATTTGGTCTTTTCTACGCAATGCATATTTTTGCCCAGATTTTAAGATACTTAGTTAATCTCGGACATCAAACCCCGGCCTTTCAAATGAAAACGATCACAATGATGAGTAGTGTTTAAAATCGTTTCTTTACTAAGGAAACATAGTTAGATTCGAGATATAAACAGCGTAACCCGTACGAGCGTTGACCATCGTAATGTTAATTGTGCCATCATGGTACAGACCACCTATTTATTTCAGGTATTTTAAGTTTAAAAACATAAATTGAATGAAAACTGATCCCAAGGTTTTTGTTTTAAGTGTTGAACAGAAAAGGCAAAGGGCGAAAGAGAAAATGATTTATTGGCCTCCTTCACCATCTCCCAAATCCCCCGTGACTCCAACCCGGATCTGACAACACTAAGTTTTCGTTCATTATTGAATAAATTAGTTAGATTTTCCACGTTGGCACCCTCAGTTTTTAAAGCTTGATAATATCTTAAATTCTTTTGGAGGGGGGCAGTGGGTGTGGTCAATCTTGTTGGGTGAACATTTCAGACTTTTGCTTACATCCTGCATTCTAGTATTGGGGTGTAAAGGATTTTAAATATCTTCCATTCTTCGTCACATTCGGCTATTTTTGAACCTCGGCAGATTGGGCAATGTTATTGTTGTGTTTGTACGCTATACTTTTCGTAAAATTTGTTCCGATGTGGTTATAAGAAAAAATCTTTTTTTTGAGGCAATTGATGTTGTTAGTAGGTTAAATGTGGTGTGTGGTTATACGAAGAAAATCTTTTTTGTGAGGCGAGTGATTTTGTTAGTAGGTTAAATGCGGTGTGTGGTTATAAAAAGAAAATCTTTTTTGTGAGGCGAGTGATTTTGTTAGTAGGTTAAATATGATGTGTGGTTATAGAAAGAAAATCTTTTTGCGAGGCGAGTGATTTTGTTAGTAGGTTAACTGTGGTGTGTGGTTATAGGTAGAAAATCTTTTTTGTGAGGCGAGTGATTATGTTAGTAGGTTAAATGTGGTGTGTGGTTATAGGTAGAACATCTTTTTTTGTGAAGCGAATGATTTTGTAAATAGGTTAAATGTGGTGTGTGGTTATAGGTGGAAAATATTTTTTGTGATGCGATTGATTTCGTTAGTAGGTTAAACGTAGTGTGTGGTTACAGGTAGAAAATCTTTTTTGTGAAACGAGTGCTTATGTTAGTAGGTTAAATGTGGTGTGTGGTTACAGGTAGAAAATCTTATTTGTGAAACGAGTGATTATGTTAGATGGTTAAATTTGGTGTGTGGTTACAGGTAGAAAATCTTTTTTGTAAAACGAGTGATTATGTTAGTAGGTAAAATGTGGTGTGTGGTTACAGGAAGAAAATCTTTTTTGTGAAACGAGTGCTTATGTTAGTAGGCTAAATGTGGTGTTTTATTACAGATAGAAAATCTTTTTTATTAAACGAGTGATTATGTTAGTAGGTTAAATGTGGTGTGTGGTTACAGGTAGAAAATCTTTTTTGTGAGGCGAGTGATTATGTTAGTAGGTTAAATGTGGTGTGTGGTTACAGGTAGAAAATCTGTTTTATGAGGCGAGTGATTATGTTATTAGGTTAAATGTGGTGTGTGGTTACAGGTAGAAAATCTTTTTTATGAGGCGAGTGATTATATTAGTAGGTTAAATGTGGTGTGTGGTTACAGGTAGAAAGAAGGTTGGCTCCCTCTACCGTGCTAGTGGACTCCTTACACCTGACATTATCCTGTATCTCTACAAAGCCACAATTCGCCCATGCATGGAGTATTGTTGCCACATATGGGCTGGTGCATCATCTACTAGTCTCACCATCCTTGACAAAGTCCAAAAAAGAGTAGTCAACCTAATAGGTCACTCACTGTCAGCTAAGCTCCAGCCCCTGTCACATCGCCGCAATGTGGCATCCTTGTGTTTGTTTTACAAATACTTCAATGGATTATGCTCCGATGAGTTGGCTACTCTGGTACCCCCTCGACGTAAATTCACTAGACTAACTCGACATTCTACTAAATCTCATTCATTCACTGTGGAGGTCCCCAGATGCCGGAGAGCATTCTACTCAAATAGCTTCTTTCCTCGTGCTGCTGGCCTCTGGAACTCCCTCCCTGCCCCCTGTTTCCCCGACAGTACTGACATGCAGAAATTTAAAACTAATGTAAACAGACATCTCGCTGCCTAGATCCCAATTTAAGCTGAACCACCAATCCTTCTCCCCTTTTCCTTTTTCTCAGTTGCCTCTTTACGTTTACAGTGGCGTCCTGCCTTGTTTGGGGTGAATCATGTAAAAAAAATATATTTTTTGTGAAACGAGTGATTATGTTAGTAGGTTAAACGTGGTGTGTGGTTACAGGTAGAAAATCATTTTTCATGAGGCGAGTGATTATGTTAGTAGGTTAAATGTGATGTGTGGTTACAGGTAGAAAATCTTTTTTGTGAGGAGAGTGATTTTGTTAGTAAGTTAAATGTGATGTGTGGTTATAGGAAGAAAATCTTTTTTGTGAGGCGAGTGATTTTGTTAGTAGGTGAAATTTTGTGTGTGGTTATAGGTAGAAAATCTTTTTTGTGAGGCGATTGATTTTGTTAGTAGGTTAAATGTGGTGTGTGGTTACAGGAAGAAAATCTTTTTTGTGAAACGAGTGCTTATGTTAGTAGGCTAAATGTGGTGTGTTATTACAGATAGAAAATCTTTTTTATTAAACGAGTGATTATGTTAGTAGGTTAAATGTGGTGTGTGGTTACAGGTAGAAAATCTTTTTTGTGAGGCGAGTGATTATGTTAGTAGGTTAAATGTGGTGTGTGGTTACAGGTAGAAAATCTGTTTTATGAGGCGAGTGATTATGTTATTAGGTTAAATATGGTGTGTGGTTACAGGTAGAAAATCTTTTTTATGAGGCGAGTGATTATATTAGTAGGTTAAATGTGGTGTGTGGTTACAGGTAGAAAGAAGGTTGGCTCCCTCTACCGTGCTAGTGGACTCCTTACACCTGACATTATCCTGTATCTCTACAAAGCCACAATTCGCCCATGCATGGAGTATTGTTGCCACATATGGGCTGGTGCATCATCTACTAGTCTCACCATCCTTGACAAAGTCCAAAAAAGAGTAGTCAACCTAATAGGTCACTCACTGTCAGCTAAGCTCCAGCCCCTGTCACATCGCCGCAATGTGGCATCCTTGTGTTTGTTTTACAAATACTTCAATGGATTATGCTCCGATGAGTTGGCTACTCTGGTACCCCCTCGACGTAAATTCACTAGACTAACTCGACATTCTACTAAATCTCATTCATTCACTGTGGAGGTCCCCAGATGCCGGAGAGCATTCTACTCAAATAGCTTCTTTCCTCGTGCTGCTGGCCTCTGGAACTCCCTCCCTGCCCCCTGTTTCCCCGACAGTACTGACATGCAGAAATTTAAAACTAATGTAAACAGACATCTCGCTGGCTAGATCCCAATTTAAGCTGAACCACCAATCCTTCTCCCCTTTTCCTTTTTCTCAGTTGCCTCTTTACGTTTACAGTGGCGTCCTGCCTTGTTTGGGGTGAATCATGTAAAAAAAAATATTTTTTGTGAAACGAGTGATTATGTTAGTAGGTTAAATGTGGTGTGTGGTTACAGGTAGAAAATCTTTTTTATGAGGCGAGTGATTATGTTAGTAGGTTAAATGTGGTGTGTGGTTACAGGTAGAAAATCTTTTTTGTGAAACGAGCGATTATGTTAGTAGGTTAAATGTGGTGTGTGGTTACAGGTAGAAAATCTTTTTTGTGAAACGAGCGATTATGTTAGTAGGTTAAACGTGGTGTGTGGTTACAGGTAGAAAATCTTTTTTCATGAGGCGAGTGATTATGTTAGTAGGTTAAATGTGGTGTGTGGTTACAGGTAGAAAATCTTTTTTGTGAGGAGAGTGATTTTGTTAGTAAGTTAAATGTGATGTGTGGTTATAGGAAGAAAATCTTTTTTGTGAGGCGAGTGATTTTGTTAGTAGGTGAAATTTTGTGTGTGGTTATAGGTAGAAAATCTTTTTTGTGAGGCGATTGATTTTGTTAGTAGGTTAAATGTGGTGTGTGGTTACAGGTAGAAAATCTTTTTTGTGAAACGAGTGATTTTTTTAGATGGTTAAATGTGGTGTGTGGTTATAGGTAGTAAATCTTTTTTGTGAGGAGAGTGATTTTGTTAGTAAGTTAAATGTGGTGTGTGGTTATAGGTAGAAAATCTTTTTTGTGAAGCGAGTAATTTTGTTATTAGGTTAATCGTGGTGTGTTGTTATACGTAGAAACTCTTTTTTGTGAGGCGAGTGATTTTTTTAATAGGTTGAATGTGGTTTAAATGAGTAGAGCAACAAAATACATCGGTGAAGGCAACGCTTGTGTGTTTGGTCTGAATATAGATGGGAGAGAAGATGCATTTCCACACCACCCATGGACCGTGTTGTTATTAATGCTTGGGGTTGTTATTTTTGCTTTATACGTTTTTGTTTTGACGTCGATCCCATTTTTTCAGTGCAGTTACTTCTAACATCTTGTATTTAAGATATTTCAGTTTGCGATTCTTAATACGACAATCTCTAAAATTAGAAGTAAAAACTTTCTCATTGGAGGTTTTATAAGAACAAACAAACAAACAAACAAACAAACAAACCAATCAGCTTTGTTAGATGACTGGTCAGTTTTCGTATCAGTTTTCTTCTTTGCGCTTGTCCGGGAAATTTACAGGTCACGTATTTCCCCTTAAAGGAAAATATATTGCTATCATTGTCGTCTTTGGCAGCTGCCATAGAAAATAAACTGAGAAAAATGTCTAGGTTGTTTCGTTCGTCTTTTTGCCGGTAAATTCTTCTCCTTTGAGTTATTTAAAGAATAGTCGGTTCGTTGTTGGGTTTTACGGTATGTCAGCCGTTGCTGGTCATTTTCTGCCGGAACTGTGCATATGTCTTGCATACGATTGGTTTGTAGATTCATTTTCAAAAGTGTATATCTTGTAAATAAATAGTTTGTAACCGATAGTTTCCATTTAATCCACAGAAGGGTTCCTGACAGCTACTGCCACTCGGTGTTAGAGTGGACCTGTGAGTATTGGTATCTAAGTGGTTGTTGAAGTTTGACCACGTCAATTTAACATCTTAATTGATACCCAGGACCTTAAAAAGGATGACAAAACTACTAAACAGAGAAAAAGATTACAGTTACAAGTAGAAGTTGGAAGAATTAGAATTAGCTATTTTACTAGAGAGAATAATTAAAGATGATTATTAATAGCGGTTCTAACTCTGGTGGAGAAATAAAAATATGTCATAAATATTACTCCTCGATCTAGAAATTTATTGTCAATGTCGATTACAAAATGTAAATATTTACATGATATTACACACTGTAATATAGTTTGTAAAGTACTGAAAAAAATCATGGTATAAATTGGTGAAATTTTAATTGTCCTAAACGAATTAGGGTGAAAGAGAGATAACTCGATTCGCATTTTAATTTTTATTCGTCGCAAAGTTCCCTGCCTATGAAGAAATAACATAATACCAACAAGTTGTATAAAATAATTATCCTATTCCGTTCATTTCACATGTACAAAAACTGAACAGTATTTGTTCTTTTGCATAAACCCCGACCCCGTGTGTTTGTCTTCCGAGCAAACTCTCCCTTTTGTTGTTTTTCCTCAAGTTTATATAAAACTGGTTTTACATTATACTACGTCAGCTCTTTTGGCTCACTTTTCCCCAGATTCTAATTGTCTCATTATTTGTCCTGTTTATTCTAGAAGTTATTATCTTATTTTAATAACAATTCCAAATCGAATTAAGTTTAACACTTTTTGATGAACTTTATTTACCATTGTCCATTGCTCGCCCTATTTACATCAGGTCAAAGGAGTGTTGCAATGCCTAATCATTCTCTATACTGTTTTAAAATAACCTTTTAATTATTATTTTCCATTAAGTAGTTTCGATTTGAGACGTCTTCGTCTACCTTATATTATTACAGAAATAGTAAAATGTGACACATGAAAACAGTAATAATTCTAGTGCTGATTGGAATTAGAATCACTATGACCTCTTCTAACCAGACAATAACACCATATTATCTTTGTTCTTGAGTTTTTTTGCATTTTATAATATTTATTTCAGAGGTGGGACACAATGATGAACTCAGCATTGATTGGGAAGGTGAGAAGGTGTAAGTAAAGTAACATTAATTTAAAAGAATCGGTAAGTTTATAGTCTTTACGTTCTTCGGGTCACATTCGGAATGTCTTAAAAATCAATGATGTCTACTGCTACACTAAACCACGAACTGCGTATTAACATTTATAATCTTTATTTTCTAATTTCTATAATTTTCATGTTATAAATAAAATAAAATAAAGAAACACCTCGTATTTTTAATAGATGTCAAGTGCTAACGTAGACCCTACAATAATGTTGCATCTTGTTTGAAATACTTATCTAAATACGTTACGTAATATCGTTCTATAATATATATGCTTAAAGGGGCTTACTTTCAAAACCTATGAATAATTCGTCAACAAATTATTATATTTTAAGTTTCCCATGTGTGTATAAACTATTATACACCTGTGTCGTCGACATCGTCATTGTGAACCCAGTTTCTCAATGTTGGGGTGGAGTGATATGTAAAAAAAGTGCTGGCTGTATTATAAAAATGCTCCGCATCCTAGTCTATTTGAATATTGATGGCTGGTTATATTTCGAGCACGAATCTTGACGTGGACCACCAATTTCTCTCTCTCTTTCTCTCTCTCATATTTTAATATATATATATATATATATATATATATATATATATATATATATATATAGATAGATAGATGGAAGAAGAGGAATACACATGTACGAATGACAAATTTATTTCAACTTCGATTGTTCTTTCCTTAAGCCAAGGCTTTTCAAAGATTAAAATCTTATCATCAGAGGAATTACATCACTGCCAACTTATCTATCTATGTAATTCCTCTGATGATAAGATTTTAATCTTTGAAAAGCCTTGGCTTAAGGAAAGAATAATAAACATAATTTTATTACCGAGTATACCTTGCATTTAACAATCGAAGTTGAAATGAATTTGTCATTCGTACATGTTTATTCCTCTTCGTTCATCTATCTTTATAATTGCTCTATCTCGTATATTGATCTTTAACCATTTCACAATAGGTTCTATCTACTATAAGTATACTTTTAGTTTCATATTTTATTTTATATATATATAATGAAGAAGAATGGAAAGGAATTAGAGAAGCAAAAGCCAAATCATAATTCAATTCAATTGCTCACAGCAAGGTATATTCCGCAAAAAAGGCAATTTATTCAAGTTAAATTTTCCTTAAGCCAGGCTTTTCAAAGATCAAAATCTTATCATCAGAGGAAGTCGCTGGGATAGATAAGTTGGCAAAGGCCAAGATTTAAAATTTGAAAAAATAAAATAAAAGTTGTAGGGGAAGAAACACAGGGCAAAATTCTGCCCGAATGCAAGCAAATGTCCGATTGCTAAAAAGTCCGGTGTCGAAAAGTCCAGCGGAGAGAATGAGATGTAGATAGGTAGGTCGTTAAAAGGCCCGAAAGGTTGTGAGAGAGGATTCAAAGTTAAATTCCAAGAAGCCACAACTTCAGGTGCGGCGAAAATAGAAAATCCAAAGGGTAAAATGTCCAATAAGAGGTACGCTCGTGGATACAGGCAGGCAGGCTCAGAAGAGAGTGAGGTGGAAAATATTCGCCATTAACAATACTTCCTGGGCAGAGATGTCAAAGAAAATGCTTTAAAATGGGAAAAAATGTAGCGAAAATATTTAAAGGTTAGCCCGAAGCGAAAGCCGGCTTGAAAATGAGGAAAGGCAGAAACTCTTGTGCGACCAGTAGGCAGGGAGGGAATGGGTAAGGGGTGTGTAGGGGGAGAGAGGAACGGGTGCGAAGAAGGAGAAGGGGTGCGGAGAGTGAAAGCGGTTAAAACTAAGAGTGTGATTGTGGGGGGTGAGTCGCATGAAAATAGAAATTGGATGTTAGCGCGAATTTGGGTTCAACTAGAAAAAGGAAAGGAAGGAGTAGGAGTGAGTCAACGAGTGCTGGGAGGGAGAGTTCAAATAACAGAATGCGTCTAAGAATAGAGTTCAGGGTTTAGTTGTTTTATCAGGAGACCTTACTTATAAACAATGAGGCAAAATATATTGAAGGGTAGAATTAGAGAAATAGTAAGAATAAAAATTAAAATTTGAAAGATTAAAAAAGTAAAAAAGTAAAATAAGAATAGAATCAAAATTAAAGATAAAAATAAAAATAAGAAAATAAAAATAAAAAATGAAAAAGAGATAATAAAATTAGTATTAGTTTTAAGCTCGCAAGGAAAATTATGGGTTGCCTAGAGTGAAGGGTAAGATTTTGCTGATTGTCGAGTTGATCGTTAGTATTTACGTTAAGGGACACAAGTGCAGCAAGTTCATCGGAGCAAATTCCGTTGAAGTACTTGTAATAAAAAGCACAGGGATTCAACATTTTGGCAATGGGACAGGGACTAGAGCTTGGTAGATAGTGTGGGACTTATTTGATTAGAGGCTCTTTTTTAATACTATCTAAGAGGGTGACACCAGCCCAGATGTAACAACAATACTCAATACATGGGTGAATTGTGAGTTTGTAGAGATATAGGATACTAGCAGGATTGAAAATTTTTCTAGCCAGGCAAAGGGATCCCACCTTCTTTGCAGTAGACTTGGCAGTATATTCTATGTATTTGTTCTAATAAATGTTACATGTGAATGTTAGGCTGAGGAATTTGAATGTTTGATTTTCAGGTAGGATGCTATGATAATCGGTGGTTGGAAAGTTTTTTGTAATTGTTAATTGAAAGGAGTTTTGTCTTAGTTGTAGTAAATGTAACCATCCATGTTTGGCTCCATATTCCTACAGACTAGAGGGCATTTTCTAAGGATTCAGCTATTGCTTTCGATATGTGTGCGTTTTATATACCCACATGTTGAGAATAGAGTGTGGTGTCATCAACAAATATACCCATCTCAGACGTGATTGAATCAGAGAGGTCGTTTATGAAAATCAGAAATTATAATAGTCCAATGATTGCCCCTGAGGACACTCTGCAGTAATCTGATGTTGCTTAGCTGTACAACCATCGAGAACGACCTGGATATTTCCTTTGGCTAACAAAGACCTGATTATATTAAATATTCGTTCCATAATTCCGTACGAATTAATTTTCATGAAAATACATTCATGCCAGAGGTTATATAGCGCTTCCCCCTAGCTACGCCTGCCTTATACAGTGTATGGTATATGCGTTCAGAGATGACCGTTAGGATATCCGTAGTAGAATGGCCCTGTCTAAAGCAATACAGTTGATCAGAAAGCGGAAGGAGACTGATGGGGCGATAATTTTGCGGGTCAATTCTTTCTTGAAAACTGGTATCAGAGAAGCAATTTTCCAGGTATCAGAGAAGCAATATTCTGCAAGATATTAGTTAAAGAGTTTGAAGGGAACAGGGGCCAGCTCAGTAGAGCAGTTTTAATTACTATAGCAGGGATAAGATCAGCTCAACATGCTTTATGTAACAGAACAAACATGAACTACAAACTTTCTATATATAGATAAACACATCGTCGTCGTTGTCGTCGTCTAAATCATCATCATCATCATCATCATCATCATCATCATCATCATCATCATCATCATCATCATCATCATCATCATCATCATCAATAACACCATCATCTTCATTTTCTTCTTTAGATACTTAAAATATGATTTCCCTGACTTAACTTTTGTAAGAGTTCAAACTGGTGAATGATGGGTTCGTATGTAATTTTGATTCCATTTTCATTTCTTTAGTCTTTCTTTTTCCCAACATTTGACGCTGGAAGAACGCAGATCATTTCGAAAGAGAATTCAACACATGCAACCCTTTGAGCTTGCACGTGATTCTCCTTTGTGACTTTACTTCGCGTGAGTAAAATGAATGATGGCAGAGTTGATGACCCCAGTGAATATCTCGGGAAAAAGACTTCATCTCCCCATCGCAATGGTAACAAACGAACCTAACAAGATAGAATGATCTCGAAATGCGCCTTGTCAGAAGAGTGGGAGGCACTAAGTCGGAGGGGGGAAGAAGGAGGAAGAGGGGAGAGGAGGAGGAGGAGGAGGAGAAAGCATACTTAATGTAATCTGTTTCTTTTTAATCTATTTTTCTATAGACTGTTGTATTTTAACGGGCAAGCCCACTTTTGAACAACTATTTGCACGCTCATTGTTAAAAAATCAATTCGAAGAGAGGAAAAAGGGCCGAATGAGAGCAAATAAAAGAAAAGTGGAGAGGAAATCATAGTGACTACCTAAGGGGCCACCTTCATTACGTTTATTTCCGGGAGAAATTGGAATAATTCATTTTATATACAATCTCACGTCTATCTATCTATCTATCTATCTATCTATCTATCTATCTATCTATCTAATAAATAAAATAGAGCCAATTTATTCCCCGTATTTTGTGATCAATACTATAGCGCATATAACTGCGATATGTCATTCTATTTCAATATAAACATATTGAATTCATCCGAGTGTTTTCTTTATTTTTTTTTTCTAATCAATTTAATCGATTTTACCTATATCCGGATCGATATTTTCACTTTGCTTAGTTATAATTCATAGACGTTAGGAGGATTTTCACTATTAAACATTTAACTACTACCATTGACATTCATTGGAACCGATAATACATTTAGTAAGACACATATTTAGATGCACCGTATCAAAATAAATATTGTATTTTATACTTTTTACTTTCCTAACCAATTAAAACAAACACCTTTTGAATTTAACAATAATTATTTTCTACTTCGAAAGTCTTCAAAATAACTTTCGAATTTTAGTGTCTATTTATTTATTTTTAATTTTCAATTATTCGATAATTTAATTAATTAATTTTATTTTTTATTTTTACAGTGGCTTAAGCCTTAGAACTATACTTCTATTTAAAGTTGTAACCATTTCAAATATCTGGTTTCTATTTATAATTAACATCACAACACAATAGCATAAATACCATACACAAGCTCTTACAATTTTGTTTAAACTACAACAAAAACAAAATTATATTTTTTTAAATAAAGGTAAATGGATGGATAAACAAATAGTTAAATAAAATATTAAAAAAAAAGTTTATTTATTTATTATTTAAAAATTCAGGTTAGAATTCAAATTTAACCGGTATTTTCTGCGAGACTGCATCCCCACGACCTTTTTCATATATACGCTTGAACTTGAGTTGAGCACGGTTCTGAAGAAGTAAAGAGTTCCCGAAATATTATATCATACGGAGTTTCCACACGAATATCTTGATACAGGTATTACATAACATTGTAACATTGTGTAGATAAACTGATATATGTGTGTTTGTAAAAAAAATAAATAAATATATATTTATATATATATATATATATATATATATATATATACGTGTGTGTGTATGCATAAATTGTAATAAGGGTGAATCTATTTAATTTGTTCCACCATTATATGTCTTATTTGCTCTAACTTGTGTCTATCTGTAACACCTCTGCATTGTATTGCCTTCTAAGTATCACATTTATATATATATATATATATATATATATATGTTTAATTTTAACTAAAAATCATCAGCGTTGCTAGATATAACTATACCACCGGTCACAGGATTCGAACCCCGCACTGATGTCACCTTTAACTTCAGTCCGACATCTTTGTACCCACATTCACTGAAACAGCTATATGACGGCAAAAGAGAAATGTATTTATATTCATTAATTGCCCACAGTCAACCTCTGTAGAGTGTTCTATTAAGTGGAGGGAACTCTGCAATATTGCTTTAGTTAGACAGCTATACGACGAAGAAAGGGAAATATACATGTATTCATTAAATGAACACAGGGGTTTAGACATTCGTCTAATAGATGACCCGTGGCCCTTCGAGATAAAGGATCTCTTTCTTCTCTCTATGATTTGACGGATAACGTCATCAATTTTTAACGTCATCCAACGTATCCGGTCATCACACTTTATAATCACTTGATGTGCACGAGGACCACAGATTTTTTATTATATATATATATATATATATATATATATATATATATATATATATATATATATATATATATATATATATATATCAAAGTTGTAGTTCTTTTCTGTTTGTTTGTTCACGAAGTATTCCTCGGTTTTGACGGTAGACATAACCACATATATTCTGAAACTACATAACCCAGGGTACTTTGATGGTCTATTTCGACTAAAGCTGAGTTCATCAACTTTTGTTTCCCTAAAGAGTTTTCTTATATTTTTAATGATACAAAATACATACTAAAATATTCCTTAGTTTTGGAATAGAGTTGTTTGAAAACAAACATTTCCAATTAGCTGTAAGTTATAATTAACTGAACAATTCACCCATCTCTCCCTTAGCTATGTATGTATGTATTTTTATCGCCCCTCTTATTTACTCCATGTTAATTTAAGCACTCACTAATAGTTTTGGCCTTTTGGCTAAGATCAAAGTGTAGTATCTGTTCCGATGGATACTGCACCCTATAGACTGGTATTGTCTTGGCCTTCGGGGCTTGATTTACGCCGGTGTATGGGTCTGTCCTGTGCAGTTCTAGGATGTCCACCCTTCCAGGCTTCGCCTCCCCTCTTTGGGGAGGAGTAAGTTTATTGCTTACTACCTGAGGTGCCTCTACCGGGGAATGCCGACGGGGCTGCCCAGGCAATTTTTAAACCCCACTTTCCCGACCCGACCTTGGGTCACATCTTACTTGTGGGAGTAAGATAAAAACTGGCCTTGTGCCTAACGCCTGGAGAGGAGTAAATCAATACTCACTAATAGTTTTTAATGTGCTTGCGAGCATTTAGAGAAAAAGTGACTCTATTTTCAGCTAATTTATGCTCATACACACCGTAAGCACGAATGTAAATTTGATAGCAAAATACTAGGACTCTTGTCTTCTATATTATCCAGAATGAGTGACTTATTTTTAGTTGTTCAAGAAGACTGTCTTAACAGATATGTCACAATCTATAAATTTTCGAATAAAATGAAAGTAAAATAAGTAGTCGTAGTGGTTGTGCCCCAACGAGTCATGGGTACGGCTACTATAATATATACACTTTCATGTGTATGAATTAACCAATAGTTTTTATTTTTTATTATAAACTATACATTGGTTGGTCTGTATAGAGCAATCGTCTGACAGCTTAAATTTGTAGTGTCCATTCTCCCATTATTTCTACAAAAGAGAACGGCGCTCCCAGCGTATTTTGAATGGGACTCAAAGCAACAGGTCACGTTTTATCTCGTGTCTCCAACATCTGCATCTATACGAAAGCTCTTTGCGCAGAAAGGAAAATAAAAGGCGAACATAAGATAAAAATCGATTGCCCATTGGTTTCAGATTTACTTCGCGGGAAATCCATTCAAGTTTGCTGAATGTTTGCAAACTTATTCAAATGACAGAAAAAGATATTTCTACTCTTAAGAACTCTAACATAAATGGACAGATCTGTATATATGATCTATATCGATCTATCTATGTATCTTTTTCTATATATCAATTTTAATTTGGTAGCATATAAGTATCCTATTCTGTTAATTCTGTCTTCCTTTCCCCCTCTCTCATTATGCATAAGTATATTCATATATATTTATCCGAATGTATTCATTATTAAATTGTCTCTCTCCTTTTTCTGTCTCTTCACATGTATTTTATTCCTCCTGTCTCTTTTCCTCCCTCTGTCTGTCTGTCTGTCTGTCTGTCTGTCTGTCTCTCTCTCTCTCTCTCTCTCTCTCTCTCTCTCTATATATATATATATATATATATATATATAAGAGTCCAGATTAAAAAGGACGAAACGTATACGTACATAGATAATAAACAATAACAAATATTTATATATATATATATGTATATATATATACACACACACATATATATATCTATGTGTGTATATATATACACACACATATATATATAAATATTTGTTATTGTTTATTATCTATGTACGTATACGTTTCGTCCTTTTTAATCTGGACTCTTCAGCATAGAGATATGACTATTCATGCAATTCGAAACCCTAGACGACAAGTATTTTTTTAACTCAAATCCAACGTCTTTAACCGCTCGGCCAATTTTAAATAGCTGATAAACAATGATAATTTTAACACTTTTATCGGCGGCTTAACGTCAAGGCATTCTACTTCTTTTTAAAGGAAGGAACGATGCATTATAAAGCATGTGACGTCATGCTGTGTTAATACTACCATTACAGTGCTCTACTTTTTCGAGGAGCGACATATATACTTGATGATTGCGATAGATATGTATTCTAAAGAGAGAAAGAGAGAGAGAGTGTGTGAGAGAGAGAGGGGGTCAATACTTTTTTGTACTTGGCCTTGAATAGTGTTTATCTATTTCTGCTAACGGCTGTCTAAAAGTTTAGCTCTTATACGAGTATTTAATGTTCACCCCGACGATCAAAATACCATCATTCTCTCTGTTCGTCTAAAAGTAAGAGAAAAAAAGCGACGAGTTAATAGAAAAAGAAAGATCACTTAAAAAATGTTCTTCAAGCTAAAGCCCGGTATTAGCAGTGTAACGTTTGCAGACGGATCTCATAACGTAACGCCCGGACCCGACACACGTTTTTGTTCTTGTTTTTATCGTTGGGTTAGTTGCTACCGGAGATAGTAGCACACAAGACACAAAAGAAACGCACGCGATTGTTAATAATTTTAAACTTTACTATCCAGGGGTAAAATCGAGTGCTCTACTTATGCTATGCCTCTAGTGTGTGTATGCGCGTGCATGCATCTATTTTGTGCAACTTGTTCTTGCTACGGGTTAATTCTTCTCTCGTTTCTAACTAGTTTTTGTTCTTTTTCCATTTCTGTTTGATTCCTTTGTCTACATATCAATTTACATCACGAATATTCCTCAGATCTAATTACGTTTGTTATTCATTTTGACAACAGATTTCTCTGGCTTCAATTCGCGGAAAATGCGTGATCTATAACTATCACATTTCTGTTTATAAATACTAATTGGTTTCTATTTTCCTCGTATCACTATTTACGCCATCAACGTTCCTTAATAAAAATTGTATTCATTTTGCTTTGCACCAAAAGATTTGGAAATTTTGGTGGATTTGAAATTTCCTAAGAATTGATAGTTTCGCTTTTTACTTCCCTCATACATACTTGACTAACAGTGAATGTCATTTAACTTATGTGGGGATTTTTCGTATTTCACTTTATTTTTACAAGTTCAAAATCTCTACATTAAAATATAAGATTTTCTTTTTATTTCCATTTTGATAGTTTCATTTGGTACACATGTCACTTGTAATGAGTTGATAAAATATTTACGTAATAATTTCATGAGGTATTCTTTCAAGGCAATGCTTTCTTTATTAGACAAGATCAAGATTTACCTCTGGCACATAAAAAAACTTAACAAGTACAAACAATATGGGATTATGTTAATCGTCGCCTATAAATGCGTGAAAGAAAAATGAATCTGAGATATATGGAGTGTTTCTATGACATTTAAAACAAAACGTTTTTAATTAAAAAAGGTATATAATGAATGCAGTCGTTAAATATTAGTTAGCATTTATTAGCTAGTACTTATAGTTGAGGTATATTTGGGAAAATTGAAAATGTTTCGAAAGGGTTCAACTGCTGAGTCCTGATAACTGGAAGCCACTGAAGATAACGCTAGACATAACCAACATAAAGAGTAGCAGACGCAACCGTCGAGAGTTTAATCTAACAAGATTACACCTGAAGAAGGTTGGTATAAGTGGACGTGATTACAATTCTGACGATAAGTTTTGGAATTTAATGAAGAATGCAGTGATTAAATGTAACCATAATATTGTAAGGTTTCAGAAATAAACAAAAATGATTTTTGGGATAGTTAAGAATGTAGAGAAACAAAAACAATGGAATAGCTAGAAAATAGAAAAATGTGAGAACGAGTTCGGGACTCGGCAGCGAAGACATGTTTTCGACGCGGCACTCACTACAGTGCGCGGGGAGAGGGTTTCGGAACATTCTACAGTGCTTAAAATAATGCGAGAAAACTTTGCATAATCTAAAATAAAGATAGCGATAAAACTTCATTTCGTGTTTTGTCGAGTTCTCAATAATAAACCAACATGCGAGGGACGATACTACAAGAGATGTGAAAGGAATTCCCCAACGGAAGAACAAGTAAGTTTTTCCCTGTCTTTTCTCATATAACGTGGCCCAGCATAGAAATGAGGCTAAACATGCTACATTAAGATGGTATAAAAACAGTAAATAAATAAGCAATGTGCTTAAACCATAAGTAACTCTATCTTTCTCTCCCTCTTTTGACCTTTTACTAATGAGAAGAGCATCTGACCGAATAAATTCATTATTCTTCTAAGAATGTGTTGTTTAATTGAATACTATAATATTAAGAAAACGTGTCAGATTGCTTTTGTTACATCTAACGGAATTGGCCTCAGTCCTTGGAGGAAAGCAAGATACACGCACGCATGATGACATCGGCTACCAACAATGTATCATTTTAAGTTGCTTAAAATATTAATGATTAAATGACTTTTTGGAGGTAAATGATTACATAAGGTCATTTTGATGACGCCGTTATGTCTATGTAACACAGCTAAGCAGGCCCTAATATTGAACTGAAATATAATAGTTGATAACATAAACCTACAAACGTTATTATACAAGAGCAAAAGAAAAAAATAGCAAAAATGTACTTTTATGTAATACATACACGTAGGAGGGTGCTCAAATCTGGGATTTTTTTTGCCAGACAAGCGAAGATGCAAACAGAAAAGAAAAAAAACAGGATATAGGAAGTCACAAAGTACACAAAAAATGAAATAAGTTAAAGGCTAAGCGATAGAGTCGGAGAGTATATGTTGAAAGAAAGAAAAAAACATTAGAATCGTTCTTTTTTCTCTCCAACCATGAAAAAGATTGTAAGTCAATAACCTTGCCCTTTGGCTGCACCTTATTTCGGACACAGACCAACGAAAATAGATTTTGAAGCTGAAATCGAAAGGTATAAGTTTACTTTCGTAATACTGTGTTCGAGTTATTCTTTTCTTACGTAGTAATTTGACCTTAATTATTTATCAAATAAAATCTATGCCTTCGTTGCTGACCGCTGCGCTATGCGTACGGTATTGTTTCCTTCCTCCCATGAAAGAGGACAGCCCTTTGTTGAGCGTGTCTCTTAAAATTTCTGGTTGCTTTGTAGAGCTGAAAAATTAACTACACAACCACTTCTTTAGAAAACGAAAGATTTATTCAACCCAATGATCGCTCATGCCTGAAAGGTCAAGAGGGAGAGAAAGAAACAGTGGATGTGTTAAGCGTATGATTTAATTATATCCTCGTTTCTTTAGATCATTTTTATTCGTATATCCTCAGGTCAGCTGCTTCTTCCAAACTACTGAGAATGACATCTGCTCCCTCTTCACCCTCTCCCTGTCGCCATGTCTGAGGTCATATCCAGAATATACCATAAATTCGTTTTATGATATGAGAAGGGCTGGATTTCTTTGTTAATCTAAATTAGCTAGACGGGGGTTGGCAGTAGATACCGACGCGGCATACTGTGTTCGAGTCCTGTCATTCCATAGCACCATTTTCACTTAGGATGTTAGCAACATTTACGTGGTCCCCCTCGTGGGTAGCTGGTCATATCGGAAACCTCAATGCCAGTAAACGAGAATCAAACACATCAGAATATCCTGAATTGCCGATTCATACGCATTGCATTTTCTCTCTAGACACAATAATTACGCAATCAATTTTATCATTTGATCACTTCATAGTTAGAGTATTTTCTAGGTTGAGCCATATCAAGACTAAAAAAGTGGTAAATAATTCAAATTAAAGCACATATTCATCCTTCCCTCCACATCAGAGGCCGGGAACCTTTTAGAGAGAAGGTGCCAATTGGCTATGCAATGTTTCCGTGAAAATCCATGGTATAATGCAAATAAATTTTCCCGGACTCATGTCTAAATAAATTTCTTTCTTTTTGAAGTGTTATGCAAATAATGAATTTAATCTGATTTTAAATTAACAATTTATCTTGCTTCACTCAATACTGACCGGACATCATTCAGTTGTGAACTGAATCGCGTACCAAAAGCGATCTCATACTTGTTCCAATCATGTATTAGACGTGTTTCTTTCATTTCAGCTCAGTTCTAAAGTGGCAAAATCTTTGCTCCTGGCTTTCAATAGATTAACCTGAATTGAACAACTGTATGCCAAATCGATACTATTTCTAAACACTCAGAATTATAAGGTCAAGATCAAGCGTAAGTAAAACATTCATGAGAAAGGAGTATCGCTCTCTTATGATCTCGGTGTAGTAGCCAATATAAAAGAAGCCTTCTGGTCGCTTACAACTACGGTCGATCCATTTATTTCATGTACGAAACTAATCTAAAATTAATTGACACTAACCCCGCCAGCTTTTATAAATTAAAAGTAGAGTCGAAGATTTGAGTGGATTATTCTTGCTAAATGTCGATGCCCCTAAAATAAGCGGAAGTATGAAAATACATTCATAGAATACTTATCTTATTTATTGATTGGTAAAGTGATTGAACGATGCTTTTGGTTAACCCTTTCAGTTTCCGTTTAATCAAATCTACTAGTTTTTACAAAAAAAATGGCGAAGGAATCGGTTTTCTCTCACCGAAATATGGTTTTAGTTTTTGTCTTTTCTTTCATGTTCACTTTTCTCTATTGACCGTTTATATGTTTCCCAGACGCCGGGAATTCTGATCTTTTGACGAAATAACGTATTCTTCCGAAAGCGAGAGATAACTCTGTCTGGTTAGAAGGAGAAAAATGAAATTAGCTTACATAAGAAAAAAATGGTGGAAAGAAAGAAATAAAAGGGGAAAATAAAACTATATTAGATGAGTAAGCAAAAAAAAATGACAATAGGTAAAAAAAAATGGCGGCGATGTCGTCTGCCATTGCCACTTTCGGCGCGTATCTTACAAGCTATAAAAAGTAAATGAGAAGGCGAAAAAAATTCAGACATAGACATAGAAAACATACTTAATGGAAGATAAAATGAACGTATGAGCTGATAGGATCGAGAAGGTGCGTGATAATAGTCAAGGATTCAAGTGACTCAGAGAAAATGGTTTATATTAGAATGTATTTTTATCTATGAAAATATGTAATTTCATTCTCGTCTATCTCCCGATTTATCGCAATATGTTATACCTATAAAAAGTCGGATCTGGCCTGCCGATATTCATAGGTTTATGTATATAGTATGTTCTTCCAGATGACTAGTACATCGGTTCATATCTATCTAGCTAACGCAAAAATGTATATAAATACAAGTTCTTTTACACTTATAAGCAGTATGTTTTATATCAATCACTTTATATTTCTCTCTATCTATATTCTTAATTTAATACAATATATATATATATATATATATATATATATATATTTCAGAGGAAACAAAAAAGTAAATTGCTAAAATTTTCCTTAAGGCCTTATCGTCTGACCCTCTAAGAGGAAACGTCAGAATGATAAATTAAAAACTAAGAAAATCCAATGAGGGGAAAAATTGTTTAAGCTGGAGAAAACGATTGAGAGAAAAAAAGTAAATCTCTCAACGTTATGATGGCTTTGAATCATTAAAGATCTCCAACTGATGCTTCAAAATCTTTTGTCTACACAGGCTAGGTCGAGAATTGTTAATAACTAACGCCTCAATAATATTGAGATGGTAGTTCGACCTGGCACTGTGTAAAACAGAAAACCACCCATCGGAATAGTATCAGAACAACTATTTGTCCTAACGAGGTGATTACCGATGACTGATTCCTGCCCCTGAAAGTTCCCGGATGATCTCGAGACCTTGTGTAAGCGAATATCACGTGGTATGTGTTGGGATATTCTAAATTCTAATCTTTGGGATGTCTTGCCAACGTAGTCAGCTCCACACTGACTCATGAATTTATAAACAACAGAATTCTTTTGAATGGCTGGCAAAAAATCCTTACGAAAAGGACAGAAAAAGGTTCGAGTCGTGTAAACTACTCTCAGCATGGTTGCTGGAAAGCAACGTTGAGTAGAAGAAGAAATCCTTTTGACAATGTCAAGGCCGTCAGAACCTAACCATAGGAGTTTCAAATAAATAGGGCAACGTGACGGGCCAATAAATTTAGCACCATTAAATATAGCAACTTTGCGTGCAATGATTTACTGGGTTCGAATCCTTCGACCAGCAGTAATTAGCATATTCTACACTGAAGATTACATAGCATAACACACTGGTGTCTGTAGGTAATAATAAATATTTGTATAACATTTTTTTGTTTACCCCCTCTTAAAAACAATGATTGGATCTCTAGGAGAATTTATAATAAGCAGTCAAACTAGGCGTAAAGCGATATTTCGGCCACTGCAGTTGAACATTATATGACAAAGCTTACTGTATATGTGCGCTGATTCAACATTATAAATTTGAATTCTCTTCTTTCCTCTTTAATTGGTGGTGGTCTATGGGTTGAATACCAGGCTGCAGAGTAAAAGGTTATTTTGCAACTGGGTTCGAATCCTTCGTAATTATCATCTCATACACTGAAGATTGTATAGGCATAACACACTGGTGTTTGTAGGTAATAATACATACATACATACATACATATACATATATATATATATATATATATATATATATATATATATATATATATATATATATATATATATATATCTTCCCGATTGCAGGGAATAACCGATTAGCTATATTGCTTAATTGTTTAATAGATAAAAACAAAAATATATATATATATATATATATATATATATATATATATATATATATATATATATATATATATATTTGTTTTTATCTACATACGTATACGTTTCATCTTTACGGAATCCGCCAGTGTAGAGGAGAATTATTCAAACTCAAATTCTAACGTCTTTCCATTCACGGCCGTCGTAAACAACTCAGTATGTATGTATGTATGTATGTATGTATGTATGTATGTATGTATGTATGTATGTATGTATGTATGTATGCATGTATGCATGGATGTATGTATGCTACCATTCTCTATTATATATATATATATATATATATATATATATATATATATATATATTCAGTAGTTACCTCACGAGTGTTAAAACCATGAATAGAGCTTAGTAGTAGTATGAAAATATATCTACGGCAAGTTAGCAACACTGAAACATTTGTGTTTCATTCACGTTGGTAAATAAATGTTTAATTGACATTTTTTGACTTCTTCAATATTGTTATCTATTTACCTTTGCTTCGTGCACATCCTTATCAAACGATGTCTTCAACCAAAAGTGCATTGGCATCGCCTTAAAAATTGCAAGCAAAAAACTCGGCACTTCTTTAGTTTAGCTGTGAATCAGAAATCAATTTTGAAGAGTTACATTCACTACTAACTCAATCAACCGGAAGTAATTCAGACTTTGAATTTTTTATCCAAGAATTAATCTTAATGACCTCAATCTGCGATGTTTACTGTTTGTTTGATAAACCATATCAGATAAACTCTTTGTTTTTATAAAGTTTTAAATTATACAAAAAAAATCATTGTTGACTATTCGTTTAATAACATTTTACATTATTAAATAAAAAAAAACACTGTTCGCTGTTATTATTGTTCGCTTTATTGATTTTTTTCGATACGCACTTCTAATTCTATATTACTTCCGGTTGATTGTCTGCCCTTGTTTTCAAAATTGAAACCAAATATATTCTGATTCACAGCTAAACTAAATAAGTGCCAAAAACTCAACTTCTTAGACACTACGCACAGTGTTTCAAGCAAACTACAACGCCTTTTTAAATATCATCTGTGTTTATAGTTTTAACTTATTTTAGTTTTATCAGGGGACTCAAGATTATGGGATCCTTTGAGAAACCTCTAGAATTTGGGCACCTGATTTTCACGTGAAAATCCGGCATTTGTTAAAAACAAACAAACAAACAAACAAACAAACAAACAAAAAACAAAAAAACAAAAACAAACAAACAAATTAAATGTATATAATAGAAAAATAAATCATATGAAAGTGAATATTCATGGCTCCATCGCAAGTATCACACGCAAATATGTGAAGCGTTCCATAATTTTAAATGGCCGCGACTAGCCAAAAAGAGTGGAAAGGTCGAGGAGGAAGAGCATTAACCAGCTCTCCACTGGAGGGTGCGGAGAGTACTGGAACTTAGAGGAGGCGTATTACTACTTAAATTCCAGAGTAGACCAACGGTAGTTCCTAGCGAGAAATCAATGGTAAACAGCTGTTGCGATCACGCACAATGATTTGCAACTGTTATCAAAACAGACGGAAAGTCCTTGAAATCTTATGAGACTTGTTGTCACTCAGACTCCAGTCCCTCACTATCCAACAAGCTCCAGCCTCTGTCCCATCCCCGCAATGCAGCGTCCTTGTACCTGTTTTACAAGTACTACGATGGATTGTGCTCCGACGAACTTGCTGCCCTGGTGTCCCCTTGACATAAATACGCTAGACGAACCTGACAATCAGCTAAATCCCATCTATTCACTGTGGAAGTCTCCAGATGCCAGAGACCCTTCTACCCCAATAGTTTCTTTCCTCGTGCTGCCGGCCTCTGCAACTCCATCCCTACTCCCTGTTTCCCCGACTCTACTGACATGCAGGAATTTAAAACTAATGTAAACAGACACCTCACTGCACAACTCACAACTTAGGATGCCCCCCGAACTTACTCCTTAATTCTAAGTAGCTCCTTACGTCTATAGTGGCGTCCTGCCTTTTTTTGGGGTGAACTATGATTAAAAAAAACAAACATCTGTTATAGTTAGTGATTCGTGGGAAAACTTCTAGTGGGGAAGTAATAATGCTGATATTATCCGTAGTACATTTTTGTGTGAAACTACCGACTTCTTTTGTGTTGACGTAGACCCAGACAATACTAGTATGTCACACTGTTCTCGTGTTAATTGTTCGCTATGGGAAATAAGGAGAAAAATGTAGACAGCTTTTTAGTGACAACATTACGATTCAGACGAAAACCTACACGAACAGACACGTTTCTTTTCTTTATTGATTTTATTCTGTTAATGTTTCCTTTCATTCGTATCAGTCTATCTGTCTATTCATCTATCACATTTATACTATTTCATATATGTATGCGTAAGTATATTACAATCTCTATCTCTTTCTCATTATACCTCTCCCTCTCCCTCTCTCTCTCTATCTATCTATCGATCTATCGATCTATTCATCTATCTCTGTCTATATAAAGGTAGGTATGTGTATATGTTTATATATTTGTATATACAGGATTCACTTCTAAAGTAATTAACCGATCATTATAAATTTTGAAACAAAGATGCTAGGCGTAAGGGTGAGTAATATGGGCTTAATTTAGTTTAATTTAGTTTTATGCAAAAGGAGCAAAGATGGAAGGGGGAAGCCCTTTGTGACAATTCAGATATCTCCGATTTTTGTGAAATTTTTACAATATTTATGAGACACAAGTTAATCAATTTTCCCAAATTTCAGTTTCTTTAGGGAATTTTAGTGTTTTCAGGGAGTATAATATGAAAGGGATTACAATTAAAAATTCAGATATTTCAGATTTGCATTAAATTTGATCGATGGTTATTGGACACTAATTAAGCAAAATTCCCTGAATTTCAATTTTGTTCTGAACACCCCTTGAGCTTACATTTAAAACTTACATTATAGAGATTTTCTAGAATCACAATCATGTAATGGATTTTTTTTATGGTACTCCCTTTTGATAGGGAAGTGGGATCTTTTTGTTAATTTATAAAAATGGTGGTTTGAACAGATGCATTTGATAAGGATGATATCAGTGTATATAATATTTCAAGCGAAATTATTAGATAAAAAAGTCAAGATGAGGAAGAGAAAAAAATATTGTTTTTATTTTTTATTTTTTATTTTAATAAAAATATCTGCATCTAACACATGGTTTTTTGAAGACATTTTGCCTCTTTCTTTGCATTAAAAATTTTAAAGATGCTTAAAAAATGAAATTTCCCAAATTTATACTTACCAGCGACCATGCGCGATTCAGGTTCAAATTTAAAAGAGACATTTACACCGTTAAGTCCACACAACATTGGATGTCACTTCTACAAGACCAGGAAGGATTCTTACGAAATAATAATAAAAAATAAGGTTAATACCTTTTATTTGTCTAAAGCTCTGACGAGGCTTGTTATATCAAGCGATATTATTAGATAAAAAAAGCCTAGATGAGGAAAAGAAAAAAAATGCTTTTATTTAAAAAATTTTTTTATTTTGATTTTAATAAAAATATCTGCATCTAACACATGATTTTTGAAGGAATTTTGCCTCTTTCTTTGAGTTTAAAATTTTAAAGATGCTTAAAAAATGAACTTTCCCAAATATATATATATATATATATATATATATATATATATATATATATATATATATATATATATATATATATATCATACTCAAGCTTATTTCATCAACATTTATTTCTCTAAGGCGTATTTCCAATATATTTTAATCTTGTATTCACAGAAAATGTGATGTTGCTAGTCTCAGTCTTTTCTATAAATACTATTATGGCATGTCTTCTTCATAATTATGTGATATATTCTCTGCTTCTTTTGTTTCAGCTCGTTCGACTAATTAGTCTAGTGGTCTCCATCAATTCACTGTTTTGATAACTTATTATAATACAGCTTCCTATTCCAGTAGCTTGTTTCCAATAACTGCAGAGTTGTGGAACTTTCTTCCTGTTGACTGTTTTTCCCCTACCTATAGCCTTAGTCTTTTCAAGACAAAGGTCAATAGGCATCTCCTGTATTTGCGATAATCATATTTCGTTCTTGTTAGCCCCTAACATCAAATAGCTTCATGCGTTATCTGCAGCGATTTCCATAAAAACAAACTAATACTAAACCATTCCTTGTTATTAGGATTACATGTAATGTTTGAAACGAAAATGCATTTAAATTGTTCTTATTAGCTTTAATTTTCAATTAACTTACTAAGTCACTCATTTCTTACTGAGTTTCTGTTAATCACCCTCTTCTTCTCTTACTGTATCTTGTGTCATATCTTGCTATCATTTAATACCACTTCTATAACTGTCACTTTTGTGACTCTTTACAACGATCGCTTAACAGTCGAAGGCAATAAAGAAAATAAAGAAAGGATTGGAAGTCTATTATAAACAGAAATGAATAACACCCCAAGTAGTAATATTTAACCCATAGCCGAGAAGGAAAAAGAGAAGAGATAAAAGATATCAATCTTTCCATATATATATATATATATATATATATATATATATATATATATATATATATATATATATATATATATATTGGGTAAGGTACACGATAATTCATGAAAATGAAATGTCGTGATGGACAAAATGTGTGAAAAATAACAAACGGAAAACAAGTTAAAGTGCAGGAGAACAACAAAAACAAGAGGTTTGACCGGTTTCGTTCGTGTTAGCGAACGTTTTCAGAACGTCATTTTTCACACACACACACACACACACACACACACACACACACACACACATATATATATATATATATATATATATATATATATATATTTATGGAGAGAAGCGGGAGATATAGTGAGCACAAAGCAACTAATTTGAGATTTTGTCTTTTTATTATTTGTGTATATAACTGGCTTTGCAAACTCACTTTTTTCTTATACAAAAATTCTGAATGAGTAACCAAACGTATCACATTTGTCTGGTATATATACCAGCTTAGCTCGAGAGTTAAGATAATGTTGTTTTAATGTCTATTTCTGAAACGATAGGGTGTTGATAGCATTTAAAACGTTCAATATTTAATACACGATCAAAATATCAAAGAAATATGAAGTCAGAAAAATTAATTTCACGAACTAATTAATCAAAATAGCTGACTTGTTTGCTAAGAAACCGTAATACATTTTAGTGGATTAAATTTCTGAATTAAATATTTATTTGTAAATAAATTATTTTTTGTGAACAGGATTTTTAAGAAGTTCATTTTATTTAAATAAATAATGTATAAGTCATGTAAGTGTTTGATTTAATTTGAAAAGGATAAACGATAAAATAAACATAATCACTGTCGATTTGATTCGAACCAGCAACATTTCGAGTAACATGTGAACACGATGATCGGCGACGCCATGTTGATTTTGGTGAAGTGATCAATTATGTAATAATAGAATAACGGAACGACTATTGTTTTAACCGAGTCAAATGCAGGCTTTAATGAAAACATAAACAACGTCACGTGCAATTATACAGCAGACAGAATTACAGCATGTGTGCTGTTAAGTTTGGTTAAGCGATCGATTATGGAATAACAGAATAACGGGATAACTGTTCAAAATAAATAAAACGAGAATGGTAAAGTAGACTACTTCGAAGTTGATCGATTTTACTAAGATAATAATCATATTAAGTTTACGGTTAAATTTTCGAATTGTAGGTATTAAATAACATCGTAATTTAAGATCTAAAATAATAATACAGATTTAATATAGATTCCTTCTGAAGAGAACTTATTGGGTTTGTTTACTCAATGAAACTTGGTTAGTTTTATTTTTACTAATGCGCAACTGCTTATCAAAGTCTAAAGATCACTCGAGGATAAAGGTGAATGAGTTTTTCAGATGGACGGAGAGATAACACCGTGATGATTGGTAACGATGATTCAAGCTGAATTGTGTTGTACGTCAATAATGTGTCATTCTGCAATTCTTGTATTCTGCTAATCGTTAGTAACAAATTGAAGTCGGAAGATTTTAATGAACAAATTATTTTGTTTAGCTTGCAATTAAAGATCTGAAATAATAATACATATTTTATCTAACATAGATTCCTTATTAAGGTTTTTCTTTAATGAATGGAACTTGCTTAGGTTACTCTATAATTGTTTTGGATAAATATTGAAATGCGTTAATTTTGGTCATTCTATAATCCGAGTATACTGGTAAGCGAGATCAACAAACGCAGCGATTGGTTAAATATATTTACTATTATGTGGATTATCCAATGTCAACACGTCTCACAAAGAAAACGGAAGGAGCGTACCTTGTTTCGTATGAAACTATATAGTATGTAACGTACAATTGCAAGACAAAAATAAGAAATAATAACGGTGCTACGAAAGTAGGTGTATACAAAATGGCTTCCGAATATACGTGGGTAGCAGTGGTAGTAGATATTAACGTGAGAGTTAACGTCCCCCCGATTTCCTTTATGTATGATGATTCGAATATGAAATATATCGACCAGCACTACACATTAAAATTGAAGAAATAGAGCAAAAGTAGAATTTCGTTTTCTAATAACATAGACCAATAAGTGCCATAAATCACTAACTGAAACGAGTTATGTACCTGTCCTTTGTTACTTAAGCTACAGAGCCAAATGTAGGAGGTGAAATCAGTTTTACTTTATATACAAAAAGATATATAGTCATCAAAAGCCGAGATGATTGAAAAGGGATAAATTGGCCAATTTCTCCCTTTTCAATCCCCTTTAAGTGCGTCTGGACTCACCTATATTTTGAGCACTTTCTCCACACTGCTCCCTCGCAAATAGTTTTCTTCACATTCTACAATTCATTTGACTTCTTTTCAACGGAAATTTACCACCCGGACAATCTGCATATATTTTTCACGGAATTTTTCTTTTCATTCACTACGTTTTTTTTAACAAAAATTCCTTTAATAATAATTGTCATTTTTTCAAATATTTGAACTTTGGTTTTTTCGAAAGCCAACTTATCACTCTGTATTTCTCCTCTGATGATAAGATTTCGATCTTTGAAAAGCATTGGCTTAAGGAAAGAATAATAAACACTAGTTTATTACTGAATACACCTTGCATTGAACAATTGAAATTTGAAATAACTTTGGACAATCGTCGCATATTTATCACTCTTTTTTCTTCTCTCTCTCTCTCTCTCTCTCTCTCTCTCTCTCTCTCTCTATCTATATATATATATATATATATATATATATATATATATATATATATATATATATATATATATATATACTGACGGATGGACTTTCGAACTGTAATTTTTGTTCCATCCGCCAAGAAACACAACTAGTTCTACGAATATATTAATATTGAAAGACCGATAGATTTGTATGTAAGACGACAATGTAAATGCGGATATAAAGAATTAAAGGAACTGATGTAAATTATGTCATTGGATTGCTTTTTATATGGACTTTGGAATTGAAGTAACATAATATATATGCTCTGTATTTTGTAATAAATCTTCATTGAGCTTGTATTTGGAAAATTTAGGATCATGTAAGGAATATGAAATTCAAAACATGTTTTCCTTATAAAAACAATAATATATATATATATATATATATATATATATATATATATATAGTATGTCAAGTTATATTGAAAAGAAATCCATAAAGTACCTGATCACAGAAGAGTGAGAGCTGATACAAATAATTTATTGGAAAACTATGTTACCTATTTCAGAATCGTACCGCGGTTTCATCAAGATAAGTTGACTTTTAGCATATTTTAAAAAGTAAATGCGCATAGGGACTCGTCAGAGAACGAAAAAAACAACAACATGGGAAATGGAGTTTTTGTTTATCGGTAGAAGAAAACGGTGCGTCACTGAAAAGTCTCTTTGGAAAAAATGTCTTAGTTGGGATTCATTGATTTTTTATTTTCGTTATTATTAATTATTTTGTGTTTTAAAAAATAATTTTATTTTTTACTAAGTGTTTTATTTAATTATTTATTTGTAGTTTGGTATTTTTATTTTAAAAGCGTTGCACTTTGACTATGTTCTATAGATCGGAGGCGCTTCTGGGCGTCTTGAAAAATTAAACGAAATATTAATGGAGGGTATATTTTGTCAGTGAAAGGGTACAGCTAAGGGATATCTAATGTTTTCACTATCATTGTCAGATGCATTCGTATTGGGTTTATGTGTTTACTTAATTCTGTTGGCTTTAAAATACAAAACTACAAATACATAGATAAGTAAATAAATCACAATATGAAATAAAACACTTTAAGACACAAAACTATAGGTAAATACATAACACACTAAATAAAACTCAAAGAATCACATCAAACACATAAAATTGACCCCGGAAACTTCTCCAAAAGAATCTTCAGATGTATACCGTTTTGAACTCTTAATTTGGTTTCATTTTTCAAGACGCCGAGAAACGCCTCCGATCTTCAAAGTGCAACCGTTTTTTTTAAATACGAAACTACAAATAAATAATTAAATATAACACTTAGTAAAAAATAAAATCCTTTTTTAAAACACAAAACTATAAATAATAAATAAAACGAAACTCAACGAATCCCACTTTTTCCAAAAAGACTTTTCGGTGACGCACCGTTTTGTTTTCTACCGATAAACGCCATTTTCCATGTGTTTTTTCGCTCTCGTTTCAGTCCCTACGCGCACAGACTTAAAAAAAAATGCTAAAAGTAGCCCATCTGGATGAAACCGCGGTACGATTCTAAAATATGTAACATGTAGTTTTCCAATAAATTATATATATATATATATATATATATATATATATATATATATATATATATATATATATATATATATATATATATATAAATATTAAACTAAAAGTATACTTTTAGTAGATAGAGCATACAGTGAAATGGGTTAAGCTCAATATACGAGATAGATAAATTATAAAGATAGATAAAAGAAGAGGGATAAACATGTACGAATGACAAATTCATTTCAACTTCGATTGTTCAATGCAAGGTGTACTCGGTAAGAACATGTTTATTATTCTTTCCTTAAGCCAAGATTTTTCAAAGATTAAAATCTTATCATCAGAGGAATTACATAGATAGATAAGTTGGCAGTCGAAAATCCAAAATTCAAGATTGGAAAAAAATATTAAGTAATGGAGAGTGAGAATGTGCGTGTAAAAAGATATGGGGTCTGTCCAGTTGGTAAATGTCCGTTGATAAGGTGTCCAGTGAAAGGAGATTTCAAAATGGAAAAGAATTGTTTTCGTGAAGGCAGCGTTGAAAAATTTCAAAAATAAAGTAAATTCAATAGAAAAATGTTTAGTTCAATCGTAGGTGGAACGCAAATTCTCACTCTCCAGGCTGTGAGTATTATATAATTGTCAGAGAACCACATACAATATGTAGTTAAAGCAGAATAAATATTAAAATATAGTACCTTATTTATGGATGTCAAGCGCGGACACAGACCCCACAATGTTTTTATAATTAAAATAAAGTAAAACCGATTTTCATTTTATAGATATAAACGCAGACACCACAATTTTTGTACAAATAAAATTAAGTCAAATGTATTTATTTTTATAGATGCCAATCGCGATTAAGGCATAACATTAAAGTTCGATTTTCAATTTTAAAAAAATAAATTAAAATTTATTTCAGGATAAAAAATACAATTTAAGACTAATTAATAAATTTCATCCAAAATATGTGCGACAATCAAATGAAATAATCGATATATTCAAATAATTTATATAGTACAATTGAACGCCGAACATAATTGTCTATTTCGTCACTTCAGTTATTAATTCGAACTATTTAGTAATTTGAAAAGTTTTTTGTTAAGTTTTAAACATAAAGGAGGATGTAATACATGGGAGGATTCCAACCCCTTAAAAACGGAGGAGGTAATTCCTGTGAGGACTGTCTTATAATAACAGAACCGATTATACACTTATAAATTGCGATTAAATCGATTTTTTTTTCATTCATTTAAAAACGTCTAGTCACAAAAGAATACTTTTGTATTGCTCTTTGGCTTTAAGATCAAAATGATGTATCTGTTCTCTTTACATCAACGCCGGAACTATTCATGTAATTATCTCCCTTGAAACTGAAACCGAATCGTTTTTTAAATAAAATCTTTAAAATTATTTGTATTAGTAATTATAATAATATTAATATCGAGGAAAATATAATAAATATATAATAAAAGTTGACAATATCAATTATAAATGTATATTACAGAATATAAATTTACTAGACACTTAAATAGAAAATGAATATGCAAATGTGCAAAAGAGCGTTTTGTTTGACAGAGTTTAGGGATTACTTTGATGTTAGTATACACAACGGTGGCTAATTGGTTCAAGACCTGGGTGTGATGAGTTCGAATCCAGTTCGTTCCATAGAAAAACCTTAATCAAAACGAATACCTGACTTTGTGTCTTACCTCCTGGAGAGAAGGTAAAACACGTAGGAAAGATTCGCATTTATTAATGATTAGATTAGATTGAAATATTAGATTAGCTAAATGTAGTATTCTCTTTTATTTCGCAATGCATTTATTAAGTTTTAAAATTGTGACTGACAGACAGACGGACAACATCCCTATTTACATAAGATACACTTCCGATAATATTTTAATCTCTATTCATAAATTATAGAATGCCAATAGCTTCCAATAACCTTTAATCTGTTAATACATCAGGATTTGCTAAGAAATTTTAAGACATTTTAAATAACTTTATATTAGACAATTAAAATGTTTGTAAATTGTTTCAAATATCGAATTCCTTTTTATTCAACTATTAAAAAAAAGCTTACCGGAAACTGATTCCCCTTGGGTTATATTTAAGTATCCCCATTCCTTATTCCCGAAAAATTAGGTATTTCTTTCTTTTTAATAAATATATTGAGATTTATATCTCGATTAAACACCAAATTCTCAAAGCTAAAAACCTTAACAGCTAAAATTTTAGAGGGGGTTTCATTTGCTAACTCCTGAAGTTGATATTTTGACAGGACTTATGCATCACCGTATAAAACCTATGTTATTTCGATGTTTTGAATAAAAATATTCAGATCTATATACTACTATAACTCATCAAATGAGAGAGAGAGAGAGAGAGAGAGAGAGAGAGAGAGAGAGAAAGATAGGGTGGGCAAGAGATTCTAAACGACTCCTGATCCTTAGAGTCACGTGTCGTCTATTAGTTAGATTATGCAAATAAGTTAGCTACAATTATTTGAAATTGCATCCGGTAATGATATTCAAGACTTTTTGTTCTTTATCTCTTATTTCATTTTAAATTATATTTCAATATTATAATGTATATGTTTTTATCAATTCAATATATTTCTAGTTTTTTATTCCGTTAGATCTCATACTATAACATTGAGATTGCTGTCGTTCACCTATGTACAAGATTCAGAACGAACCACACGCACACGCATACACACACACACACACACCCACCCACACACCCACACACACACACACGCACAACAGCCAATGCGACGATAGGGCAATAAAAATAATAAATTTCAAAAGAAATGGAGATGACCGATAAAATAAAGGTCAAAATCACACGTACTTAATAAACACACACGACTTTGACCAAGAGAAGCAGAAAATAATAAAAAATAAAAAATATATAAATATCAAAACACATGCCCCCCCCCCCAAAAAAAACCCACACATGCGCAAAAACGCCAAACAATAACACATTTCCTCAAATGAAACAACATTCTATCAAATCGAAAGACATTTCTTCAAGTGAATTTACATATCTGATGAGAGCGGACCACCGTTTGAAACGCATTAGATAAAATTATAAAATGATACAATAACAAAATAATAAATAAATGTTAACAAAACTTTTTACAAATGTTGGTAGCCTTACTCCTTTACATATATACTTTTCTCTCGCTGGAACTGCACTAAGACGGCACTACCCTCTTCTCTTTCTCTCTCTATCTCTCTCTCTCTGTCTCTGTCTCTGTCTGTCTCTCTCTCTCTCTCTCTCTCTCTCTCTCTATATATATATATATATATATATAGTGGTGGTTTGCTTGAAGCATTGCTGGGAATCGTAGTAGTATGTTTAAGAAGGCTGAGAACAATGCAAAGTGCCGGGTAGGTTGTAAGCTGGAAGGAACAAAAATAATAAATCGACATGGGACTTAATATTTATTTTTTCTTAAAATCTTACATAACAGCAAGTGTGGTGTTGGCTGTTTGTGTGTTGTCCGGATGATTATTAAAAATCATTTATTTAATATTTCGGGGAAAAAATTCCCTTTGTCAACTCTGGCATCCATTTTGGGGAATTCTCTACACAGACGGATTTTTCCTTTGGTGTTTATTATTTTTGACAAAGTGAAGTTTTTTCTCGAAATATTAAATAAATGATTTTTAATAATCATCCGGACAACACACAAACAGCCAACACCACACTTGTTGTTATGTAAGATTTTAAAATAAATAGTAAGTCCCATTTCGATTTATTAATTTTTTTCCTTCCAGCTTACAACCTACTTGGCAATTTACATTCCCCTCAGCCTTCTTAAACATACTATATATATATATATATATATATATATATATATATATATATATATATATATATATATATATATATATATATATATATATTAATCAATATACTTTTAATGAATAGTGCTACTACTACTAATGATAATAATAGCAATACAATTATAGAAAACGATTATTTGGGAACAATATAGATCGAAAAATCAAATGATTTTCTGTTAAGCGTACATATAACCTTGATTTGTTATTTTTGTGGCATATCAACCCTTTTTGGATTGTTTAATGTCGAAACGCAATAACTATTGTAAGCGATTATTTTGCATACGAATAATTGTAGACAGGTGGTTATTTTACCGATAAGTGGCCGAGGGCCTCCACACCCTGATGACGTTTTTTTTGTTGCAGGAAGGTTCTCGGAAATGTGTCATCGTCCTTCCACATACAACGCCTTATTTCCCCAAATAATCACCCGCCTAGTACTAACTAACCCCAATGTCGTTCAACTTCAGTGATCTAATGGGAACCGGTATCTCCACGTGATTATAACTGTATTAACCCATTGATAAAAAATCGACAATTCATTATAAAAATATCGTCTTTTGTATGATCTGATAATTTGTTACTTAATCGATAATAATTCGAATATTTTCTTTCACAAAATTTGAATAACATATATGTTAGAAGAAGAAGATTGTGTGTGTGTGGGGGGGCGTTTCCATTTAATTCTACCGAATTCTTATCTCCTTTATTCCCTTATCGACTATTAATCACTTACGTCGTCCTTTTTTGTTCGTATCATATATTCTCATCTTTTGTTGTCGATGATTGTATTTTTAGCGAGACTTCGATGATGTCTCAACTTTCTTGGCCAAAAAAACGAAAGGGGGGAAAAAGCCCAACACACGTTTCATGTAAAATATATGTTAGAGAGTAATACGAAGAGACTGATAATTACGAAGTAGAACAACTTGAAGAAGTAAAAAAAAAATTCCCAAACAGAAATAAGTGATTAAATGATATCTTCGCCTGGTAAACCTCTCGTCTGTTAATGCATTTCTCTTGAATAGTTGTGTAAGATTCGTACATAATATTGCATCCAATTACACCCGTGCCGTCGAAAATGATGGCGTATTCTTTCCATTTTTTCTGTTTATTGTATAATTAATTACGAGGTATGTGCGTGTGTGTTTTAATTCATGATATGTTTATCTATAACGTTGTGCCATTTCACGCACTTACAGTGAGATTAAAACGCTCCTTTCAAATTCATATAACACAAGCAACTTATCTTTCTGATATATTGATTAGGTATATGCAATCAAAGTCGTAAGGTTAGCTCATTTGCATATTGATTTGCAAAATGACATTATATTAATTCACTATTTAAAAATATTTTTAATGGTAGGTTTATGTATGATGAGTGATGTGTAAGTTTTATGGTTCATAACTGTTGCTCTAACAAATACGTAAAGGCATCGACGTCTTTGTTGATGTTTTTTTTTTAAATCGGTTTATTCATAGGTCGTATTGTCAGCCAAAAGGTTGTACATTTTGTGTAAGATGAATACGACGCTAATTTTGTTTCTCGGGAAAACAATGATGTTTCCGTACTTAGCTAGATTTCTGATCGCTTGTATATAGCGTTTTGGTAGGTTATGATCGCCAAGGTTGGAGAATGGATTAAGATATTTGTTAGGTTTGAGTTATTGTGTCTGCAGTTGCGAAGGACTGGATTTGCAGCATTATTGTGGTGTATTTGAACAGCAAACTTTAGTCCGAAGCTCAAGGCTCAGTAGAGAACTTAAGATTGGTTTAATTTTGGATCATGTCAAAGTGTCTGATCGTGTTCAATTGTTATTGGTGTTGTATTTTTTGTTGATTTTTTTTTATTATGAGATGCAATAAACCTGCGTGTTTTATGTGAGGTGTATCTAACGGTGTCATTAGTGAAACATTGTTTTGGTTTTCTTTGATTTTGCACAACTTACATTGCAGACGTCCTATAGAAGCTTTTTTTATCGCTGATTCCAGCTATGCTATCAAACAAAGAATGTTTTTCTTTTTCAGATTGCGCCTATCCTATAAGGGATCACCAGAAAACATTTTAATAATTTCGATACGGGTTGATATTCAGCCATTACCTTTCCATAAACTCGTGTCTGTCATCATTTGCACCTACAATTATTCTCGGGTACTTTAGAGAGCGGTAGAATGGGCCAACCATTTTTGCAGCGACCTTAGTAACAGCGACCTTAGTAACAGCGACCTTAGTAACAGATTGGATTTAAGTCTTGTATTTGAGATCTTTAGTGAAAATCAGTCATAGGAGCTTATCAAAGCAAGGGACTTTCTGAAGAGCTTAAAATATTTCTCAGAGTTGTAGGAGAGTGAAAAAAAAGTTGGGGTGGGGCTGGAGAGATTAGGGAATCGGGGAAAATTATAGGGGTCGGGCCAAATTTTTTAGGGGTCGGGCCAAATTTTTCTATTATTTTTTTTTTAACTTAAAATATTTCTCAGGGTTGGGGAATAGTGAAAAACGAGTTGGGTTAATTCCGTTCCTCGGTTCCTCGATAATGTTTACATGTTAGAAATCCGCCAACGGTTTCGTTTATCTTTTAACGATAAACCTAGATATCGACTATGCCTTATCATTTTGCTCTTTATTTGACTAATCAACTAGACTCTCCCCTTTCTCCCCGACATTTGATGGTGGCTTCTCATATTTCTATTGATCTACCCAATCTTATTTGCCTTATAACTCCCGCCATCATTATCTACTTTCTCATATCAATACCCGTATCGAATTCACTATTTATTTCACTCAGGTTGAAGCTTCTAAGTAATTGAAGATGCGAAATATTGCTCTACATTATGGTTTGTTGATGTGATTGTTGTCGTTTATATTTTGTGGTTCTGTCTCTTTTCTATTTTATATTATCTCTCATTTCCTATCTATCTATCTATCTATCTATCTATCTATCTATCTATCTATCTATCTATCTATCTATCTATCTATCCGAACGCCGTTCGTAGATCACTCTAAACTGCTTGGGTAAATCTAGCCGCCGACTCGCTATTTACATTTAAATTCCTCTCTATTTACTAACTAATTGGCTATGGTCGATGGGATAAGACTCTCGACTACGAATCAGTGGCGATTTGTGATCGGGGTTCGCGCCCACCGACCGTTGAGAATTAGTTCCTACACTGAAGAATGCGTTAGCATGAAACATCGATGTCTGTAGGTATTAAAATATTTTAATAAATATTTATTTATAAATACCAAACCCTACCAAAGGATATATATATATATATATATATATATATATATATATATATATATATATTAGGTCAAATTGGTATATATAAGTTCCGTGATTTTTCTTTCTCGTTTTGCGAGTACTTTCGATCTGATTCATCCAATCATCACCAGGCGGGGGCCAGTCCCAGTGTTTTTACAACCATGTATTTACTGTTGAGTTTTCAACGGCTAGTAATTTACGACTTTAAAATGAACGTTTGTATTGATGAGATGTTGCATGTGAACGTGATAACGTGAAGAGCGCGTGCAACATTTTAAAGGATGATAGTTTAACGCTTAAGAATGACTACACTAGACACTTACACTTACAAATTTTGTAACTAGTTTCGTAATTAATATTATTAATTGTTGGATGTCTAGTTTTAATGTACATGGCTTCAAAAACTTTTAATCTTTTGATTATCGTGGTGCATATCTTTTTGTATTATTAATTAAAATGTGTCTATATTGAGAAGGATGCAGTCATGTTTTTTAAGTGTTGGCAAATTGAGCTAGTGTCGGAGTGATGTAAGTTGAGCCTACGGAAAAGTGTTGTTGTAGTAAAGCCGATGTAATAATTAGTCTTTTTTTTAATATTGTCGGGGATACATTCTCCCTAAGAACATTTGTTCTACTGTTGTTTGGGTCTAAAAAGAGTTATTGTTAACTACAAGGTTTAATATTTTTGATTTTTGATAATAAATAATGAATCTTATTTTATTATTACAGTTGATTGGGGAAATATATCGACGTATCTACATGGGTGGACTTTACACTGTATTTACTTGGTAAATAATGAGATGTTAGTTCATTAATTGTTTTGCTTTATTAGTATATAGGGAGTGTGACTTGAAAAATAATTATGCGGACAGGTGACTTAGGTTCTCAATTTTTAAAGGGCCACTTAGTAATTCATTTTTTTCATCTATAAACCAAAGATTAAACATAGCTGAATTGTTTATGAAAAAATCGAAATGCATTGGAGTGGATTTAATTTCGTCATCAAATAATTTAAAAAATATGATTTCTTATTTTATGCTATGGTATTATTGATTCCACTAAATATTTGATTAATGGTAAATAAATACAATGTGCAATTATCCAAATTACGTCTACATGAGAAAGCCACACACTGACATACGAGAAGTGGTCACAAGTTTATTAACAGAGAAATGCTGCCTATTTCGTCGATGCCTGGTTGATTTGTTTGAAAAATGTGACATTTCTATCTGTCATTTTTGTCGGAAAAGAGACTTTTGTTTTTAATATAACACGGTATGTTTTCTCGTTGCATTGCAACCAATTTTCCTCACTCTCCATCGATTTTACTTTGTCAATAACAAATTCTAAGTAGGCAATATGCGCAAAAACAAATTACTTAGATTGAAAAGATCTTTTCCGTATTCGATTGAACTGTCAAAGTTTCGACCAAATATGTTTGAAATTGTGTCAGCCATTATATTTTATTGGCTGTCTTGTGTTATTTATTGTTTATACACAAATTTAGCAATTGCAGTATAGTTTAAAAACTACAGGATTGTTCGAAAGTCGTGTTACCTCTACAAAACGGGTGATTCGAAAGTCTTATTAACCCTACTAAAAAGGATGGTCCGAAAGTCTTGTTAACCATACCAAAAAGGATGTTCCGGATATCTTGTTACTCTACTAAAAAGCTGATCCAAAATTCTTGTTACCCAAAACAAAAAGTGTGACCGAAAGTCTTGTTAGCTCTTCAGAAAGTCCTTTGCTTTGATAAGCTCCTATGACTGATTTTCACTACAGATCTCAAATACAAGACTTAAATCCAATCTGTTACTAATGGCGCTGCAAAAATGGTTGGCTCATTCTACCGCTCTCTAAAGTACCTGACTCCTGATGCGATCTCATTCTTGTATAAGAGTAAAATACGCCCTAATATGGAGTACTGCTGTCACATCTGGAGATCCGCCGCCCAGAGCGCTTATCGCTACCCAGACTGAGTTCAAAATCGACTCCGAAAGCTAGAGGGATAATCTCTTCCGTTTCTTACAGTCCTTTCTCAAAGTAAAGGTGCCTGATTGAGTTCCAATCTCTGGTGCCCCTTTGTAAAACATTCACAGCAAGAACTTTCTTTTCTGCTACAACGAAAAATAACTTTCCTTTCCTCCTTCGAGTGTTTAGTGTGAGGCGAAATCACACCAATAGAGCGACCTTGTAAGGGCTTCTAGTCGGTGGAGCATATTGCGCGGGACTATTTCCCTACCAGCTACAACATAGTCGTCTTCAAATACAATGCCAACAGATTCCTGTTATATACAGTCCCTACAACTAATAAAGCTTAGTTCATTCCATTAATAATCCTCAACCTTCTCATGAGATTCTTCATCTTTCAACTGATTTTTTGACTCATCACCCACACCCCATTTATATGTTTTTCTAACCAAAATATTTGAACTTGTTTAATATATATATATATATATATATATAAGTATACATTTTTATTTATACAAACATTATTGGTTACATATGTGCATACATGTTTCGGTTGCACTTTCCCAGAAAGTCAACCTCATCAGACCAAGAATTTCAGAGAACTGAAATTCTTGGTCTGGGAAAGTGCAACCGAAACATGTATGCACATATGTAACCAATAATGTTTGTATAAATAAAAATTTATACTTATAAACAGCTCTACTTGTTATTGAGCACTTTTTATAAACACTGTAGTTTCTACGGATTTACATTTACAGAAACTAATACAATACATGTACGATATATATATATATATATATATATATATATATATATATATATATATATATATATATATATATATATATATATATATAACATTCACAGGTAACATGAATTGGAACACATACATAGAAAACATTGCCAAGTTTTCTGCAAGGAAAGTGGGCTCCCTCTATTTTGCTAGAAAACTTCTCACACCTGCCAGTAACTCTACAAAGCCACCATCCGCCTATGCATGGAGTATTGTTGTCACATCTGGGCGTGTGAACCATCCACTAGTCTCTCCCTCTTAGACAAAGTCCCAAAACAAGTCACTAATCTAATAGGTCCCTCATTATTCACCAAGCTCCGGCCGCTGTCCAATCGCCGTAATGTTACATCCTTATGCTTGTTTCACAAGTACTTCAATGGAATGTTGTCCGATTAACTGGCTGCTCTGGTGCCACCTCGACGGGAATACACCCGACCAGCTCGACAATCAGTTCAATCCCATGCAATCTACTGTCGCAGTCCCGAGATTCCTGCAGAGTTTCTACTTTAATAGCTTCTTTCCTCGAGCTGCCAGTCTTTGGAACTACCTCCCTGCTCTCTGTTTCTCTGACTTTACCGACATGCAGAAGTTGAAGTGTAATGTAAACAGATATCTCGCTCCTCTAATTTCTGGCCATTAATCTACAGTAGCCCCTTACGTCTCAGTGACAATGCTCTTTGTCTGGAGGGAATTGCTTTACGGAGCACTCTAAAAGGGAGAATACAACTCCCGGGTTTCGAATCACGCGACCAGTAGTGAATAGTTATATTTCTATGCTGATGAGACCCGATTAAAAAGGACGAAACGTATACGTATATAGGTAATAAACAAAAAAACAAATAGTTATTATTTGTAGCCCTAGAAAACCCCTTAGATGGGCACTGTAAGTATAGTATTAACACAGCATGACATCGCTAGCTATAAATGCATCGTTCTTTTCATTAAGTTGAACGCTCTTATGACGTCAAGCCGCCGAAAGAGGTGTTACAATCATCGCTGTTTATTTAGCTATCCAGTGGTGGCCGTATGGTTCTAGGTGTCGGGGTATGAGTTGTAAAATACTCGTAGCCCGGGTTTCGAATCACGCGACCAGTAGTAAATAGTTATATCGCAATGCTGATGAGTCCCGATTAAAAAGGACGAAACGTATACGTACATAGATAATACACAAAAGATATATGTATATATATGTATATATATATGTATGTATATATATATATGTATATATATGTATGTATGTATGTATATATATGTATATATATATATATATATATATATATATATATATATATATATATATATATATATATATATATATATATATATATATATATATATAACATAAACATAAACATTTGTTTTTATCTACATACGTATGTTTCATCTTTTCGGAAATCGCCAGTGTAGAGATGCTTATTCATACGGGTGTCAAGACTCGAAACCTGGAACTGAACTCAAATTTCGACGCTTTAGCCCACACGGCAACTATAAACTTCTTGAGTGGGAGATTAAAGTTATTAAAGGAACCGGTGTCCAGGCGATGCTCGAGGAAATATAACAGATTGATTATTAATTTAACAAATTATTCTTATTAATGAATACTACTTTAATCAGAGACGAATGTTAAAAAAATGTCTTTTTTGCTATAGGAACTATATCTGATGCATTTTTTGTTGGGGGGGGGGGTCTAGTATTTAAGGCGAGTACGTGTATTTTCGTAACCTTGCCACACGGATTTAAGGTTAGTGGTAAAAATATGATTAAATGCCCTAAAAAGTTATAATTCGTTATTTCCGTTTTCACATTTAATCGCCTAAAAAGCAGAATCTCATGTTTTTAGCGTGGTAGTAATTAGTGAAGGGTGAACATTTTAGTAATTATGTTTGCTATAGGAGATAAATCGAATGCGTTTTGGGGGGGCGCAGTTTTATTAGGCGAGTACGGGTATTTTCTTAACCTTGCCACTCGGATTTAATATCATATATTTTTTAACCATACATGTTTTTTTATTATTTAAAACTAGGCTGGCCCGTTCCACGGCGCTGCCCGGGAAAGTTCAATAACTCAAGTAATTCCTTGCAAAATCTATATTTATTGAATTATTTGGTGCTTATGATTGACAAGCGTAAACACAACCCCCACATTGTTAATGTAAAGCAGCAACTGAAACAATTAATGCAATACGTGGAGTAATAACACTCTTGCCATGGTTAGTTGTGACAATCTTGCAATTGAGAGTAATCCTTCTAAATTGCGGCAATTATTATTTTAGTCCAAATCCAGAGTGTCTCTATTTGGAGAGATGGATTTTTCCTTACATTAAAAACCGACCTTTTGTCTTATAGTTCCCTCGTGTGGAGACAGGTAAGCTCAGTCCTTAAACTACACAATCACAATAAAGAGGCGAATGAAGTATTATATAATATAGCAGGACCCGTGTTCCGGCGTTGCGCGGGAGAGAGATATAAGTATTGGAATATTAATTCGTAAAAAATAGTTGAAAAGAACTCTTTAAGTTATTTAGGTGATTAAAATAAGATTTATAAATGCTTTGAATCAAACAAAATAGATTTTTCTAGGTTTTGTGTTACTGACCCCTACTAAGATTGTAAGTATCGGGTTGTTTGTCAAAATAAAAGCAAGCCTCCCCAAAAATATAAGTAAATGCGAGCTTAAAATATGCGTGAATGTTTCCACAATTTTTATCCCAATCCGGAACGCCCTTTTGGTTGTAGAATGAATATACCAACAATACAAAACAATGGTGGTTTATAATGTGTTGAAAGTTGCCTCTATCGAAAAGGATTTCTTCTTCACTGATAGAGGAGAGGACAGAATAAGTTTAGTACTTTACTGACCGAAAAGAGAAGAGATTAAGTAACAAATACTACACTGTAATGTTGAGCATATTTAGAAACTTAAAAATAAATAAGTAAAAATAAACCGAATTAAAATAACATTTTTGTTTATTGTAGTAAGTAAATAAAGAAATGAAGAGTTTGGGAGAGAGTCTTTTTGGGGTGGGTCCCTAATCCATTGAAGTGATATAAAAGTAAAAATTGCCGCAGTCTAGACGGATTTTTTCTTCGCTATGAGAAGAGTTTTTTTTATTATAATAAATAAATAAATAAATAAATAAAGAGAGGGAAAGAGAGCGGATTGTTATAATAGGTACAAGTTAAAATGAAAATAAAAAGAAGAAAAGATAAGAAAATACTAAAAATAAAAATCACCCAAAGTATGGAATTTTTTGAGGAGCATAAAGGAAAAAAAATCATATGAAAAAAACAAACAATAATAATATATTCTGAGGTTTATACTGTTCAGTATATTTTCATTCGTCATAATACATTTCTCCCAGGCATCACCTGTCTTTGGGGGGTAGTATAGTATACGTTCGTTTCTAACGATACCATCCTTCCAGAATTACTTTCTTCTTTTTGTCTGTGTGTTAGGGATAATGTACATTCTGTTCTGTTGTCATGATATCATGATCCCAGTTATTAACTCCTACGTTTGTTCGTCATGATATCATCTTCTCAGACATTACCTACTCCCTGGGTCAGAATAAAAAATTAAAAAGCTTAGAAGAGGGGGGTCCTCTAAGCTTTTTAATTTACAAAATTTAAATCCCCCCTCCCCCAAAAATAAAATAGATTCATATTTTTTTAAAATCGTCATTAAGTTTTATCTTTTATTTTTTCTCTTCAATGATAAAAGCGAAAAACATAAAGTAATCATTTAAAATTTCTCAGGAATATATAATTCTTTTATTTGACTAATGGACTTTCGCTTTTGGCGATTGTCAAGAATAACCAATAGAAAGAAAAGATGCGCAAAAAACAAATAATCAACAAATAACTGTTACCAAATGCATTAAAGTTACTTTTCTACCTGCACGTGTCAATTTTTTTGTGTTTTAAAGTATTTTAAAGCGTTTATTTTTCGATTTCAATTAAAACGTTCGATCAAATAAATTACGTTCGACTGAAAACTGACATTCGTTCGCAGACCATCTACGAAGTCTGGGGAGTTTATAATGGATTTTCTCCTTTCAATTAGGTAAAACAGAAGATATTAAGGAGCTTGGGATAGTTATTTGTTTATTCGAAACACAAACTTCGCGGACATCCACTTACGCCATATTTCAAATAGAATTACAACGCGATTGGATTTAAACGAATTATTAAAATCCAATTGAAACGCTTTAAAATAATTTAAACCACAAAAAAATCGGCGGGTAGGTATAAAAGTAACTTTATTGCCTTTGGTAACAGTTGTTTGTTGATTATTTGTTGTATTTTCACCCTTTTTTTGTTAGTTATTATTGATGATAGCCCGAATTTTCCATTTATTCCTTTCATTATTGGCAATTCATTTTCATACTTAAACAAAATCAAATCTCAACATTGGAACATATCAAATAACACCATAACAATAAACTTTTTTGTTTTTCTTCAAATTAGCAAAGTGTGAAAAGAATATTGTTTCTTTGTTTGTCTGTAGGTAATGCTACAGCTAGATTAATTGCTGCCCGGAGAGCGGGCAGTTTTTGCTAGTATATATATATATATATATATATACATATATATATATATATATACAATGTTAATACAACAAAATATATAAGAGGCAACTAATATCTTTAATTAGTGAACATCCGGATAAATATGAAGTTCCATATACTGGATAGAACACTTCATCTATTGCTATATATATATATATGAATATAAATGATAATTTATTTCATTTTGACTACAAAATTGATTTTGTTTCACGAGAGCGATTTGAGGCGCTCACGATCGTCATTTATTGAGCACTCTCATAAACCCGGTTCAACTCCCCAGGATTTATACCCTGTGGATCTATACCATACCCGGATTAGGCTATATATATATATATATATATATATATATATATATATATATATATATATATATATATATATATATATATATATATATATATATAAGACAGAGACAGACAGAGAGGGCGATATAGAGGGAGGGCTATTAATAGACAATGACTAGAGCATATATTCTATAGTATTGAGTTATGTAAGATTGCAAAATTATAATATTTTCTGAAATAACTAAGCTAGACTTTTACATAATTCATGGTTACATAACACATATCACATTATTCGTCGTCAGAATATCAATTAGATTGAACTTTCTGCGGATTTGAATATTTTTAATTTAAAATACAAAAAGAATTCAAAGATTTAAGTTTCAATGAATACTATTTTGCGTTTGCTTTAAACTATTTTAAGATGTCGTCATAACTTTCCGCGTTTATGGTTGCCGCATATCGCCAATCTCCTTTTTATTGTTGGTCTTACACAACGATTGCTTCATTTAGTCTTTGTCACTTAGTAGCACTTAAACTGTTGCTGTTGGTTGCAAAAAAAAAATGGATACAATATTCAGCTGACGATAAATAGCGTCGTTATCTACTCAATGTCTGCTTCTTCTCTGCTTTCCTATTTTTAGCTGGTGACAGGTAGGTTTATCAGCAAGAACACACGTACACATATTCATGAAGACGGTTTCCTTTTAATAGGCGAACAAACATGGCGGATGGTAGAGGGTGGCTCGGATGTCTTGTTAACCTGAACAAAAAGTAACAGAGGAAAAAAGTAACAGTGGAGAAATTAATGCAGTAATACCAATCAAATGTATTGGATTTAATTTATTCATTTTAAGAGCACTAAAACAATAGAAGATCAGGTAATACATTAATTGAAAATGACATGTAATTGTATTACATGGATTTTTGGGAGTACTATTTTCACTTTGATTATTATATTCATAACGTTTCGGCTGATGCAACTTCCGAATTTCTTCAGGTGTATACTTTCGAACTTTGGCACCTTCTAGTCGAATTCAGGAATCTTTATGTCGAACTCCCAATAATAATCCAACAAGCAAAAGTATCGATCCTCATCAAAGAATTAGGTTTGTATGAACTCCACATTTTCGTGGCACAAAATGATGCAGCGTCATAACTCGTGTGATATTTCGGTGGTTGTTCCTTTATTTTTGTTAGCTTTTGGTAGGAGTCATAAGACATTCGGACCATCCTTTTTGGTAGGGGGGGAAACAAGACTTTCGGACCACCCCTTTTGGTAGGGGGTAACAAATTTTCGGACCACTCCTTTTCATAGAGATAACAAGACTTTTAGACCTCTTCTTTTAGTAGGGGTTAACAAGACTTTCGGACCACCCCTTCTGGTTGGGGTAACAATACTTTCGGACCACGCTGTAGATTTTCCATTACCAATAGGATTTGCAAGATTACATTAGCTTTACTGAGTTCGAATCTTTCTTTTTCGCATCTTTGTTCCGTAGTTATGATTTACCAAAATTGTGTGCTTATTGATTTAAAGACAAAGATAAAAAATATGTACATACAATTGTAATTAAACGACGAAAAACGATAAATCAATTTCGACATCAACAGCAACAATTCGACTAAAACTCTAGATCGAGTTATTGATCCTGGCAGTTTCTCTTCAAATTCTAAAACAATATGAAAGTTGTCTATCTGCCATTCACACACTAAGATCATTATAAAATCTTAAATGAAACGAAGTGCTAGTTTATTTTAACTACACACTTATATATGCACACGTGTGCATAACATAAGCTTAGTATTCGCATACGGCACATCCCTGGGATAAACGAGAACCTATGAACAATTTTGCTCTCAGCCCCGAACGTCATATTACAATTTTTATTCTTATTTCTTCATTTCAAAATGTTGTTTAAAACTAATGAACCAATTTTGAGAAAATCACAAGATTAACAGAATAAGGGAACAAGGGGATAACGGAATAATGAACAGTAGGAGGTTCTTTCCGATTTACATCGGAAAGGAAAAATAGATGAAATGAAGTTTCATTTTATTGTAAAACTAGCTGAGGTACTCGTCAACGCATTGTTATGGTTAACGATCATGATCGATATCGGCTAGGAAATAACTGGAACACTATAGCTAAAAAACCCAACAAACTATTGTCTAGTATGAGATTCGAACCCTGAAAGATGACATGAAATATTGGTTCGCTTATCAACACAATAATATTTTGTCTTAAACTGTTTATGAGTTCGACGTAGTGATACACACTCTGCATAGATCTAAAATAGTTCGATTGCCTTAAATAAATAAACATAAGAAAAAGTTCAATTTTTAATAAAAATAGGAGATCAAGTATGTGCGATGATTTGCCTAAAAACAATCTTGACTTATTTTTAAATGTTTATTTATTTATTTATTTCTCTTACTAGTAGTTAAAAGGTTCAGAATTATGTTGTTCGGTCGGCTTGAAAATGGAACGCTAAAAATGTCGGAACATTTGTTTCTAATGTAATTTTTACGTACTTTTGATTTTTGATAATAAGTTTTAAAAAAGGTTAAATAACATCTGGCATCGATAAAGACATCGTATCGTAGGGGCTGATTGCAAATCTGCGCTTAGTTTGACTCTTATATAATCCGTTTAAGTGTGATGTCGCGAAACGCATACACACATATAGAGACAACTCTGTCTTATATATATATATATTACCTACATACGACGTTGTTTCGAGCTTTCGGCTCTCCTCAGTGACAATCTCAGACGGTCACGAGGCGCGAACCCAGTTCAAAAAGACACATTAAATCTGTAAGCAGTCGCCTATCTATTTGGCCGAAATAATGGAAAAATTAAGTTATATTTACGCTGAGAGCGGCGAGCGTAAACATCAAGATATTCAGATAGAACTCAACGGCAGAGTCGGAGTATCGCACTGAAGCATTAAGTGAATGTCTATTTTTAATCTCTCTAACAGTGCTCGACTTTAATTTTACATGAAGGGGCTTCTTTATAATATTAAATCATATTTTAACATTTTACTTAACTACGACATCGTTTCGTGCTTTCGGCTCTCCTCAGTGTAGGGAAATGACAATCTCAGACGGTCACAAGGCGCGAACCCGGCTCAAGGAGACAACTTGAATCTGCACGCGGTCGCCTAATTCTCTTGGCCACGTGATAACTGAGAAATGAAGTTATATTTACGCTAAGTGCGACAAGCGTAAACATCAAGACATTCTGATAGAACTCCACGACAGAATCTGAATATCGCAGTGAAGCATTAGATGAATGTCTATTTTTTATTTCTCTAACAGTACTAGACTTTAATTTTACATAAAGGGGCTTCTTTATATATATGTGTGTGTGTGTGTGTGTGTGTGTGTGTGTGTGTCTCTCTCTCTCTCTCTCTTTATATATATATATATATATATATATATATATATATATAAAGAGAGAGAGAGAGAGAGAGACACACACACACACACACACACACACACACACACACACACACACACACACACACACACACACACACACACAGGGTATAAATATAATGATTAGAGAAGGAATATATATACAGGATATAACTGCCGAAACGCTGTGATTATTAAATCCCAGATAAAACAACTATTCAATTGCAAATCGTATAAATACTTTTTGCGGAAATTTACCTTCTCCAATAATTTAATATCGTAAAATAATACTGAAGATTGCCGTCATCTTACTCTATATATAAAGTTAGATATGCGTATATGTTTATGTATATGCTTGTTGCGGGTTGAGGACTGTTACTAAACATAAGAGTGGATAATGTGGGATATATTTAGTTAAATTTAATTTTCATGCTAAATAAACAAAGAGGGTGGAGGTGAAAGTCCTTCATAAAAATTCAGGTATCCCTGAAATTTTAACTATATAGTTATTGGACATTAATTGATAAATATTTCCTTATCTTCTGTATGTTCAGAGTATTTTATGGAGCATAATATGGGTACAACAAAAATGCAAATATTTCCGATTAGCATGAAATTTCATCAATCGTTATCAAATATCAATTAAGTAAGATTCCCTGAATTTCAGTCCCATTAAGCTTAAGCAGAAAATGTTAGACATTTTTGTAATCAAGATAATTTAATGGATCTTGATCAAAATTGGAAAAAAATGTTTTAAGGCATAATGTTTAGTAGCATATATATCTCGATTTTAATCTCAGTAAAATGAATAACAATGGTGTAAAACCTTTTTGTTCTGTGAAATACTTTTAGTATTAACTAGTAAAATGTCCTGCTAGTTTCGTATCGATTTATTTCTGTCGACATCTTGAGATGTTTAAATTAGGAACAACTCCAAAAAAAAAAATTCAAAAACGTTAATGAACAAAATAAATAAATATTTTTATATTTTAATTCATTTGCCACTACATACGAATAATTATCCGCCGCCAACTTTCGAAGCTAAAAATATATCGCATCGAACTGATGTCGCTTGTAATTCATTGTTGATGTAATCGGTGGAAAACGTCCAAATTGAACGACACCAATTATATTAGAATAATACACCCCCTCCACAAAAAAACATCAATTGACTCGAAAACAAAATAAAAATTAATATTTTCTTTTATATAAAATTCTAGAATTTAATCAATAAAAATTCTAGAATTTAATCAATAAAAATTCTGTCATTTCATAAGATGATTGTAAGGTGCCTAACATCCATAGTTCTGTAAGCTATTATCATCTTTCAACATCTCATCTTTGCATTGAATTAGTCCCTAACTTGATATCCAATTATTGTCATTTCGAACAAGACTTGAAGTAATTCAGTCAATAATTAAATAGTCCATCATCGAAGTGCAAAATATAACAACCTTACATTCCGGACATTAAATACTATAGACAGTCATTAAATGACTACATGCGACAATTTCATACTAGCGAATCTACCCGGTTTTATTCGGGTTATACTTAAGAATGAAACAACCAATTTTTGAATAAATGATTTATTCTAATGATTCAAGAGTAAAAAATTTCTATTATCGTTCACCATGAAATAAAAGGCGGAGAAATTTCAATTTTATCTGATTTTTATAAGAAAAATGTAATTGAGTGTCAATTTCTAATATAGCTTAATCAATAAAACAGTCAGAATACCGTTCTCGAAAAAATAACTCATCGTAGCGACTACCTGCACTCCAGAGCTTGTTTTCGGTTTAGCGTTTAGATTTCTTTTATGTTCTAACTAAAAAAATAATAGGGTTTTACTCAAATTATAGTAAAAGAAAATTTTAATCATTTAAAACAAAGTAAACCACCAACAGGAACATGCTGATTCAAAATATGCTACTGGTTTTACACGGTAATCAACTATTGTCAACTGTTGTGTGGACAGACATGCACGTACAGATATCTTTGTGCGAAATAGAGATTTAGTGATTCACTAGTGGTTTGCGCAGCTCATTATCATAACAAGGATGTCTCACCACAGTGAATGTTCAACATTTGGGTCATTGTAGTTTACTAAGTTTACTTTTGAGGCGTCCTGTCACGAAGCACCGGTTAATTAAACAATGAGTAGAACGCCCATTTGCGTGGCCTTCTATAACACATGAGTAAAAGTGAGTCATATCGACATGAAGGCATGAGTTCGATCCTTACTCAACGCCTAATAAACGTATCTAACTGTCAGATTAAGTAAAGCTAAGTAAATATATATGTAATCATTATGTTATCACTAACTTATGGAGTTTATATATAGTTAAATATTTTTTATTATGGAAATTGTTGCTAATAAGGGGTCTTTATGAAATATTGTTCTGGATAAAGATACGTTGTATGCACGATACCGAGCTTCTTTTATTAATACTATTTTGTATTTCTGGGAACATTCTCCGTCCAAGGATAAGGATACCTAGATACGATGGGCAAAATTGTCAATAATTCTTAACAACTCCTTTCTTGACACTGACATGATTTGGGTTCCCATGGCCCTCTTCAGTTCAGGAATAGTCTGGGAATTGTATTGATAGACATTGTTGTTGAGAACCTCACTGATAAAATTTTGAGATTGAAGGTCGGACGGTTTGAAGTTCACTCAGAATCACATCTACTAGAGACGATCATCAAATGGGCTCCTATATCATTGAACGATGATAAAATTGAGACTATTGGACATTACTGACTTAATCTTGGTGGACAAGAAAGGATTTGGAATTTTAATAAAGATTCAATGGGTGACATTTTTCGGTGGTCACCCTGTACATAAACTCCGTTATCTCGCTTCTGGATATGACCTTAAATTACATCCGGTGGAGAGAGCTTGATTTATAAGTTCTAGGGAGTGTGGAGTCACAGTGTAGTTACATTATTATGAGTGAAATGAAATCAGTTCCTGGTATAACATGACACTGAAACCGTCGTTCAGGCTACAATTTGGGAGGTTTGAGGAATTTCCGAGTCACCGTTTTGCTGCCATGTCTCCCAGGTCTACTTTATCCCGCAGTGGTAGTACCTGTCAGGGTCCCATCTCTGGACTTAATAGAATCTATCGTTGTCGTCGTAGTCGTAATCATCATCATCATCATCATCATCATCATCATCATCATCATCATCATCATCATCATCATCATCATCATCATCATCATCATCATCATCATCATCATCATCATCATCATCATCATCATCATCATCATCATCATCATCATCATCATCATCATCATCATCATCATCATCATCATCATCATCATCATCATCATCATCATCATCATCATCATCATCATCATCATCATCATCATCATCATCATCATCATCATCATCATCATCATCATCATCATCATCATCATCATCATCATCATCATCATCATCATCATCATCATCATCATCATCATCATCATCATCATCATCATCATCATCATCATCATCATCATCATCATCATCATCATCATCATCATCATCATCATCATCATCATCATCATCATCATCATCATCATCATCATCATCATCATCATCATCATCATCATCATCATCATCATCATCATCATCATCATCATCATCATCATCATCATCATCATCATCATCATCATCATCATCATCATCATCATCATCATCATCATCATCATCATCATCATCATCATCATCATCATCATCATCATCATCATCATCATCATCATCATCATCATCATCATCATCATCATCATCATCATCATCATCATCATCATCATCATCATCATCATCATCATCATCATCATCATCATCATCATCATCATCATCATCATCATCATCATCATCATCATCATCATCATCATCATCATCATCATCATCATCATCATCATCATCATCATCATCATCATCATCATCATCATCATCATCATCATCATCATCATCATCATCATCATCATCATCATCATCATCATCATCATCATCATCATCATCATCATCATCATCATCATCATCATCATCATCATCATCATCATCATCATCATCATCATCATCATCATCATCATCATCATCATCATCATCATCATCATCATCATCATCATCATCATCATCATCATCATCATCATCATCATCATCATCATCATCATCATCATCATCATCATCATCATCATCATCATCATCATCATCATCATCATCATCATCATCATCATCATCATCATCATCATCATCATCATCATCATCATCATCATCATCATCATCATCATCATCATCATCATCATCATCATCATCATCATCATCATCATCATCATCATCATCATCATCATCATCATCATCATCATCATCATCATCATCATCATCATCATCATCATCATCATCATCATCATCATCATCATCATCATCATCATCATCATCATCATCATCATCATCATCATCATCATCATCATCATCATCATCATCATCATCATCATCATCATCATCATCATCATCATCATCATCATCATCATCATCATCATCATCATCATCATCATCATCATCATCATCATCATCATCATCATCATCATCATCATCATCATCATCATCATCATCATCATCATCATCATCATCATCATCATCATCATCATCATCATCATCATCATCATCATCATCATCATCTTTGGTTTAACGCCTGTTTTACAAGCTGGCATGGCTTTAAGAAATTGACTTCCAAATTAACCTATCTCTAAACAGTTCTTTATTTATCCCTCTTTCTCTTGGGTCAATTTCTGCTACTTCCTCCCATGTTTTCATTGGCCTTCCCCTGTGAACTGAACTTGCTACATCAACTGTTGTACATCTATTGACCCAATAACTCACCATTCTTTCAGCGTGGCCATACTCTTCTGCACACATCTCCCTATACTGTCCAGATGTTATCTTCCTCTGAGGTCATCAGATCTAAGCCTTTCTTTAAGACTCACATTACACATCCATCCCATTTTTTGTTTAACCAACATCACTGAATTTGACATTATTTTCATTTACAAAAAATGGTTGATATGCCGTAAAAAAAACCAACCACGAATATAGAAAACAAATAGTGAACATTTTTCTCTTTGTCTTGCAATTCGAAGTGGTCAAAGATCGTTTGAAATTACTAAAGTTTCTAATCGACTCCCATTTATTGATTTTTCTTGGCACAATTTCAATCAGATTTTCAAAGAATATCATGTCTTTATCTGCGTTGTCACGATTCCAGTCACGAACTGTTGAGGTTGCTTCCGAATTGACCCGGGAATATATCATACCTCTTTTTTTATTTAAACTTTCATTTTCAATGGTGAGCAATTTCCTTGATGAAGGAGAGCGAGAGAGAGAAACAGAGAGAGAGAGAGAAAGTGAAAGAGAGAGTGACAGAGAAAGAGAGAGAGAGAGAGATAGAAAGAGAGAGGATGGATGATAGTGTTTTCATTTTTCATATGGTTATATTATTATATGATTGTAAACGTGAAGCTTTAAAATAGGTAAACTTTTACTATGAAATGTTTAGTTGCCACTAGCTGAAACATTCCTCTACGACGATTCCTGTATATTACAAATGAGCAATGTCTGAAAATACTAATCGACAGATGTGTGTCAAATTTAGCATGAAGTATTCTTGAAAAGACAAAATATAAAGACTACTACTACTACTATTACTACTACTACTACTACACTACTAATACTTCTACTACATAAAAATCATTAGTCCATCTGTTTAACTTTGTCACAAAATAAATATTTTCTCAACCCATAATTTTAGTCGTATAAGTCTATTTTTACAATCACTTTAACTTGTTAAATCGTCCATGGGTACTGCAGATAGTTAAAAGTATATTATAGTATACCTACTCTACTACCAACTCCCTGTCCACATTACTAGTAAACGGCTACAAGATTGTGTTGGAACAACCAGCGCCTCCACACCATTCTACCACCTTACACCCCTCTTTCTCTTACTTTACTAGCGCGCATTTTAGATTTCTTACTTCCACCATGACATTCAATGTATAAATGCTGACTCTATTATTTCATCATATTATTCTTGATAACATTTTTACTTAGGGCGAAATATTCAATCAAATCATGGCTCTGTGTTAATCTCTTTCTGTTTATATTAGTTTATTTTAATTTGCTTTGTCCATTATTTCTATGTTTGCTACCTATCCATATAGAACTTCAGTCGAAGTTCTTAGAAATCAAGGGTCGCATTCTGATGGTAACAATTGATCTCTATATGAGGTTTATAGATATTCGAATATCCAATTAAAGTTATCTTTACCTGTCAAATATAGAGTTAGTAAAGAGGTTAATAACATCAAATTTCCTCTCCCCAAGTTGCGAGTTTACTATGTTATAGTACATTTTTCTTGTGGTTTCTTTGTTTTACCGGATTCCAGGACAAGAATTCATCTATTCTGTGGAGTATCCAGATAAGTGCAGTTATTTGAGGTAACCTTACTAGGAGAAGGTATACCAGTCCTTGTATGAGCCAGTGTATGGCCGTATCGAAGGGATCTTATTTGAGCTTCGAATACTATGTTATTTTTAATATTTGGTCAGGGTTTACTTGTAGGGTGAAGTATCCTCATGTCAGGTTATCCTGACAAACCCTTGTACAGAGAGACCGAAAGCACTCGAGGATAGTGTCTAGTAGGATGCATGTTTGTGTGCAATAAAGTTAATATTCTGTTTGCAAAATTGATGTAACGGTGTAATCTGTCAGCTTACAATTTATAATCTACATGCTAAAAGCCTCTCACATGGTAAACTTTGGGTACTGTTGTGGCTTTATTTAGTGGAATTTTACGAAATAGCTTTAAAGCCTTTACTCACTAGAAGTTCCCACATCAGTCGTCATCTCTCGCTGATTTTTTGTAACAGCAAGTTTCCCCATTTACAGTACTCTCCACTTCTGTTACACAATAAGACGTAATTTAGTCATAAAATTTACTGACGGAGAAAGGAAGACTTGAAACGACAAAATAAAAAAATTATTTTCTTAAGAATTAACAAATTTGTATTATATTTTTTTATGACGTCAGTCAACGGACAATGTGCGAGAATATTATATTATGATTTGATAAACAAATATAATTCCAAAGTAGATCGATACGATAGCATCCGAATTCCGACCAGAATTATATTTTTGGTTGAAAAAAACGAAAGAGAATGCTCGCTATCCAATGATCCAGCTACTATCTACCAACGAGAGAGACAAACAGCTGTTTCAGTTGACGAAGAAGACAACGGACAATCCGTGTGGATCGGAGAAGTCCTCTACGTATGCTAAATTTGGTCCCAGTTCCATTCTATTTCAACTTAACTGTCTTAAGTCATGTCAGTTTGTTTTTGCATCTAGAATTTATCTTAATATGACAGCTGTTTTCAGTAATACCGTGTGTAGTATGGTGTACATCCTTCATTTGATTCCAATTTCTTTTAATATTTTTCCAAAATTTACGGAACTGTTCCTCGTGTTCATACAATCATTGGCATTACGGTGGTTTTTCACATTCAATATTCCCTTCAGCTCTCTGGCGGTTTCATGTATTTGTTTTTCCGCCTCCTTCATCTTCACACTGTGATCAGGATCATGTAATCGCTAATTCATATTCGTATAGTGAGTACCTTTGCATCACGTACTACGGTTTGGCAATCTTGACTTCTAATTGAAGAACTAGAATCACCTTTCTGTTTTTGTTGGCAAGTGAACATCATAATTTTCTTACGAATGATTTTCTGAACAAATATAATATTGTACTTACGTATGCCGAGATTGCATATTGATTTTTTCTTCTCTTTTTATCTAACCTTCTTCGGCATTCCAAAAGCCGTTCGGCGTATCGATCCTCTTCTCTTTGATGATTGTACAAAAACGTTTCAGCCGATATTCTTTTTTGTTTTCCCCAAATGGAAGAACTTCAAAAAGGAGGAAGTTCACTTTCGATATAGGTAAGTTAGATAATGGATCCGAAAACATGCAATCAGTCGCCAAAAGAAACGCTTTAAATGCTTTAAATGAAAGAAATATACAGAAATGGAGTTTTACAGTGGTAAAAGAAATCGATGTGTTTTTAGTTGAGATATTGAAAAAGGTAAATCCCAAGACATTTCTACCAAAATTGACATTTTTCAATAAAGCCTCTTTTCATATATATTTTTCTTTTCGTAAAAGACACTCATTATGAAAAGTTTCTTTCTATCTGTTCTATAAATACATCGATTTTCAAAGTCACGTAAAACATTCAATATTTGCATTCAAAACCTTTTTTTTTTCAAGATAAAGTTTTCAATTAATCTCTTTTTCTTTTCTTTCTATTAAAATCAACTTCTTTTCAGTTCATGTTTCGGAAATTTCCCCGAATTCGACATAAAAGTTCCCGGTTTCGACAACACGCACCGGAAGATCGGAGGTTACATCGAACGAAACGTTGTGAGAATAATATTCAAGCTTAGAACAGTAGTTACATGATCCAAAAAATACACATTTTCAGTCAATTCTTATATACGAAAAAACAAAAACAAAACAGAAAAGGAAACAAACAAAAAGCCATTGTTTATCCCCTGACTTTTCCAATGAAGCGAAACCTTGCCAGTGAGTGTTGAGGACAGGAAAGAAATGATATGAGAATGATACTGTTATAGCCCTATTTAGGGTCCGGAATGAAAACACGGACACGGGGTTTAAGTAAAAAAAATATGTTGGAGAAAAGTATATACAACAGAAGAACAAGAGAAATAGTACGTCAGTACTGACTGCCAGTGTGGACTGGGGTTGGCCTCAACACTGAGAATCCTATGTATCCAGCACTTATTGAGAATGGACGAGTCTAACTTTCGTTATAGGTACGGCACCATAACACCCCCTCCCAAGCCTTATCTCCTCAGGAGTATTAATATCGTTTCTTTTTTAGATTGATTTCCGTTTCCTTTTGAATTGCCGCTTTTCTGAGGTTGCTTAGGGTACTGGTATGTCAAACGTATCGAATATGATGTCCATAACTTCTTCTTCTACCTGGGGAGAGCTATCAGTGTCATCCGACAGTCGTTTCCTAATTTGATTTAGGTGTCTCTTATGAGAGAACTGAGGTCTTTGGATTATGTAAATTATATTTCCAATTCTCTTTTCTATCGCATCAGGTTCCCAGTAAGACGTATTATTTTTTAAACATCTTGAAATGTCCCCTGCGATGTATCGCTTTTGTAGTACAATAAAGGCTCGACCTTGTTTGATCTGTTTAGACAGTAATTTGTGAAAAATGGATCTCATTTTCGCGCAAACATCATATCTGCGGGAGATAATGAGGATGGTATGTTAACGTTTGGCGTGATTCCGTACACTTGTAAAAACTGCTGCAGGGCTGTTTACGTGAGAGTGCCGCGAGCGTTTGTCAGGGTTCTTTTTAGAGTGTCTACAAAACGTTCCGCCTGGCCGTTTGACCTAGGATGATACGGGTGAGTCGTAATGTGTCAGATCTGAAAGATCTCACAGAACTCTTTGAAGTCGGAGGACGTAAGCTGCGTTCTGTTGTCACTGACCAAACAATTGACCACCCCAAAACGGACGAACAATTCGTGCAGAAAGTTGATTGTTACCTCTGTGGTGTTTTTTTTACATCGTAACACTTCGGGCCACTTGGAAAATCTATCGACTACAATTAGATAGTAAAATCCCTCCAATGGACCCGCAAAATCCACATGTATCCTTGACCAAAGTCGGTCTGTCTTTAGCCACGGACTATATTTTATATGAGGTTCCTTTGCCGTCAAGGCACAGCCTTTACATGTATTTACAACATTCTCAATGTCCTAGTCCATTCTAGTCCAGTACACGAAGCTCCGCATAAAACTCTTCATTCTGTTTTTCCTCCGGATGGCCAACGTAAAAATCCCCCAGGATTCTCTTTTATAACTTTTTTGAAATGACGACTCTCTCGTTGTACATGAGTACATTGTCGCATAATATAAAGCTGTCTACAAACTGTAGGCCATTATCAGCCATTTTAGCTTTTGTACTGATGACCAATTCATCATTGGAGGCTTCCTTTTTAATTTCATATAGAGTCACCGGGAGCTCTCTTATCGCGTTGCACAACATACCTTTTATATATCCTTCCGCTGTCAGGGAAGCAATTAAGGTGTCTTCTAATGGCTCACTCTGTTTTGGTACCAGTCTAGACAATCCATCTACGTCATAGATCTTTTTTGATGGGTAAAACTCCATTTTGAAATTATAGTTCAATAAAATGGTTCCTCATCTCTGTAATCTATTCGCCGTATACACCGACAGCCCTTTTTTCGAACCGTAAATGGTGATTAACGGAACAATCTACCGTGTATATAGCGGTGGAACTTACTATAACAAACATTTGGAGTACTGTTTCTCCACCGGAAGCAGGGTACTTGATGCATGCGCGATGGGTTTATGCGTTTCATCCGGCTTTACATGAAGAATGCACGCTCCTAATCCATATGAACAAGCGTCGCTAGCCACTATTATGTCTAAGTCTGGGTTGTAATGCGTAAGAAATAAATCTGATGTCAGCATTACAATAGTTATGCATTCAGGCGTTCACTCCCAAACTTTATCCTGTTTCAATAGTTTATTCAGTAGAGCGCGTAGATTATGCATCTCTCGAATGAAAACTTGGTAGCAATTTGCCAACCCCAGAAAGCTCTGTAGTGCTGTGACGTTTTCTGGCGCCAGCATGTTCTTAATTGCGGTAGCCCGTTCTGTGTCCGGCTTTCTGCCGTGCTTGTCTATTTCATGACCCAGATATTAAGTTTTTTCTAAAAAACTTCATTTTTCCTTTTTAAACTTAAACCCATAGTTCCGGATTTCCTAAAACACTTTGTTGACATGTTTCCAGTGTTGTTTAATGTCTTTAATGTTGATTAGAATGTCATCAAGCTATGCAATAGCAAAATAAAGTTCGCCCAACATCGTATCCATCATTTGCTGAAAAATTGCGGGAGCAACTTTGACCACTAAAGCTAGCCTTTCGAACTTGTATAAACCGCGATGCGTATTCATACACAACAGCTTTGAACTCTCTTCTTCCACGGAAACACGCTTCACTCATATCTATTGACGAAAAAAATCTGCCTCCATTTAATTTTGAGAAAACTTCCTCTGGAAGTAATGATAATCTTTTAGTGTTGCATCTAATCCCGTTGAAAAATCTGCAAACAAGCAAATCTCTTTTGATTTCTTTTTCACATAGACCGTGGGTGTTGCCCACTGACTGTATTCCACTTTGGATAAGATACCGGTCGTCGCTAGTCGGTCCAATTCCTCACTTATTTGGTCTACTGAGGCAAAAGGTACACTCCTTTTTTCTCAAATACGGGCTGAACGTTTTCGTTTAGTTGAAATTTGGCCGCCACTTTTGTGCATCGACCAAGGCCGCCAGAATACAACTTCGGGAAAAAGATTCTTTCAAATCAAGTTTTAGTTTTTCTGATTCGGTTGTCCGACTATCTTTTCTTGGCAAAATATATTTATTAGTAACTCCCATAAATTGAACGGTTGTATCCAATCAGTGCCCCAAAGATTATTAGTGTTTTTAACACGAACATTTTTAACTTTCTGGTATTCCCCATGAGGGTCACATTAGTAATTATCTCACCATCAAATTTAATTTTTCACCAGTCACTGTACTAACTATTCTGTTTGTTCGTAAAAGATGGCTTTATTCAACCTCTTCCACGTATGTAGATTTATTATTGACATGCCCAAGCCCAGATCTAATTGTAGTTTAATATCTTTATCGAGGATTTTACGTGCACATATTTCCTTATAGTAATGCATTCCTGATCATTTGTACTTGTGGCTCGTACCCGCGTTTTATTTCCTTTATTTCTACAATGCGAACATTTGTGTGCAAACCTGTTGCAAGTCAATAGGTCTTAAAACGAAATGGACAGTCCATATACCAAGACGGGCTACCACAGGGTGAACAAGGGTTCGGCGGCCATTTTACATGTCTTTTACCAGATTAGCTTTACTGTACAGAGGCGCTAAAATCCCTTTTTTTGTTTTGAATTGTTTTTTTATGAGAGTTAAATTTGTTCTTTGACGTACTTTTCGTATGTGTGCAATGCCCGACTCTTCGATGTCTTTCAAATCATACTTAACACTCACAAATCTCTGGGAGTCCCTAGCTAAGTTGGGTTCATTTTCTAATTTATTTAGAACTATACGCCTTATTTCAACGTATGTTCTTGAGTCCAATCATTGACCAAAGAGTAAGCATTTAAAATTATCAGCACTTAATTCGGATAATTTAAAGTCGTCGCAATGCTTATTTGCTACTGATGCGAACGTTAAATAATCTTCGGTGTCTTTTTTACAAGGTTTAAACAATTCTAGCGTTTGTGAAATAACCAAGTCTTTGAGCTGAACAGCTCTGTTAGAAGTTTGACGGCTTCTGCAAAAGTCAAATTGCTAGTCTTTTGAGGCAAAATAAAATCCACGAACTTAGTATGTTCGGTGGTGCTTAATTTCCTAAGTAACAGGCGAACCTGTTTAAAGTCTGCCCAATTTTCGCAATCAATTTTATATATGTCTTCATATCTTCTAAAATACGAAGCAAAAGTTTTCTCCTCATCAATGGAATACGTGAAGTTATCGATCGCACTCCACACGGCGTTCTGCGAAAAATCATTATCGGTTTTGTTACTTTGGTCTCTAAGCGACATTGTTTTCATTAATATCTCAATCTTTTCGTCAGCTACTTTATTTGGTTCGAAAATGTTTTTGTCAGTTTCTCTCTTTTGCTCTATAAGTCTGTCGTCGGTTTCTTTCTTTTGCTCTAGAAAAAGCCTTTGAAATATTTCTTCAGTTTCACGTTGCTGTAGTTGCTATAGCCTTTTGTAGTTTTTCGTCTGTCTCTTTTTATGTTCGAGTTTCTGTTGCATTTGAAATGTTACTAATTCTTCAATCGTCGACTTAAAGTCAATCGTCGACTTAAAGTCTTCCATATTTTAAATTGTCTTTTTTTGTTAGGAAGTAAATGTTTTCTTTCGGATTAGGCTTATTAAAAAGGTTATTTTCTTAAGATTATGCTTGCTAGACGTAATCTTAGTTGTAAAAGAGTATAAAACCTTTTCTTTCGATAGAAAATTGCTTTTAAAAATTATTTTTAGTACGCTTTTACGCGTAGTGCGTAGTGCGTAGCCGTAGAATTTGCAGTCGGCACTTTACTCATAGAAAAAATAAAAATACGGTTTCAATCTGTTTTTCCTTCGGCAAAAGTAACTTTCTCTCTTTTGGAGAGAGACACACTCATTTATTCCCTTATTGTTAAATATTACAACAGTGTCGGAATAGCAATTCAAAAAAATCACTGACTTTTCTTCAATTAAGAGAATAATAAGTTGGTCTTACGTGTTTTTTCTTTTCTTGTTACCACCGGTAAGCCAGTTTTTTAATTAGGACGTTGTCTACTGAATTTGTAGTCGATTTCTCCAAGTTTTTTCTCTTTAAGGTTTTCCATAATCAATTTTGTCAATTTTGTCGCCCGTTGTGGCGTCCATTTAAAAAATTCTTCCGAATCTTTTACGGTCGTTGTGGGGTCCTTTTTTGAAGGTTCTTAAGAAAAATCCTTAATATTGTTGGTGTGGTGGGGTCCCGTCTGAGTTTGAATATCCAGTCGCCAATTGTTATGGCCCTGTTTAGGGGCCGGAATGAGAACATGGACACGAGGTTTAAGTAAAACAAATATATTGGAGAAAAGTATATACAATAGAGGAACAAGAGAAGTAGTACTTCAGTACTGACTGCCAGTGTAGACTGGGTTTGCCTCAACGCTAAGAGGTCTATCCTTCCAGCACTTATTGAGAATGGACGAGTCCAAATGTTCGTTATATGTACGGCAACATAACATATACGTAATGTGAGTCTTAAAGACAGGCGTAGATCTGATGACTTCAGAAGAAACATTAAATCTGACAGTGTAGAGAGATGTGTGCAAAACATTTTTGGTATGGTCACATTGAAAGAATAGATGAGAGTGATTGGGTTAGTACACACACAACAGTTGAGAAAGAAGTTAAAGTGTTAGTTGTCAGGGGAAGGTCAAGTAAAACACGAGGATAGATTTGAGAGAAAGCTAAGGATAAATATATATTTAAATATATTAAATGAGTACAGTCAGAAAGTGAAAAAGTGCGATAAAAATTAATTGATTCATTAAAGCGATAAAGTGGATTGTTATCCTATGTCTAGTCTAAACATTATTTTTTTAATCACTAAAATGACTAAAATAGTTTATTTGAACCACGTAATATTTTTAACGTTTTCTGATATGGTGAATACAGTTTATTATTTCATAATTAATATTTACAAATTATTAGATTGGGGCAAAAACGAAACAAAATAAATGAATACTTTTCTAATATTTTTTGTGACAATAGTCGTACTTGTTTGTAACTTAAGAAAAGAAAATCAAGCTGCAGCTTAACTGACATCGTCGAGTTTTAAGTAAAATGCAAAGTGAGGAGAAAGGTTAAGTACGACTGACGGACTGACGGACTGACGGACATAGCAAGTAACGGAGAGAAAAAATAAATATAAAATGGATAAAAGCATGGCATAAGTCTATCACGCGCGTAATAATGTTTTTTTGCTCTTTTGAAAACAGTTTTCAATATTTTCTTCGAGGATTATCTAATTTTCACTAGTTTTTGCATCTATTTCTACTTAATCTTATTGGGATGGTACTTACCTTACGGACTACATCTACTCTTTCGCTTCACTATAAATACCGGAAGCACATTCCGTTCGGTGTTGGATCTACCTCAGTCAGACAGATGTTCCACCACTCTATTTCTATGCTGTATTCATACTTTTTTAATATAGTTTGTTTCACTTAATCCCGAGTCCTTTCCGAACCCTTTACAGGGACGCAACACTGACGACGAGGAACATTACGGGACTTTTATTTGAGAACCTTAAAAATGACGAACGTGGAGAAACAAACGGTGAAATTACTCGCAAACCTCCAAAGTTTAAAAAACAGGCTTCATTGGCGGTCCAATAAAAAATGCCGTAAGCTGGATTATTTGGACCAAAGTGATTTCCTTTTTTTTGTCTTACGAAGAAACCAAACTATTTCTCTCACTTTCTGGCATTTTGTTAATGTTTAATAAAAAAGGAATACACTTATTTTTTACTGTTGAGTTAAGTACTAACCGTAAAAACTACTTTTACGTGAAAAACGTACTAAAACAAAACTAAAGTTTTTTTTTTGTAGACAATAAGATTTAATACTTTTCTTTCTCTCTTTTACAACTAATATTACGTTAGCAGCGTAATATAAAAGTAAAAAAACTTCTAAAAACATATTCTATACAGACACATATAAACATAGAAGCTTTCAAATGAACTCGTTAAATACCAAAGTAAACAACAACTAAAACACGAAGTAATATTTAAAAACTTCTACTGGAACAACAACAAAAAACGAAGAAAGACTGTAATAAGATGAAAAATCGAATAAATACATAAAAAGTTTGAATACTTATTACTACAAACAATGTCGAATAGGGGTCAAAATACCGAGAACGAAAATGCCTTTTTTCACAATGCCGTTTGGAGTGCAATTGACAATTTCACCTATTCCCCAGACGAGTATAAAACCATCGTCTATTATTTCAGAAGGTATAAGGATCTATAGAAAAAAGATTGTGAAAATTGGACAGACTTTTAAAAAGTTCGCCTACTACTCTGAAAATTAGGGACCACCTAACATACAAAATTCGTGGACTATATTTTACTTTGAAAAGACAGCGACTCGACGTTTTCTGAAGATGTTAAACTTTTAACAGAATTATTTAGCCCTAAAACTTCCCTGTTCTACAAAAAAGTGAAAGTGCATGAACTTAATAAAAAAGACAGCGAAGACTATTCGATTTTTGCGGCAATCGTTAATAAACACTGTGACGATTTCAAACTAGCTGAATATAGCGTGGATAACATTAAATGCCTAATATCCGTGCGAGGACTTGCATCAGTCAAAGACGCAGAAATCAGACGTAGAGTCCTAAACAAGTTAGAAAGTGAGCAAAATGTAACATTTCAGAAAATAGCCGAAGACTGCCAAAGATTTGTGAGTGTTAAACAAGATTCTAAAGATATTGAAGAGTTGGGCATTGCTTACATAAGAAAGATACGTCAGAAATCACATTTCAACTCTCCTTCAAAAACAAACTCGAACCATAAAAAGAGATTATTTTCACGCCCCTACAAAAACAAGTAACTCCAATAGAAACAAGAAAAAATACCGCCTAGCCCCTGTTTCCGTTGTGGATCCCTTCATTGAGTTGTGGATTGCTCATACCGTTTTAATACCTGTCTAACTTGTAATATAGTTGATCAAAATTGCGGAACGAATAAATGAAATAAAAGTCAGATCCAATCCACAAAAACAAACGAACAAAACATTATAAATATAAGAAAGTACGTACAGGTAAAACTATTAAATAGAAATGACAAGTTACAACTAAACTCTGGTTCAGACATGTCGATAATAAACATGCATACATGGAAAACATTGGAAAAACCAACCATGCCAAAAACCAACAAAATAGCTAGAACGGTGACTGGTGGAAAAATTAAATTCGAGAGTGAAATTATTACCAACGTTACTTTAAACGGAACTACCAAAAATTGGAAATGTTCGTATTAAAAAAACACCAATAATTTATTTGGCACAATCTATCAGATTTAGCAATCTATACTTTTTGATAGAAAATAGAAAATCTGAAAAATAAAAGAAGGACTTGAAAAAACTTTCCTGAAGCGATGTAGGTCGATGTAAAAAGATGTCAAAAAATTTCAACTGAAAGAGAACTTTCAGCCTGTATTAAAGAAAGGAATGTGCGTCTTGCCTCGTCAGAAAAAATAACGAAGAAATTAGACAGATTAGTAAAAACCGGCATTTCATCTAATGTGGAGTATAGCCAATTAGCAGCACCCACTGTTTATGTAAAAGAAAGATCTGAAGAAATCCGCCTGTGTGCCGATTCTTTCGACAAAACTAAAAGACCCTGCAGCAGTTCTTACAAGTATACAGGATCACACCAAATGTTAACGCACCTCCTGCAGAAATAATGTTTGTGAGTAAGATAAGATCCGCTTCGACAAATTGCTGCAAAATACAAACAAGGACGGGTTACATTCCAGTGAAACAGGATTTTCCAAGATGTTTAGAAATAACACATCTTTCTAAGAACTTGCTAGGATAGAAACAACAATTGGAAATATGGTTTACATAATCCAAGGCTCTAACATCTCTCATAAGAGACACCTAAATCAAATTAGGAAACGACTGTCGTATGACACCGACAGCACTTTACAATAAGAAGTTATGGATACCATATACAACACTTTCAACATACAGATACCTCAAGCAGCCCCAGAACAGCGAAAATCTAAAAGATAACGGAAGTCTCCGGATCTTATCGTTATCAATCCCAAAAGGAAACGATACTGAGATTTCTGGGGAGGTAATGCTTGGGAGGGGGTGTTATGGTACTTACCTTACGGACTACATGAATTCTTCCGCTTCACTATAAATATCGGGAGCACATGCATTTCGATGTTGGAACTACCCCAGTCTAATACTGGCAGCCAGACAGACGTTCAACCACTCTCTTTATATTCTCTATTTATGCTTTCAACAATAAACAATAAACTTGGTTTCATTTAATCCCGAATGCATGTATTCTTTCCTGACCCCTTACATGTCCACAACACTTATGTTATCTCCTAATCACACCTGCTCTCCCTAATCTTACTATGTTCCACACAATTTTATCTAATTTTCTCTAATCTTATCTAGTTCCATCAGTCTCATTTAGTTAGTAAATTGATATAGTTCTACTTAATCTTATCTAGTGGTACCTACTCTTATTTCGTTCCCTCTAATAGTACCCATGTCTTTCAAGTCACAGCAAGCCCCTCCTAAGCTAATCTGATTCCTCTTAACTACACTTAGTTGTCTCATAATCACATATTGTTTTCCTTAATCTCACCAGTCCTTCTAATCTCATCTAATCTAGATGTCCTTTATCTTATCTAGTTCCTCCCAATTTTATTTAATTCTTCATAATCTTATTTAGTTTCATATAGTTTATAGTGACCTCATATAGTTTCTCCTTATTTAATCTGGTAATCTCATCTAGTTAAACCTATTCTAATCTGGTTTTCTTACATCATATCCAATCCCCCAAATGATATCTAGTACTTTGTATTGTCATCTATTCTCCGTAATATCATCTAGTTCTCCCTAATAACATATAGTTCTCATTAATCACAAGTTTTAGCTAATCTAGTTTATTTCCTTTCAGTCCTATCATCCTAATAGCGTGTTATCCAAACCTCATATAGTCCTACCTGCTCTTTATTAGTTCATCCTAATCCAACCCATTTAATTCTAATCGTATCCAGTTTCCCCTCGTCTAACCTTGTTTTACCTAGTCTTATCTGGTTACTCCTAATATAACGTACATCTTCATAATTTATGTAATTTACCTCTTAATCTCATATACCTCTTCCTAATCTTTTAGTCTCTCCTAATCTCTTATAGTTATACACAATCCAAGCTAGTTCCTCCTAATACATTCTAGTTCATCCCTATCGAATCCCGTCCCTCCTAATTTCATTCAGTTTTCTCTAACCTCATCTAGTTAACTCCTAATCTCATCTAGTTTTACTCAGATCTAATTATACTTAATCTCTATTAGTGTCAACTTTATCTGATCTAGTTCCCTTCTAATATCATCTACTTCTACTTTATCTCATTCAGTTCTTCTTAATCTTATTTTGTTCCTCCTGATCTTATCTTCTTTCTAATCATATCTAGTTTCTCCTCCTCTCACCCCGTTCTTCATAATTTCAACTAGTTTTCCTTGATCTAATCTCGTTTCCCCTAATCCCATATGATTCTCCATAATGTCATCTAGTTCTTCATAATCTCATGTAGTTCTCCTTAACCTCATATAGTTAATTCAAATTCTATCTAATCTCAATTAATTGCCCCAAATCTTACTTATTTCCCTCTAATCTCAACAAGTACCATAGAATCACACATACACTCATATATTAACCACTCATCTTATACAGTTCCTCCTTATCACTTCTCATTATCTCTAATCATATCTAATTCTTTGCAATCCCACCCAGTTCTCACTAATCCCATCCAGTTCTCACTAATCTCATCTAGTTCTCCTTAATGAAAGTTTGTTTTTCCCTCTTTTCTTATGTAATTAACATATTGTTTTCCCACATCTCTTGTTCCTTCTAAACTAATCTACCCTCTTAATATAATCTAGTTAACTTCACTCTCCTATTTCCACATAGTCTAATCTGATTAACCCTAATTTCATTTAGTTCTTCAAATGTAATCTAGTTCTCCCTAATCTAAGCTAGTTCCTCATAATACCACCCACTTCATCCTAATCATGTCTATTTTCTCTACATCTCACTTCGTTTCTCCTAGTCTCATTTGATTATCTCTAGTTTCAACCAGTTTCCCTAATTAAGTGATCCCTAATCACATATAGTTTCCCTTAATCCCATCCACTTCCTTATATTCACAACTCGTCCCTTCTAATCTCATCAAGTTTAACCTAATCAAAACTAGTTCCAACTAATAAGTTCTAGTTTACCCTAATCTTATATAGTTCACTCCTAATCTCATCTAGTTTAACGTAATCTAATCTAGTTCTCCCTAAAGTCTCTAAAGCTAGATGGCTCTAGCTGGCAGTCAATTTACATAAGTGGTTGTGTTATTAGTAGAAAAACTGTACTTTTTGGATTGAAGAGTATGAGTTGAAGATCAAGGGGTGTGTGATAAGATGCCTTGTCGCCACTCGTAGTTGACAATAAAGAGGAATGATTGACAGCGTCTACACTTAGTTATTTATCATAATAATACTGTGCCCATTTAATTTGTCTTGGTGTCAATATCTGTTATTTGAGATGGCACTAGCAGTAAGTTTGTCAATTGATTTATCTCCAATTTGAGTTTCTTAAAGCTACATGGCTCTGGATAGCAGTTTTTTGTTAGCTAGGCGCTGAGGTACTAGCGCAGTAACACATCAAAGACACCCAGTGCTTGGCCTTGTTTCCTGATTAAGACAATGAACGCCGTCCCCCTTTCTCTCTATCTGGTCAACTAGGGAAATGTTTTTTGTCACTAAGTTCTACATGATTAGTCTGGGTCGTTCTTGTTCCAACCAGTTTAGGGTACACGTTTGACAGTTTGTCTGACTGCTGTTTCCGACTGGTAGTTCAGGAGCTCTAAATCTTAGGTAGTGCTAAGAGTATCTGCTTCAGCCACAGTTGTATGATACCGTGGGTAATTGTACGTTCCATACAGCACATGGAAATAGACTCTACTGTTATCCACGTTGACTAATGGTGAGCTTATTGACACCAAACAAGCACCCACTTTGCCTTCACCACTCTATCTAAAACCAAAATTACAATACAAAGAAAAAGAAACAAACATAAACCAGACACCCAACAAAAACACATCTTCGCCTTCGTCCTTGAGGGTAGCATTCACAACTATCCGGGGGCTTAGAACCAACATCAATGACGTAGAAACCTTTCTCATAGTAAACTCCCCGGATATCCTAGCACTAAGTGAAACAAATCTACATCCCTCAATCTCTTCACACCATTTGAACATGACTGAATACCTCTCACTCTACTGTAAAGACTCTTACAAACATATGCACAGGCTAGGAGTTTATATTCGGAACACCATCTCCTTGATTAGAGAACACAGGCTAGAATCAGATGAGCAAGCCTACATACGCTTTAGACTAACCTTACAGCAAAGCGTTAGTTACTTATATTTCTTATACCGTTCTTCTTCGACCCAGAACTTGGATTCCCCAGCTATACAGATGCAGCTGGTAAAACCACATGTAGTTTCTCCATAGCGCACTCACTCTCACAGACTGTCACTTTCCCGAATGCTCCCTTGATCGTGTGGACCTGCAAGCCTTACTTCTCGACCAAACAAAGCACCATGCATAAATACTTGAACACATAAAGAACTTGAAGCATAACTACTTTTCACCATACTACAACTAATGTTTCGGCATTAAATGACTCATAAGAGGTTGATATGCCGTAAAACAATTCATATTGTTATCCTTAATCTCATATAGTTCTCTTTGATCTCATATACTTGACTCAATTTTATCTAGTTAATATCTATCCTCCTTACACTTCACCTAGTTTCCCACTAATCTCATGTAGTTCTCTATAGTCTAGCTACTTTGTAGTAACCTCATATATTTCCTCCTAATCTCATATGCCTTTCACTAATTTCCTCTAGTTCATCTTAATATCATCTACATCTCTCTAATCTCAGCTAGTTTCCTCTCCTATCATCTCGTTACTTCTAATCTCATCTAGTTTCCTCTCATATCATCTCGTTACTTCTAATCTCATCTAGTTTCCTCTCATATCATCTCGTTACTTCTAATCTCATCTAGTTTCCTCTCATATCATCTCGTTACTTCTAATCTCATCTAGTTTCCTAATAAAATTTAGTCTAATCAAATCTAGTTTTTCTGAATACGGGTTTTACTTTTCTGTTGTTTTGGGAGGACGCTAACTGGCATTTCCCCTGCTTCGACTCCTGCTTTAATTTTTCTGAGGACTGAGAAAGAGACAAAAGTGGTGAGGTTGCTTGTGGATCCGGGGTCGAGGTTTGAGGAGGTTGTAGTTCAAATGGCTACGAAGAGCTGTGACTCATAGTGATATCTAGAGGGGAGTGAGACTCAGCCTCCTTTGCCGTACTTTCTTCTTAAACAAGTATTAAGGACGCCCCCTATTCGGTTCGGAACCCCCTTTCAATTTTGAAGGAGGGACCGGCTACTTTCCTTTCACCACAACTGTTGTTGTAGATGCTTGGGGTTGTTGACTGTTGAGGTTCTAGCTTTTCTTTGACTAACTTTAATTTTTGGTATTATTGGAGTCTGCTAAATCTTGACTTGGTGCTGCTTAACTTGGGCTATCAATTTTGTTGAAATCAGGCTGGATAAGACTCCTTCATGGTTCTGCTATCTCTCTGATAGCCAAATTGGGAAAGGTGATGGTATTGCAGCGGCAACAGAGATTTTTTTCCAAATGGAACAGCAACATGGGACTTCTCTGGGCTGATCCTCTTCAAGTAGAACTTGTGTATATGCCATCACTGCTGAAAGTGCTAGTAATGTTGTCGTCGTCCGTCCACTATGACGGGCAGGTTCCAAAACTCGTATTTGAGCAGTGTCGGAATGAAGTAAAATCCAGTGCGGTCTAACCTCATCCTGATTGTGTCATCCCTTATAATTATATTTCCCGCATTACACGCAGGGAAGAACTGCATCGATATCCTCGAATTGATTCATGGCAACTGCCAGCTGTCGGGTTCATATGTAAGAGACGTCAAGTATGGAGGCGGTTATATGCCACCTACCAAGATACCCGGGGTTGAGCTTTAAGTATTTTCGCCTTATTTCTGACCTTGCCAGTCTTTTCGTCTCTTCTTTGGTGGAGAGCAGCAACCTCACACTGTGGCAGATGTATTGCTTGCTCATCTTGAACTCCCACAGGGAATTCGCCATGACACCCTTCTTTACTTCAGACAATCGTTTCTGGTTGATGTCAGATGTCACTAGAAATATGTTTCTCTTTTATAGCTCTTCCCATGTACCAGCCTTATTAACCTTATTTTTTATATACTGCACGTATTTTGTAAAGAATAATTGCATTTTTCTGGTGACAGTTGTAACTTGGGTCCCTACGCTGATTCCATTTCTGTTGTTGGCTTCTGTCCTTCAGCCGCGATTATATCTGCCGTGTTGCCGCTGTTTTTCCACCATGACTTGGCACATTTACACTCTTAGGATTGCTCTGTGCGGTTTCCAGCGGGAAATAGCCAGCGGGAAAGTATGTGATAGTTGGACGGTTCAATCTCATTCATTAGTTGCGGATTTTGACAACATTCATAGGCCCGTTAATGCAAGTGCTGATTATAGTTAAAGAAAGACAAGCGAAAAAGAAAACGTCAAAATAAAAAGACCCGTAAAGATATCTGATGTTCAGTTATTTATAAAATCCTCTATTTATTTTTATCAAATAAACATTTTGATGAAGCGCCTATTAAAATGATAATGATACCTACAATTTACATTTGAATGATTCCAATGTGAAGAAATTAATTATTCAGTTAAAGAACCCAACGAACAACGTCAAATTAAATTATTATATAATTGTTTTTCCACAACTAAAGATAACGCCGCAGCTTATACGAACCATGGAAACCACAGACCAGAAGTCCTAGACTCATTTCGCCCTCTTTTGGGCTCTTCAGTCGGACATATCCGAACACAGAATTCGAAAGCAGCCACTTATATGCAAGACGGATACTCTGCCACTTGAACTATTTCTTACGGCTATCATATAACATCAACGCCGGATTGTTGGATGAACTTACTCTTCTCAGCCAGGTACGCAATCATCAAAACAGAGAAAAACGTACAAGTTCCTTACCAGTAGGGTTTTAACTAGGCCAATGGCATTCAACAAGAGAACCCAGTGAACAAACCTAACATCGAATATAATGTGAGATATTATTTAATTGTTTTTTAATGATCAGACTTAGGCTTCCGGTCTGTGGCTTTCACGCTATGACTTTAGACTCCCTCAAACTCTAATACTGATGCCACTGTTGACATTACTTCTCTGCTATCTCAGAAAAAATGTCTGAATTTCAAGAAATGAGTCTGCAAGCTGCAAGGAATAGATGAACAAGAACTGTACGTGACATTTGTATATTAGAAAATATGTTTATTTTAAAAAATTCCACTTTATCAGACAAAATACTGAAGCTCTATTATTATCGGCTTCTACAAAGCCAGTAGTTCTCCACGCGCATCTGTCGCGTTCGCTTGTAGCCACAGAAACTGAATAACATCCCTCACAAAGATAAAAAATAGCTATAATTCAAAAGATATACCCACTCTAGCACCATCTCAATAAACCGATGTGTGAATCTGGTTTTATAGTTGAAAGTGTTTGAGCAAAAACGAAAAACGGTCACAATCTGGATCGCGCTGACTGCGACAGTGACTGCGGCAGTGACTGCGGCAGTGACTGCGACAGTGATTGCCGCAGTTATCTCTTGACCCCGAGTACACAGCGATACCGCAAGGCATTACAAAATAATACCAGCCGATACTAATAGAATGTCACAACAGAACCACTTGATAAACCACTTGGAAGAATGTATGTCAACTCATATGTGGTAAAACACCGTCATATTGACTACCACGTTATATCAGTACTGAGGAATTCAAACCTGTAGCTAGAATCGTTCTGAAAAAAAAAAGTTGGATGATATTGTCTTCGTGACTTTGCTGAGGAACAGAACGAAGTATGAGAGTGAGAAGGACATTTCGCTGGCTACCGATGCTCTGAATGGAATTACTTGTATGCATTTTTAAGCTCAGTTACTTTCAAGCGGTCAGTTGGCAAGATAAAGGATTTGACATTTGCTCTCGTTGTCCTCAATTTCCAATTGAATGATTATTACATTATCTGTCAGCGGTGGTCGGACAATCGGGTTAAACCTGAAATCTCCAAGACCTTTAATGATCGGTCATTATCGCATGAATAGATACTTAACTCTACGACGTGTTGTCGTCAGAAACACACGGATTATTCTGAGACTGATCGATGATCATTTATGCGAATTCTTCCACTTGAACAGAAGAATGCACAAAGGAAGTTTACAAATTCTCGCTGATTTCACGAATTCTTTCTTTTTTTGTAACTCTCTCTTTCTTTTTCTTTATGTCATCATTTCATTCATTCATTCACTCTGTCTTTCTTTTTCATTTTATCAGTCTTTCTTTCCTTTTCTTTGTGTCATCATTTCATTCATTCATTCATTCATTCATTCTGCTTTCTTTTTTATTTTATCATTCTTTCTTTCTTTTTCTTTATGTCATCATTTCATTCATTCATTCTGTCTTTCTTTTTTATTTTATCATTCTTTCTTTCTTTTTATTTATGTCATCATTTCATTCATTCATTCATTCATTCATTAATTCTGTCTTTCTTTTTTATTTTATCATTCTTTCTTCCTTTTCTTTATGTCATCATTTCATTCATTCATTCATTCTTTCTTTCTTTCGTTTTTATTTTATTATTCTTTCCTCCTTTTTCTTTATGTCATCATTTCATTCATTCATTCATTCATTCATTCATTCATTCATTCTTTCTCTCTTTCTTTCTTTTTTATTTTATCATCGTCCCTTTCTTATTGTTTATGTCATCATTTCATTAATTAATTAATTAATTAATTAATTAATTCATTCATTCATTCATTCATTCATTCATTCTTTCGTTTTTTATTTTAACCTTCTTCCCTTTCTTTTTCTTTATGTCATCATTTCATTCATTCATTCTCTCTTTTTTTCTTTTTTTCTTTTATCCCTTTCTTTCGCTTTTTACTATCTGTCATCTTTTCTTACTTTTATTCAACTTCTTCCACTTTCTTTCTTTTCTTCTTCTTTCTTACTGCCATATCTTCTGTTTTGTTACTTATCTTCTATTCCATTTTCTTTCTTCTCTTTGTTGCTTTTTTCTTTATGCTATCTTTTCCTTTTTTTTCGATTCGTTTTTCGCTTATTTTATTTTTTGTGTCTTTCTTTATTATCATTTCCTTTTTCTTTTTATTTCTTTCTATTCTTCTTCATTTCATACTTTATTTCTACCTTTCACGTCTTCGTTTTGTTTTTACTCTCAAATTTTATTTCTTTTTTTGTTGCTTTTTTTGTTCCATTTTTTGTCACCCTTCCGTTCTTTTCTATGTTCACGTCACAATTTCTTTCCTTTTGGTATTTATTCTGTTGGTTATCTTTTAGTTTGTTCTCCCTTTCTTTCTTTCTTTCTTTCTTTCTTTTTCTATTCTTTTTGCTATCCATTCTTTTCGCTATATCCTATTTTGTTTCGTTCTTTTTCTCATATTATCTGTCTGTAATTTTCTCTTATTTCTTCCTTTATTTATTTCTATCTTTCTTTATTACACTCTTTCTACCTGTCAGTCTTTCCGTTTTTCTATCACCTTTCTTTCTGACTTTCACCTTTTTTCTTTGTCTATTTCTAATAATTGTTAATCAAGCACTTAATCAATTCACATTGAGTCCAATGTCATGCTAAGAACATTCCAGAATTGCCACTTTACTTCGTCTTATTTATGACCTGAATTGAACTCAGAATCATACATAAAGTTTATAGTGCGCAAATGCTTCACTGACAATTAAACTGATGTTGGAAATCAAAGCATCCCAATCTTATTTTGATATTAACCAAACACAAACACAAACACAAACACAAACACATGAGTGTCCATGATGTTAGACAAAAACTAGTTCTATAATTTCTTATGCTCATTTGGATCTTGTTTTCTGATTCTTTTAGATGTAGATATTTATTACATTTAGCTAATATTCCCAAAATAACATAATTGCTTTTGTTTAAAATCAGCATTAAAACAGCAAATTTATACGAGGTTTAAATTTAAAGTGTTAACAAAAAATAACAAAATTTAATCAGACAACTAATACGTGTCTTGTATTGAAAACTAAAATGAATGCTGGTTGGTTGTTAGTTTAAGGACATGCCAATCGTTGTTGAGTAATTTCATGCCGAAACCGTACATATGTTTTGTATCTGATTGGTTTGTAGATTAATTTGTTTTGTATGCGTATATTTTGTAAACAAATAATATGGAACGATAGTTTCTATTAAACATATAGATGGTAGCCTGACAGGTACTACCACTTCGAGTGAGAGTGGACCTGGGAGTAGTGGTAACTCAGGAGGCCCAAAACTCACATCGAAAGATTAACACAGATTAGACAGAGACAGGAGACACCAATATACGATATATATATATATATATATATATATATATATATATATATATATATATATATATATATATATATATATATATATATATATATATATCGTATATTGGTGTCTCCTGTCTCTGTCTAATCTGTGTTAATCTTTCGATGTGAGTTTTGGGCCTCCTGAGTTACCACTACTCCCAGGTCCACTCTCACTCGAAGTGGTAGTACCTGTCAGGCTACCATCTATATGTTTAATAGAAACTATCGTTCCATATATATATATATAGTAGTAACACAGCGTAGCGTCACTTGCTTTATGCATCGTTCCTTCACTTATAGAAGTTTGAATGCCTGTACGCTTTCGCCGCCGTTAATGTGTTAAAATTATCATTGTTTATAAGCTGTTCAGAACTGGCCTAGCGGTTAGCGACGTTGACTGTAGGTTGAAAAAATACTTGTAGTCCAGGGTTTCGAATCGTGTGACCGGTGGTGAATAGTCGTACTTCTATGCTGATGAGTCTTGATTGAAAAGAGACGAAACATATACGTCCATAGATAAAAATATAAACAATAACAAATATTTATATATATATATATATATATATATATATATATATATATATATATATATATATATATATATATATATATATATATATATATTCTTTCATGTAACAAATATGAAACCAATTGTTGAAATAAACTTACACGTAAGAAGATAAACACTTTCAGAATCATTTGTTTTTCCCCCGTAATTTTTAAAATGCGTCTTTCTGTACATCATTTTTACCGTTTATATGTTATGGCCCCGTCTCTGAAGGTGATACATTGCCATTTAAGTACACGATGACATTGTGAATTAGTCACGTATTGTTTATCGCCATCTTAGCAGGCAGAACTAAAATGGCGTCTATTTGTTGACGATAATCATGTTACCAATTTTCTCGCACTTTCTAATTAAGTGCTAACATTATTTTCTATTAGATTATTTCATTTGTTCTGCCTCTTTCAAATACATTAATTATTGAATGAAGGCAAATTAATTCGGATAGTATTTGTGTCATTTCACGCCTTCTTTAAAGGGAGATAATTAGCATTCAGTTTGGCTTTAAGAAATGTTTTTGTTATTTGTCTGTAAGTTTTAGTCGGTTTCAGATTACACAATTCGTATATGTTTACTGAATTATTATGATAAATAGAAAACGCAATGAAACAAATATGAAATGAAAAAATAAAGTTGAATAAAGTAAAAGTCAGGTACGTCTTTAGATGGAGTAGTGCTGCCACATCTAGTGCCGCTCAAAACACTTATTTTTTGCTTTGACAGAGTAAAAAAAATCGTTGTTAGTCTCTTTCTACTCCAACGCTCTTTCCATAGAAGGTGCTCAACTGATCTCCAATCTCCGGTTCTTCTTTGTAAAACATTCACAGCAAAAATTCGTCTTCCTACCACAACGGAAAATACTTTCCACTTGCTTCATGTGCATAGCGACAGGTGGAATTTCTATTGACAGAGCTTCTTTGCAAAGGCTTTCCATATATGGAACACATTATCGCGGGACTTATTCCCTGCCGATTACGACACAGCAGTCTTTAAATCCAATGTCAACAACTACTTAATACGAGCCATAAATAATCGAACTTTGTTCGTTGCATTGACCAATTTTGATACTCCCAAAATATTCTTCATTTTTCAGATGACAATCATTCCATATTATTAAACTTTATCCTCAAGTGGCTCTTGGCCTTGATAAGTGGTGACTCAATAGTAAAGAAATTGTAACAGAAAGCCATTTTATATTCTAAATATTAATTTACATTTAATTTCCTTTAAAGGGAGCTTGGTTTTGTCTATTTTACGGCAGATCAACCCGTTTGTGTTATTTGGATTATTCGAACTACTATTCTCATCTTAGATGTTCGGCCGATGTAACCTCAGACCTTCTTTAAGTGTACATTTTTGAGCCTGGGGAACTTCTTGTCGAACTTTTATATCGAATTCGGGAGCCGGTATTGAATTTCAAACCGAAACCTTTATTTAATTCACGGGGCTAGATTATTGTCATTCTATCAGTCATGATCATATAGAAGTGTTCATTTACGTAATTTTTAGTTATTATCCCCTGTTGTAAGGATTGCCACTTAAACCTCCAGATAACTGACACTTATAACTGATTGTTCTACAACGCTTTTAACCACGACGTCATAAACCCACGTGGACAATTCTAGTATGAGATTTGGAAACCTCGAACCTAACCATGTCTAGCTGAATAGCGTTACTAGTTATTACTATAGCATTATTATTGCATTATTTGGATTATAAGGACTGCTATTCCGAACTTGGTTGTTATTTTCACAACGTTTTGGCCGATGTAACTTCTGACCTTCTTCATCTGTTCAAACTTGGGAGTCTTTATGCCGAACTCGGGAACCTATATAAGACTGGACCCATTGCTTTAAAGGTGTTAATTAACAATCAGTTCTTATGATAATCCTTTGGAGATGGAGGGTTCAATCCTTGCCACAAGCGATAATAACTAAGAATTAAATAAAAATTAACACTTCTACCAGGTTATGACTGACGGAACGAGAACAATCTACCCCGTGGATTAAATAAAAGATCGTTCGAAATTCTGTAAACATCCACGAGTTCAACATAACGATTCCTGAGTTTGAAAAGATGCACCTAAAGAACGCTGGAGGTTCCATTGGCTGAAACTTTGTGAACATAACGACTAGGAAAAACAATAGTCGGAATAATCCAAATAATATAAATTATCTATCCTCATCTACAAAATTCCGAAAGAGAATAATTATTTATTCACTAGGAGTTTTCACACCAATGGATTACTTACTGACAATAACCAGTGGTGTTCCCTGGAGTCTGAGTGATAACAAGTCTCCCTGGATTTCCATCACTGTGCGCTTCTTTTAATAACTGTTGCAAATCATTTTGAGTTATCGTCACAACTGTTTACCATTGATTTATTGCTATAGTGGCAAATAGCCTCCCTAAGGTTTCAGTACTCTCGGCACCATTCCATTGGAAGTGCTGCTCTCCCTTCTCGATCCGTTCATCTTCCTTGACCCTTCACGGCCGAATTTGCACGGTACCAACCGAAGCTAGTGCTATCACGTGTGTGTAGCTGACTGTTTGGAGGGGGTTAGCTTCTGGAATTTCTGGTAACTTCAGTTTCCTTGGGACTGTGAGATCTTCTTGTGCTTGTGCTTGTGCTTGTGCTTGTGCTTGTGCTTGTGCTTGTGCTTGTTCTTCTTATTATTATTATGACGATGATGATGATACTACTACTACTACTACTACTACTACTACTACTACTACTACTACTACTACTATTTTTCCATGGTTATTTAATACCGAAACCCAATATCCACTGTAAATAATTTCTTGTATACGAAGAATGAACACCAGGTGAAATTTGATCCATAGCCGGTGAAATCAAAGTGTAAAAAGACCACGATAGACCCGATGAAATTTCAGAACAACCAAACAAAAATAAGAAGATTAAAACTAAATACTTTCAGTTCATCAAAATGTAACGAAATCTATATTCAATTCGCTGTTGGCGTGGATTGTCGTTTTTGAGGGAATATTTGGTTTAGGCAATAGAAAAAAAAAGACAATACCATGACAAAAATGATGAATTACAAGATGAGGAACTATTCAAAAGAAAAGAAGAATAAAACCGAACTTTTGTTTCTTGTTTTACACTGACATAATATTATGCACAAACAGTTTCTAAGTTGTGTGATAAATTTACCAATCTATACGCCAAAAGTATTATCACTTGCGATGCAATAACGTATTTATGTCTAGGGTCTGACATTAAACTACATCAGTGTATGAGGCAGCGTTTGGCAGCTTTAACAACATCTAAAAAAAGAGACCAGACTACAGCTGTGAACCAGACGGCTAGAGAATGCACCCCTCCCACAGACATGGGAATCCTCTCTTGTGAGCACCCCTTTCCCGGTTCAAAGGCACCGTGGGTCCAGTGGAACACACTGAACCACCTGAGAACGGGAATGGAGCGATCAAAAGTTTATATTAGTAGACAGGGCCACATAACTAATCCAACCATCTGCGAATGTTGAAAGGAGGACCAGTCGATGCAGCACTGCCTTGTCTACCATCTACTACCCGACCGATGCAGCTTGAAAGATCTTGCAGAGTATAACAATAATGCAAAAAAAGTGAGAAACTGACACGCAAAGATAAAAAAGAAGCTTTAAACAGTTCGGAATCATCTTATAGTCATTATTACTCTCAGGCTAACTAAGACCAAGGGTCATAGTCTAATCCACATGGTAAACATAATCTGTCTCATCTATAGGTAAAATATATAATCCATCCTTAGTATGAAATTAAACTTTGAGAGGTTCGAGGAGTATGAAGTCACCTCTCAGTTATCAATACTTTCAGATATATGTACTATGACTTGGAGTGGCAGTATGTGTATAAAATTAAAATATCTAATATTCTAATTTATCGTTTCTGTATCGACGTATGTGCTGGAGTCTCTTTTCCAACACGCGGCCGCCATATTGAATATGGCGTGTTATCGAAGATAAGAAGAGGTCAAAATCGTAAGTGAAAAACGATGATGATAAAGAAATGACTGAATTCACATTTATTTTTCACAGAGACAGATTATAGAGATATGCATGGACGTCGTAAAAGTGGATACAACTTATTTTGCAATTATCTAGAAACTAGTCTGAGAAATAAATTCTCAACCAGTAGAAAAGGGCCTTGCTAAGATAGTTAATTGTCTGCGAGTCTCGTGTAAACGCGGTCAGATATGTGAAAAATATATAAAAATGTAAAGTTAAGCGAAACACGTTCGTCTAGTTTAAAATCCACGACCAGAAAAAGGAAAAGCCACGATTTGAATATAGCGCATGCGCGCAGCGAGTCCTTTTGTACTTTTTGTAATATAACTTGAATATGATTCAATGGTAATTACTCTTGAGTATATTGAACTGACACATGGTAGGGTCCCGTACATATAATCTGTCCTGGTACGACAGTAAGCTAAATGGGGAGTGTGGAGACACATTTTGTAAATTTGGGGTAGTGTAGCCACATTGTTAGCTACCATTACTCACAGATCACTCTAGACCGGATTAATTATACTTGTTTAGGTCTTATCTATTCATTAAATAGAATATGGCATGGATATGCCATGAAACTGCATCCGGTGATTATGAGCCGAATTTCAAAGCTTTTAAGCGTATAAAGTCATTCTTTAGTTATAATTTACTCTCACTCGGAGTAAAAGTATCTTTGAAGGTGTCATTACTGGTTAAATATAACCGGTATCATAAAAAACTGCTTCCAAAGATGAGACATTAATTTGCACGCTTCCCTGTTTAAAATTACTCCTTACGTAAAATTACACCCAGGTCACCTCTATTCTGGAAAGGTAGCATCAGTCAGGGTCCAACATATTGATTAAACATAAGCTGTTCGGGGTATACCATCAAATTGCGTTTAGTGGTATAAAACTAAAATATATATAAACAAGAGATGAGGGTCACGACGAAACCTTTTTTTCACACTATTAACAAAATATTAAAATAGCTGACTTATTGAGGAAGAAAAAGAAATGCATTTTGTTGGATTAAATTTAGTAATTAAATTATCTTTTTAAATAGATTCAAGATCGAATTATATTGACACAAATGTTGTTTCCGCCATTTTCCTGCAGCATAAGGGTGATTAGCGTAGATGAAGGATATACGACAAAAAGGGTGTGCGGGACCGGGGTTTACTTGGTCACCCTATGCACAATGCTCAATGTGTTCTCGGATAGAGCTTTATAGTACTTACTAAAAACACGTAACTCATTTAAGTACTATATATACACAAACTTATATAAAGTTAGGTATGTTTATATATTTGTATGTACAAGATTTACGTCTAAACTAATTAACCGATCATAATGAATTTCCAACACAGCTTTTAGACTTAACGGGTCTAAACGTGGATTATATTTAGTTTTATGCAAAAGGAATAAAAAAAAGAGTGAAAGTCTTTTTTGAAAAATAAGATATCTCCGATTTTTGTGAAAACTTGACAATATGTATTAGACATTAATGAATAAATTCATTTCCATTTCTTTGGAGCATTTTAAAGGGTTTTTAGAGGACATAATATGGGGAAAGTTGAATATATCAGATTTGAAATAATATTCCTAAAATTTCAATTTTTTCTTAAGTCCTCTTCAACTTAAAAGCTTTAAATTTGAGACATTTTCTAGAATCAAAATGATGCTATGGGTTTTTATACAATTTAGAATAAGATTTCTAAACATAAAATTTAGTATCATTATATCTAATTTTAATCTTCGTAAGAAGACATAAAAGTTTAATCTTTGTAAGGGGGACATACAATTTTAATCTTCGTAAGGGGACGTAAAAGTTTAATCTTTGTAATGGGGGCATAACATTTTAATCTTCGTAAGGGGACATAAAAGTTCAATCTTTGTAAGGGGACATAAAAGTTCAATCTTTGTAAGGGGGCATAACATTTTAATCTTCGTAAGGGGACATAAAAGTTTAATCTTTGTACGGGGACATAAAAGTTTAATCTACGCAATGGGACGTAAAAGTTTAATCTTTGTAAGGGAACATAAAAGTTCAATCTTTGTAAGGGGACATACAAGTTTAATCTTTGTACGGGGACATAACAGTTTAATCTTTGTAAGGAGACATAAAAGTTCAATCTTTGTAAGGGGACATAAAAGTTTAATCTTTGTAAGGCAACATAAAAGTTTAATCTTTGTAAGGGGATATAAAAGTGTAATCTTTGTAAAGGGACATAAAAGTTCAATCTTTGTAAGGGGACATAAAAGTTTAATCTTTGTAAGAGGACATACAAGTTCAATCTTTGTAAGGGGACATACAAGTTTAATCTTTGTAATGGGACATAAAAGTTTAATCTTTGTAAGGGAACATAAAAGTTCAATCTTTGTAAGGCGACATAAAAGTTTAATCTTGTAAGGGAACATAAAAGTTCAATCTTTGTAAGGCGACATAAAAGTTTAATCTTTGTAAAGGGACATAAAAGTTTAATCTTTGTAAAGGGACATAAAAGTTCAATCTTTGTAAGGGGGATATAAAAGTGTAATCATTGTAAAGGAGACGTAAAGGTTTAATCTACGTAAGGGGACGTAAAAGTTTAATCTTTGTAAGGGGGCATAAAAGTTCAATCTTTGTAAGGGGACATAACAGTTTAATCTTTGTAAAGGGACATACAAGTTTAATCTTTGTAAGGGGACATAAACGTTTAATCTACGTAAGGGGACGTAAAAGTTCAATCATTGTAAGGGGACATAAAAGTTCGATCTTTATAAGAGGACATAACAGTAGTGGGGAATTGTTTTGTTCGCGGAGGTACTTTTACCCATCCTGGGACGGGTATTCTTTTGGTTAGATGTATAGTGTTATTTTGTGTTATGAAAAAAAACGGAGTGTTCAATTACTTATTCATGAGCATATATATGTTTTGATTTCAATTAACACTATACCATTAGTTTGATCTATTGATAACTTCGGTTTCACGGTAACACTGAAAACTTAGCCCTCAGGGTTAAATATATCGAATGTAACCGATTCTTCAGTAGATATTTTAATAGTCAAACTAATCTAGAGTGTCAATTCAAATACACACACATACACACACATACACACACACACATACATATATATATATATATATATATATATATATATATATATATATATATATATTTGTTTAGCTACACACGTATACGTTTAATTCTTTCGGAAATAGTCAGTAGAGATAATTATTCATACCGGCAGCAGGATTCGAAATGTTTTAACTCAAATTTCGACGTCTCAAACCACTTGGCCACTATGAACAACTAGATAAATCAGTGAGAGGTTAAATATATTTTAGGCAGCTGTCGTTAACAGTGTTCAACTGATGAAGAAACGTGGATTTAAGCTAGGACGACGGCTGTGCTAATACTACTCACTACAGTGCTCAGCCTAGATTGTAAGCGATATATATATATATATATATATATATATATATATATATATATATATATATATATATATATATATATATGCAAACATTGTTAAAAATAACAGAATTCGTCTGTTTAATTATCCCTTTTTATTTTCTCAATTTTTCTGATGGTCTTTTTTTGTATTAAAATCAAAAAATTAATAAATGTTCCATAGGTTTCACATGTTTCACGAACCCTTTTCGATTCTTCGTCGAATCATCATCAGGTTTCAAAAGTTGGAGAAAGAAGAGAATTTAAAAAAAAGACGGTGGGGAAACGCGCATAGAACGATTGCCGCATTGTTCCAGGAAGTCGTTGGCGATTTTAAATTCAGAAACGTTGGATTGCATCACAGAACAAAATGGCATCACGTTAACCACTGGTTTCATATGTGATGTTGTTAATTTTAGGTTGTTGTGTTTTCATGTAGATAGGTTCGAGTATTTCAATTAGTTTATATATATATATATATATATATATATATATATATATATATATAAATATGGACAAAGAGAGAGAGAGAGAGAGAGAGAGAGAGAGAGAGAGATTCTAAAATGTCTAATCTTTGCCTGTTGCTCTTATCTGAACTTTCCACATAAGCGCTTTAATTAACATTGCTTATCACAAACGCAGATCGTATACCATCAAGTATACTTACACAAATACATAGATTGTATCATATACCCTCTAATTACACAAAATACATACTAAACTATTCCTTGGGTCTGGGATTGAGGTTTGTTTGAAAATAAAATACATTTGATTGTTCTAATTTACTGTAATTTTTAATAAACTAAATAAGTCATCCATCTTAAACTTAGATATCTATGTATTTTTCTCGTCCTCGTTACTCAATGTTAATGGGATTTTCCCCGTTTAAATAAAGGACGAAATTTCGGGTATGATGTATAGGAAAACAAGGCTTACAACACAAATGACGTGGCAAGAAAGAAGAACGAACAACGATGTAGTTATATCGATATTTTATATAATTTAAAAGAAAGGTAGGTGAGAAGAAGAAAAAGGTTGCTTGCAAAAAGGTGGTATATTTGCGGACTTAACTGTAGTTTGGTCTTGTTAACATCCGACTTCTTCCATGTGATCTTGGCGAGAAGATTCGAAATACTCGGTTCGAATGAGAGGTTTTAGGTTCGCCCATGTGCGTAAACTACGCATAGTATGACATGCTTGATGTCTGCTTGACAAAGCAGCAGTTTGTGACGTACGCTCGGTCGAGCGAAGAAGTAAAAAAAGAGGAAGGGAGTTTGAAATACGTTTGGTGCGGCGGATGTTATAAATAGTGGCCTGTACATTTTCTTTTTCATCCAATCACAGAACACATTACAAACGACTCTGTTATAATATTCTTCAATAATGTTGATTCAACCATCTTTAATATTTCCTAATGGTTCTGTGAGAATTTAGACCAAGGAGTGACTCTCTATTCCCAGCGTTGTTTCCCGATTGATTGATTTTGCCATCTATTTCACACGATGTGTTCGTACACATAGTAGACACGTATGTAAATTTTATAGCAAAATAGTCTTCTTTTTACTTGTATGTTATCATTATAGAGAATATGAAAGTATGTAGACATTGTTATTAGCTATGCAAGAATAATGTCTTCGCAGATATCTTACAGTTGATGAATTGTCGAATCAAATCAGAGAAGAATAAATAGTTGCTGTGATACGCACGTCTAGTGATTTATTATTTGTGGAACCTTTTCGTTAGAAAAATGTTTTTCTTCTTTTGGGCCATGAGACCAATTTATATATTCATCCGCAAACAACCGCAGAGCATCTCACCTATAATAAGTAGCATGTATACCTCCACCAGAATTAGGAACTCATTTTTTATGATATAATTAGCGTACATTTATCCGTAAAATCTTTCAGTGAAGACAGAACACACACTGCGGCAATATAATGATTGCGTATGATTTAATATTGATTATAATTCGTTCTTTTTTCAGTTGATGTTTTGAAGCGATGTTATTGTTGTATTAATCTAATGTTTTCATCACCAAAAATTGATTTGTTACAGTATGTTTTTAAATTCAAAACGGAGATAATTAGATTAATCTAATTTGATAATCGTTTCAAAATACACTTAATTAAAATTCAATTTTATGTTTGTTTATACGTAAAGGAAGCTTGCGTGTATGGATGTGTCTGTGCGTGTGCATGTGGTGTTTGTAATATGTGTACGTATGTGCATACAATTGATGATGTGTTCATAAGTAAGTTCCTTTATGGGGTTAGCAGGGCCAAGGCGTGCTAACCCCGAAACCCCGAACCGGGAAGAAAAGATCCCTTTATGGTATCTGTTGTAGACCCGTGCTAGGGGTCACAAAGAAATAAACCACAAATAGTGACAGGGTTAAAATATAACAATGTATTTATCATAAAGCAATACAGAACGCTACTAATGTGGTAGGAGATGAACGTGTTCATAACATGCGGAAAACATGGTATGAAGGTCTCTCTGAGTCTCTGCAACCAGTGGTAGTTATTATAACTGGTTGATACCATCAGTTCTCCAATAAGGGTGATTTGTACCCCACAACAGTATCCTTGTTGTGGCACTTGCTATTCCTGGCCATCCAGCATTTTCAACGTTATTTTGAAACTGACGTTACATTTTCAGTCATAGAAAAATAATATAGATCGTGTATCTGCGCGGCATGTGCGATGCGTATCATTCATAGAATCCGACGAGTTTGAAGTCTCAAAAAGCGGTTTTTACAAAATAGTTTTCTGTTTTTTAAAATTTTTAAATTTAATTTAATTTTTTTATTATTTATCTTCCTCCCACAAGGTAAGATAGGCTACAAGGTCGGGAAAGTGTGATTTGAAAAGCCAGCGCCCGAGAAGGTGAGCACTCTGACCTACAAAAAATGCCTGGGCAGCCCCGTCGACATTCCCCGGTAGGGGCGCCTCAGGCAGTAAGCAATAAACTTACTCCTCCCCAAAGAGGGGAGGCGAAGCCTGGGGGTGGACCTCCTAGAACTGGACAGGACAGACCCATAGACCGGCGTAAATCAAGCCCCGAAGGCCAAGACAATACCAGTCTATGGGGTGCAGTATCCATCGGAACAGATACTACACCTTGATCTTGGCCAATTTTGCTTTATTTGTTTATATTATCAAGCATCAACTATAATAACTGATTTCCTACCACATTTCCCCCACCGCTTTTTATTTCTTTAATTTTACTAAGTTTTCGGTGCGGCGGAGGGACTTTTAAAAAGTTTTATTAACCCAAAACAAGACATATTGCCACTAAAGCGCTTGAAGATACTGCGGTATGGGGTTATATTTATAAGAGCGCAACCTGGGTGATGAGTTGAGCAGCAATATGTCCGTTCACATTGTATTCAAATGTCTGCATGTTGGTACTGTCGAGGATACAGGGAGAAGGAGGGAATTCCAAAAGTATGCGGTCCGAGGAAAAGGCTATCAAAGTAGAAAAATCTTCTGGCACACTAGATGTCAGAAGATTTCCTGCTTTGATAGCTTTTTCCTCGGACCGCTTACTACTATATTGAAGAGGTGGAATTTTGCAGCAAGTCGGGTGGCTCTGAGATATATTTGTTTAGAGAGTACAAGTTCAATTAGTTAATCGGTGCAGATTCTAAGTATTTTTAAAATTCTTTTTTTTTTGCACTTTATTCTTTAGTTTACAATGTATAAATTCGCAGGCCAATTTGCTCTGAAAATTTGGTATAGACCGACAAATATTTATGACCTTTCTCTACTTCTAGGCTGCGTCAAAATCTTATAGCGGTCGTTAATATCATTAGTGTTACACCGGCCGTTCTAACAGAAGAGAAACTACACCGGTTCTCACTATAAATAGTGCGAGTAGACAATCACCAGGGAGAGAAAAGGACAGTATTGTAACTGTCTAACCAAGTGCCAGTCAGTTTCCTTACCTTTGTACCTTTTATGTTAATAAACTTGTTATCTTAACCCAACCTCGACTTGATTTCTTCTTTTTACTGTTGGACTACTTCACAACAATTAGTCTACTTGACTATGATTTATTACGCTGATATTTTCTGCTCTGTGGAAAGTAAAATTATAAAGAATGATATTAAAAAAAAAGAAAAAAAAACATTTACAAAAACATTTCGCCTTAACCAAAGACAAGATGTTGGGAGAGGAAACAAATTCAATTCCAGACGAATGTCTCATTTCTGAATAAAAAAGATATGTGTACTACAGAAATTAATGAAAAACTATTTTTGGAATGTGAACAAGGCGTAAACAGGTTTCAAGTCAACTATTATTTACGAAGCCACTGCTTTAAGTAAGAATGCAATTATTTCATAGTAAACATTTAAATGCTTTTCTATTGTGACGTATTTGAAAAAAAATACCATCTTTTGATGCCGCGGTTTTCGGTGAAAAACATTTTAGCAATTTGTTTTTTGTAAATAAAACAGCTTTATAAATTTGCATAACATTTTGCACCCTAAAAATGAAATCCCAAATTATTATTTTTCCAGATAAATATTTAATCCCATTCTATATTTGTCAATCATGGAATTTAAAGTTAGCTCTGTTGTGTAACTTTTGGTGTTTTTATATATTTATTTTATTATATTTGTTTTACTATATTTGTTTTACTATATTTGTTTAACTATATTTTTTAAAACTATATTTGTTTCACTATATTTGTTTTATTATATGTGTCTTAATATATTAGTTTCACTATATGAGTTTTAATATATTCGTTCCACTATATTTGTTTTATTATATGTGTCTTAATATATTAGTTTCACTATATGAGTTTTAATATATTCGTTCCACTATATTTGTTTTATTATATGTGTCTTAATATAATAGTTTCACTATATGAGTTTTAATATATTCGTTTCACTATATTTGTTTTATTATATGTGTCTTAATATATTAGTTTCACTATATGAGTTTTAATATATTCGTTTCACTATATTTGTTTTATTATATGTGTCTTAATATATTAGTTTCACTATATGAGTTTTAATATATTTGTTTCACTATATGTGTTTTAATATATTTGTTTCACTATATGTGTTTTAATATATTTGTTTCACTATATTTGTTTTACTATATTTGTTTCACTATAATTGTTTCACTATATGTGTTTTAATATATTTGTTTCCCTATATACGTTTTACTACATTTGTTTTAATATATGTGTGTTAATATATTTGTTTAACCATATGTCTTTTAATATATTAGTGTACGTATATATGTTTTAATATATTCGTTTCACTATATTTGTTTTATTATATGTGTCTTAATATATTTGTTTCACTATATGAGTTTTAATATATTTGTTTCACTATATGTGTTTTAATATATTTGTTTCACTATATGTGTTTTAATATATTTGTTTCACTATATTTGTTTTACTATATTTGTTTCACTATAATTGTTTCACTATATGTGTTTTAATATATTTGTTTCCCTATATACGTTTTACTACATTTGTTTTAATATATGTGTGTTAATATATTTGTTTAACCATATGTCTTTTAATATATTAGTGTACGTATATATGTTTTAATATATTTGTTTCACTATATGGGTTTTACTATATTAGTTTCACTATATATGTTTTAATATATTTGTTTTACAATATTTGTTTCACTATATTTGTTTAACTATATGTGTTTAAATACATTAGTGTACGTATATATGTTTTAATATATTTGTTTCAGTATATGTATTTTAATATATTTGTTTTACAATATTTGTTTCACTATATTTGTTTAACTATATGTGTTTAAATACATTAGTGTACATATATATGTTTTAATATATTTGTCTTACTATATTTGTTCTACTATATTTATTTTACTTCACCATGCATCAAAATGAGTTTAGGATAATCCATAACAAAACAAATTTCTCGTAAACGAAAATTTTAAGTTCTTGCTTATAAATATATTTTCCAGTGTTACCACCATTTCAAATTTTTAATAGCACGAAAAAATTTAAAGAATCTATCAATAATTAAATAGAAATGTACACGAATGAGTAATTTCACTCCATCCGATCTGCATTTAAATCAATTTTATACTGTTATTATTTATTCGGTGTGTCATTTAACAAATGTTTTTCTTCATGATTTAAAAAAAATTCTAAACACACGCAACTTTGAACAAAATATTAGAACTTCACGATAAAATAGGTTGGCACGACAGTAATCAATTTCAATTGCTTTACTTTGCATTGCGTCACATTTGCTAAAATGAAAAATTGAGAAATTTAATTTGGTTACGACTTTACAAAAATGAAGTATATTTTTTATTATTTATTCAATCAAGTTAAGAGTTAGGGGTAGAGTTAGGGTTAGGGTTAGGGTTAGGGTTCGTCTGCTGTAAATATGAATGAATAATAATATGTGCCATTCTTTGAGAATATGCTTTTTGAAAGATAAAATAATTTCTTTTCAAATAAAAAAAACCAATGAAACGTCGTCAATTCATAGGATTTGAATTATTTATTTAATATTCATTATAATGGAGGCATTTTTAAGTGTTAAGTGTTACGTTGGAATCTTCATTAAAAATGTTCTGTACAGGTGGGTCGGCGATTAATCCTGATTTTAAATCTAAAACTAGAGAATATATAAATTATCTTTTGAGTGTTCCTGACCCCCATATTGGGTAACTTTAAAATTTATATTTCGTAAAGGGGCCCCGACATCAAAATTCCGGGGAGATGGGGCATGACTCTATCGTCAATATATTTTTTATATATTATGATCAAGACTGTCCAGCGTTGTCCGAGGCGCATGATGTCCTGGGTCGAATCAAATGAATATTTTAGAATAATTAGCTTAAGCCGAATATGTAAGTTTTGTAAGTGTAACATATGAGATTCTGATTTTTAGCCAGACATACACGGAAATATATTTCAAGAATTGGCTAGTTGAGAATTCGTAATAAACAGGAAAATGGTAAAATAATTTTTGGACTTTTTAGATTAATGTCATAATCATTCAACGGATTAAAGTTTCACGTTTCACAACCGAATATCGGTTGAGTTTAGAGATGACCTGTATTATTATCTTAACTAGTTTGTTCGCACACTTATCCACTAATTTCATATATTAATCATTCCAAATCAAATATTGTAGACAGTCACTTCCGGGATATCGGTTTGAGATCAAAGTGTAGTATCTGTTCCGTTCTCCCTGCCTCTGTAAAATACCTTAGCACCATCCCCAAAAAGAAAATGACTAACCTGAACCAAGTCAGTAACACACACACACGCGTACACATACAAACACACACACACGAACGTTTATATAAATATAGTTTATCAGATCTTTTCTCTGTTCGCTTGTGTATCTAAAATAAAGTGCCGTGAATTTGTGAAGCTCATGAAATCTGTAGGAAATCATAAGTCGCGAAATCAAAATTCAAGATGGCGGCTAGAAAAATAGCTCCGCAGAAAATTAATAAGTATCTTTTCGAAAAAACAAAAGTTGCGATTTTTAGTATTAAAGATCACATTATTGTCATACAATTTGCTTTATGAAGCGCCATCCATGAAAGATCTTATTGTTTTGTCTAGCCGTTCTTGTTCGCTATAATCGCATAAACAAATAAAATCCCAAACAAAAGTAGTTGCAGTGTAAATAGTGAATTTACGTGGAGATGCGATGGCAAAACCATTGCATTGAATATGAAGTTTTTGTTCATGGAAATCACTCCTGACACGGCATAAAGTCACTTTATGTAAGGAGCTAACAAGAACGAAATATGATTATCGCAAAGACATGGGATGCATATTGGCCGTAGTCTTGAAAAAACGAAGGAAATAGGTATGTAGAAAACAGTCAGCAGGAAGAAAGTTCCACAACTCTGCAGTTATTGGAAACAAGCTACTGGAATAGGGAGCTGTATTATAATGAGGTATCAAAACAGTTAATTGATGGAGACCATTTGACCAACGAGCCAAACGAGTTAGAACAACAGAAGCGGGGAATGGATCACATAATTCGGAAGAATACATGCCATAATAATATTCATAGAAAAAACTTAAACTAGCAACATCAAGTCTGTAAGAGAGAGAGGGTGTAGAGAAGAAGAAAGGCTTTAGCCAATCAAATTACAGATACGTTTTTGCACCTCATCAAGAACCCTCAAATGGGACAGAGATTCACTAGACAAATATTACAACAGTACTCCATACATGGTCTAATAGTAGATTTGTAGAGATAGAGAATAGCCTAAGGTGTGAGAAAGTATTTTGAACGATTGAGAGAACCGACTTTACGAGAAGCAGAAAGAGCAATGAATCTAATGTATGAACTCCATTAAAGATTTGATGAGAGAAAAAGACCAAAAAAGACCAAAAAGTTTCAGAGTCGATTTCTCCTCAAAAGCAGAGTCATCCATGAGAATCTTATGAAGAAACGGGACACGCCTACGATTGAAAGACACGAGTTGAGTCTTAACAGGATTAAACGAAACAAGCCATTTCGTATCCCAATCCATAACTGAACTCAGATCAACTTCTAGATCAGCTGCATATTTCGACTGATCGGAGGAAGTTGGGCGAGACGCAACACCAGAATAGATAGTGGTATCATCAGCATAGATGTTAATTTTCTGAATAATATTCTCTAGAAAATCATTTATATAGAGCAAAAATAGTGTTGGGCCTATAATAGAGCCCCGAGGAACACCAGCATTAATAGGAAAATAGATTGAAAACAAAAATCTAAATATTAACCTAGCAATTTTGTCTCTGTATTGTGTTTAATGCATTCACTTTAGACAAACTAGAAGCAATGTATAATAAGGTCAAACTTGTGGTTACTACGTTGTATAGGAAATAATAGTTCCGCAAGGAATAATTATTAGTAAACGTGTGACTGTGTATTTGTAGTGAATGTATTCATTTGAAGAGAAAATGTAATTTGTTTTTATTTAATAAAAATGAGTATGTGCGATTTTTGTACTGTTGATAAAATGCGAAAACGATGTTTCTGGAAAATGTGTCTCATCAAATTTTGCTTACGGTGTCAATGGGGCGAGGGGAAATTCATACCAGTCTCTGAGTAACTTAACCTTCAACTTCCTATTAATTAGAGTAAAAAATCAAATTGAAAGCATGATAGAATATAAAAATCGAAGAAATATATTAAAGTAAAACTTCGGTTTCTAACAACAATGACTAATATATGCCTTATCCGAATAACAAAGCAGATTTTGTTATGAAACTTTTGTAAGATGTTATTGAGCACAAATGTAAATGAGGCAAATTCACATTCTATATAGTTATCGGCCCTTCCCTGGAATGGTTCCCGATTTAAATTTGACATAGTTTCGATCGGAATATATCACCTAGCAGAAGAACATGTTAATTTATTTTTACACAAAAATGTATATGGTTTCACAATTCTAACCTAACACTAGGAATAGTGGAGTTAGTGGAAAAACCTTTATCTGCCTCATTTTACTACGGGAGAACTGATTTATGGTGATTGAAAAATGAGCGAGGAGCTTTAATAGCAATAAAATGTTATTGCTATCAAAACTACCCGAACCTTTATCTTGGGTCGTGTTGGAATGGCATTGTATACCGAACAAGAAATAATAAAATAAGAATTTAACATATTAAATAAATTATACACATGGACACGTGGCGACACGGATAATTGTGATGAGTGACAATCAGTTCTAAGTGACATTTTTTGGAAGTAAAAAGATTCAATCCTCACTACAGTACTGATTCAGAATAAAATAAACATTACTTACGATTATTGTTTCTGTGTCTGATGACACACAACTTTATTTTTGAAATGCGGGCAAAACCAATACACACAAATCCAAGGCAATGGCCGAATCCTTAGAAAATGACCTCCAGTCTGTGGTTGAATAGGAACATTAATGGCTGATAACATTTAATGCTTCTAAGACAAAGCTCTATTCATTTAACAATTATAAGAAACACTTAAAACCACCGATTGACATGACTGAGAGCCCCTCATCATTTAAATTCCTTGGCCTAATATTCACACGTAACATGAATTGGAACAAATACCTAGAAGACATTGCCAAGGCTGCTGCAAAGAAAACTTCTAACATCTGCCAGTACCCTATATCTCTAAAACACCACCATTCGCCCATGCATGGAGTACTGGTCTCTCCGTCTTAGACAGGGTTAAAAAAGCATCTCATCTAATAGGTCCAACACTATCTACCAAGCTCCAGTCACTGTCCTATCGCCGCAATGTTTCATCCCTGTTATTCTTTTGGAAATACTTCAATGGAATGTGTTCTGATGACCTCGCTGCACGCGCCCTCTCGACCTAAATACCCCAGACCAACCCTAAAATCAGCAAAATCACACTTTTTACTGTAGAGGTCCCCAGATGCCGGAAGGCTTTCTACTCTAATAGCTCCTGTCCTCGTACTGCTAGCCTTGTGAATTCCCCCTCTGCTCCCTGACTGTACCAACATGCAGAAATTTAAATGTAATGTGAACAAACATCTCGCTGCTAAGCTGCTCACTTCGAGTGCCCCATGTAATCACAGTATCCTCTTAAGTCTCAGTAACAATGTGCCGTGTTTGAGGTAAATTAAAAAAAACAAAAAAAACTTTAAAACTTCATGACGGAACAAAAACAATCTACACCCTCCCTTGTGGATTGAATAATGGTTTTAATTTGAAATTCCGTATAAATTACCAAGTTCGACATGAATATTCCTAGGTTTGAAGAGATACACCGAGAGAATGTCGGGAGTTATATCAGCCAAAAAGTTATATAGAGCAAAAATAGAGAATAGTTGTCCGAAAAATCATATAATATAGGCCTAAATCATTTATATTAAAACTTGATAAAATACGTGATAACAATAAAATTCAACGGATGAATGTTTTTCACATACCTAACATATAAATGATAAAACATCTCAAAGTTCTAGGTGACATTTTTCTTATTAATTTAATCAATTTTACTTAAACACATCTCTAAATCTGAAAATTAAAAAGAAGGGACTAAATCATATTAAAATGCATTAAATATTTTTTATATGACTACTTAAACAAATATATTTTTCGATGAGTACTGACATCTTTATTTGAATTAAACGAATAACCGATATTTAGGAGAATTTTAAAATAAATATTTTTCATACTACGCCAGTTTCAGAGACGATACATTGAAGGAGATATTCTGCCTTGTCTCTGACAGGAAATGGTTGTAACATGGATTTCTTGTTTGAAAAGAATGGCATTTTAATTAACTGTTCTTCGTGAATTCTAAAGACAGTTCCAAAAAATTATTTTGAAACGCCAAGTTTAAATTTACGTTTTTCTTTAACTAGGATCTTTTCCGACATATTTACACGCGATTAAGGCTGAAAAGGATCACGTTTTAAAGAAATACACTTGTGCAAACAAGATTAAAATTATTCATTCTTATTTACTTTATTAAATATCTCTCTTGTATGTTGCCGTTTTATCATAATATTTATTGGAATTTCAATTTAAGTATACCAATCGTAAAATACATCTTGTAAATCCTCAATATTGGTCACGAGTGATGAACAGGGTTTGTTGCAAGTTTCAGGTTTTAAATCATCAGACCTACTCTACCAAACTATTTGTTCCGATGGATACTGCACCCCATAGATTGGTATTGTCTTGGCCTTCGGGGCTTGATTTACGCCGGTCTATGGGTCTGTCCTGTGCCGTTCTAGGAGGTGGTCCCTCCCAGGCTTTGCCTCCCCTCTTTCGGGAGAAGTAAGTTTATTGCTTACTACCTGGGAATGCCGACGGGGCTACCCAGGCAATTTTTAAACCCCACTTTCCCGACCCGACCTTGGGTCACATCTTACTTGTGGGAGTAAGATAAAACTGGCCTTGTGCCTAACTCCTGGAGAGGAGTAAATCAATACTCTACCAGCAACCCAAGCAATTCTTAAAAGAAAAATGCTTCATCATCCTATACACAGGGTTGTGCATAAGTCTGGACCCACAAACAACTTAGAAGAATACAATTTCTAATAAGTGTTCAAATTGATATCCACTTTCTCCCCAATACTTTATTACTGGTATGTCGCATAAATACAATTATAAATTATATTTATATGATTAAAATTAGGTTAACAATAAAAAAAAATATCTAGAGTAGCTTGTTCTATGGGTCTCTCTCTCTCTCTCTCTCTCTCTCTCTCTATATATATATATATATATATATATATATATATATATAGTCTTGGATGTTTCTCAACCATTTAACTTTTTCAGTTATTATATTAGTTTGCTTCTAACATTATTTAAGGGATCATCAGTTGTTTACCATGAAAAACTGTTTCGGGAATTTAAATATATATATATATGTATATATATATATATATATATATATATATATATATATATATATATATATATATATATATATATATATATATAGGTAGACAAACATTTGATGTACATTTTATAAACGCAATCAGTTGGTTTTCTAGATCATATTTATTTTTTATATCCATTCAAAATGCGAGATATTTTTATGCTGCACACTTTTATCAACTGTTGGGAGGAACCGACATTTTGTATAAGACGAGACCGCCCGTAACCCGTTGGGTCAGTATTTGTTATATTTTGATACTACTAAAACTATTAAACGACAAATATACACATATATAAATATAGAGAAAGACGGGAAGAGAGAGAGGGAGAAGAGAGAGATATACGTGGAGAGAGGTAGAAAGAAAGGAGAAGAAAGAAAGTGGGGAATTCGGTTGAAGAGAGAGGGTCAATTATAAGATGCATGATATTTTGTTTAAATAGCTGTGTTGATTTTTCTATACACTTTCAAAATGAGCGAGATCTTTATGCTGCACCGTGTGTAATAAACGACGAATGAATATCGCAACATTTTATAATAGATCACAGACAATTTTCATGATTGTCTATTTGATGATTTCACCATTCAATTCTCGTTTTCAGAGAAAAATATCATATAGAAGCGAGACACAAAGAGATGGAACAATTCATTATTCTGTTTACATTTCAATCTTCCAAAAGACATTCATCTTTTTTAAATAACAATTGTTTTAAGAACAAAAGTGTTTCCACATTTGTATTTACGATCCACAAAAGCGACGCTGTCTTTTAGTTGAATAATCAAAACCTGAACAATATTGATCGCTTCTTCGAACAAAGCAATTAACAATATTTCAAGTTAGCAATGCACACAAATATATATATTAAGGAATTTATATATCTATGTAAAGAAGCGAATGCGTCCATTTGATCTGTCTGCGTGTTCGCAAATAATTCTGACAAATTTATCCTAAAACGCGATAAATAGGTCATTTTGTTGGGAATATTATGTTGGCGGTGACCATTTATGTTTACAACATTCATGTTAATAGTGTCCATCGTGTCAGTCATGTCAATCATATCGACTGCCGCAACCTGACATTGACTAAAGCGAAATGAACATCTATACGAAACTTATATCCACGTTCTAAATACATGATACGCAATTAATTGAAGATTGAGTTTAGTTGTAACAATATTACCCCTACGTAGTTAGAGAAAGTAATACTGATACTAATAAGGATGGCTAAGATAATAATGATAATTTGCAATAGTTATTATGATGATGAGCACTGGGGTTACAATAATAGGCTGATAGAATTTAGGTTACGTTTGGAATTTGACTAGGAATGCGCTTTTGGAATTCGGACGTGTTTTGACAAATCATGAGGTAAAAGTTTATTTAAAGCATAAACATTTGTAATTCATTGTTGGGAATAAAGAAATGCATGAAAGCATAAACAATGTTGAAATGTACGATCGGAAATTGAAAACCTGGGAGAGCTTGTCACTGAGTCCAGAGAACATTATGTGCGCTCGCGACCCTGGTAGGGCCGGGTAAGGCATCTACGGTAAATAAAGAGACGAATGTGAGAAAAAAATAATGTCGAAAGTATACCATCAATAAAAGTAAGATATGAAAAATCCTTTTTGTGTATTTCGAGTCTTCTTTTGTGAACGAGCTTACGGAAAAACGTGCTTCGGAAAATACTAGGATAATTCTCCAACTGAAGAATGGGGCAACCACTTTCTTTCCAGTCTTATGCAACGTGGAATCCTCAACTAAGATATTGTCTCTGTGACACATAATTATGAGAAACAACGTCACGTATAACAATTTGAAGAAATTTACATATTTAATCTTTAGAAAATCACGTCAAGTCTGTAGTTGAATAAGCCCATAAATAGATTTAATGCAACCAACAGTCATTTCATGAATTGAAATAAATACATATGAGATATAGCCAAGTCTGCTGCAACGAAGAGTGTCTCTCTAACGGGCTAGAAAATTTATCACACCAGCCAGTATCCTATATCTCTATAAAGCCATCATGCGCTCATGCATGGAGTATTGCTGCCACATCTAGCCTGGTGCTTTAACCACTAGTCGCTTTCTCTTGGACGGTGAAAAAATAGTATCTAACTTAGGTCCGGCACTGTCTACTAAGCTCCAGCCTCTGTCACATCGCCGCAATGTTGCATCTGTATGCTAGTTGTGCAAGTACTTTCACGAAATATGCCCCGATGAACTTACTGCATTTGTACCCGCCCCCTCGACGTAAATAGCCTCAGCTAACAAGACTAACGGCAAAATCCCACCATTTACTGTAGAGGTCTACAGATGGCGAACAACTTTCTACTCCAATAGCTTCTTTTCTCGTACTGCCCACCTTTTGAATACCCTCCTTGCTCTTCATTTACTCGACTGTACCAAATGCATAAATTTAAATATAATGTAGACAAATATATTGCTACATAATTCTCCACGTAGGATGCACCATACAAATCTGGCCGTAATCACAGTTGCTTCGGGTGCAAGATACCTTCTTTGGGGTGAAAAAAGTAAACAAAAATTCAATATGGATCCACAAATCATGTAAATCCGACCAGGACAACGGAAAAGAAGAAGAAAGTCGGGTCCTAGGAGAACGAAGAATCGAAGAACAAACAAGATGTAAGTAAAAATATGTTTCTAAGCTTACAAAATACAAACTCCAAAATAAATAAGAAAAAAAACTCACATTTTCACATTTAATAAACAAGAACCAGAAGAATGTTTAGACATTGGAAGGGGGAACAGATATTCATGAAGAATAAAAGCACCCACCCACAAAGATAAAGGCAATGGTTTACACAGATCACAGACTTGTCCGGATACGTGTAAACTTAGATCAACATAAGCCTAGATTAGCTGGTTGCTAGAAGTTTAACAAATCATTATTCCGTGTGAAAGACTTTCAGGATTAAGTGGTTGGGTCACCTTAAGAAAATCATTGGGTCTTTTGCGGCTGATTATAGTCGTCGACGTAACTTAGCTAACAAAGCAGCACAAAGGACACTAGAAACTTGAATAGATGGGTATGTCAAAGCAAGAAATAGTGAGGAAGTAATGCTAGCTAAGGCCGAGTTGGCTTCCTTTGCTTAACAAGAACGACCAAGCTCTGGTAGTTAGGCCTAGGTTAAAAAGAATGTCTCCTGAAACAACGAACATGGCCGCAGAATTGTGTGCAGAAGAGCGTCAAAGAGCCTCTGATCGACACATCGCTAGCGTCACATTGCTGGACAGACGGCACGTGACCAAATAAGACGGAGCTTTGGAAGCAATTCGTACCTTTTTCCGGGATCTTTCACTAGGAAGCCTGGTCTGAGTTGTTCTTCTCTTCACACCTATTTGTTAGATTTCCATCGCCTTGAGGTGATTGAAAGGGCTGGATGTCAGGAATAAATAAAATCTGGGAAGCGTTGAAAAAGTGTATTTCAGGAAGTCGATCTTATTTTTCCATTTGTTGCCAATGATATACAATTTCCGCTTTAGAAATAAAACTATCCCCAAGTACTTTACTAGGGTGAATTTACTTCGTAATATAAAAATGGAAGGGATTGGTTTAGTAATTATCGGCCTTTAACTATGTTAAACACAGAGTTAAAGATTTTGGCCAGGGCTTTAGCTATCCGTTTGCAATATGATCTGCCTAGTTTGATTGGATCTCGAACAAACTTGTGCTGTGAAGGGTAGCACTATATAAGACAACGTTTATTTGGTACTGTGGATCATAGAACAAGTCGACAATGATGCCGTGCTGATTAATTTAGATCAGTCCAAAGAATTTTACTAGGTGGATCATGTGTTTTTAGAGACTGCTCTTAAAGATGCTGGTTTTGACAGTCAATTTCTCTCCTGGATTCGCCTCTTGTATTTATCCCACAGTGCTGTGGTTAAAGTGAATGGTATAAGGTCGAAGCCTTTCGATTTGTCAAGATCCATTCACCGGGGTTGTTCACTGTCGCCTTTGCCTTACGCTCTGGCGTTGGAAACGTTCCTACGCAAGTTAAAGCCGAATCCGATCCTTCGCGGTATTACTTTGCCGGGTGGTAGCATTTCGATAAAATACACCGCCTATTCTGACCACGTAAACGTGCCCGTTACAAACAATGCCGAGATAGATGTCGTCAGTGCGGGAAAAAGTCGGTATGAAATGGTAATGGAGACACAGATTACCTACGTTGGCTTACGTTTGCATTCGTGGAAGAGGGTCTTTATTTCCGCACCGTTCAGGTGATCTGACGTCACGTGCAAGGTGCTGAACGGTAAGTATGGTTCCGACCTTCAGCTGCATCGAAATTTGTTGAGGTACTGGCAGTGGTCAAGACTTTAGCCGCTCTATGGTCTAGTAAGCATCTCTCCTTGGAGAGTAGGGATGATGTGTGTACTTTGCACATGTACCACCGTCTGTCAGTATTGCAACCCCCGTGTTCTTTTCTAGTCCAACTAGAAACAGTCTTATTTGCGTTTTCGTGGCGTAAACGGACTCGTATGATTCTGTCTCGAGATCTCTTCTATCTGACTAAACGCGGTCTGTGAATGCCAAACGTTAAAACTCGTCAATATACGCTTCGCATAGCTTGTCTGGGCCAAATGTGCGCGCACGACATTGAAACAGCAACGTCTGCAAAGAGGTTGCTATCCAGGCTTTAAAAACTGTGCATTCGCCTGAAGGGGAGGCCTGCCGATTTCCGCGAAACAAGTGCCCCATTAGCCGCAGGTGACGAAGTGCTTTTAAAGTCTTCTGAAGAGTTAAGTATAGTCTATCCAAAAGTTGAGGAAAGAGCTGGGACTTACGAGGAGGAAGATGCGTTTGGCCTTATTCATCTTGGTTGAAATGCCCCACTAACGATGAAGCACGCCGAATTAAAACAGCACTAGCAAACCATAATTGAATAGAAAATAATACGACAGGCCAGTACATGTAGAAATTTAGACGACCCGTGTAGATTATGTCTGAATGAGAAATTTCAAATCCAAAACTTTAAAGACCCCTAAAACCTATTAAACTGTAGACGTGAAATAGCAAACAACTGCCCGCACAGAATACAATTTACTTTAGGTTAACAATGCATAATAATAAAAATAAATAAAAAATAAATAAAAAACTAAACTAAACTAAAACCTTAAAACTTAAAAAATAAAACCTAAAATAGAAATACAAGCAAGCACGTGTCAAAATAAGGTCACCTATTATTTCGACACAACAAATAAACAGGGATAGGCAACCTTATAGAAATTAGAAAAATAGAATAGAACATAGGAAGTAAAATCAACCGAACCTTTGTTTGTGAGAAGCTCAACGATTGGCTAAGAGAACAACAAAGAAACAGATGAATCATCATATAGAAAACAGAACAATAGAATAGGAAGTAAAATCAACTGAACTTTAGTTTGTGAGAAGCCTAACAATTGGCTAAAAGAACAAAGAAGCAGGGATGAGTCATCCTATAGAAAACAAAACATAAGAATAAGAAATAGGAAGTAAACTCAACCGAACCTTTGTTTGTGAGAAGCCCAACGATTGGCTAAGAGAATAACAAATATTCTGATTGTTTAACTAGCTAGACGTGTATATAAAAACACCCGGCAAAACTAACTCCATTCATTTTAGACTGACGATTTCCTGCGGGGATGAAACGCGTAAGCCGCTGTGTAGCTTAATTGCCATAAATATTTTTTCATAACTAACTACCTAGCTCTACTAACGTATCGAGCACTGTTAGAGTAAATACTGAAAATTGAGATATAAAAATTATATATCATTATACATTTTATGTAGATACATGAAATAATTATTTATTTATATATATATATATATATATATATATATATATATATATATATATATGTATGTAGTCAAGAGAAGAAAGAGAGAGCCGAATTCCTTTGTAAAGGTTTTATTCACAAAAGTAAAACACCTTATTTATCTACTTCCCACAAAGTAGAATGTGACACAAGGTCGGAAAGTGGGAATTGCGCACTCTAGAGGAAGAGTACTTGGTGCCTTTAAAAATTGCCTGGGCAGCCCCGTCAGCATTCCCCAGTAGGGGGGCCTCAGGCGATTAGCAATAAACTAACCCCTTCGCAAAGGGAGGACATCCTAGAACTGCACAGGACAGTTCCATAGACAGGCGTAAGTCAAGTCCCGAAAGTCAAGACAATACCAATCTATGGGGTTTCACAAAAGTAAAACACGAAATAAAGTTAAAATGACGAAGCATTTATAGTCAACGCCTGACGGAGCAGTTCATTCAATGGGAGGAAGGGTTAAGAATATATATATATATATATATATATATATATATATATATATATATATATATATATATATATATATATATATATATATATATATATATATATATATATATTGTTTCGGCAACTAACCAATCCAAAAGCAGCGAAAATATCAAACCACGGAGCCACACCTGCATGAAGTAAATCAATCTTTTGAAGATCGGTTGTTAAAAAATATTCCGGCATTCATGTTTTAAATTTATTGACTCGTTCCCTAAAAGAGTCGCGACACGTTACTGCGAGGCAGATAAATCGATGATTGGTGCAACTCGGCCTGCGTGGAATATGCGTCACGTAATGAATCCTAAACACTGGGTTTGAAATATTGCTCGGTTTTAAGTCTTGTATGCTGATAAGAATTTAGGGTGGAAAAGAAACATAATAAAACAATAACTCTATCAACTCTGTTTGTTTATGTAAAATAAAACGCGAAACCGATAGAGATGGAGGAGAGGGAGGTGGAGAGGAGAGGGACGAAGTTAAATAAGCCGATATAAGGAGAAAAAGAAAAAAAAACGAAGTAACATAGGAAAAAGGAAAATATAAAAAAAGCAATAGAATAATATATACTTATAATTTGTTATTATTATTTCATGTATATATATACATATAACATTGTAAGGTAATATATTGCGTATCTATTTTCTTCAGTATTTACCTCAACAGTGATCAATATGTGATGAAAATTAATAATGGTATGAAAATATATTTATCGAAAATAACCTACACATAAACGTCCATTTAACCTGATGATTTCGTTCGGGAATAAAACATTAAATGTTTCTGTGTAGCTTACTTGTCATACATATATTTTCATACTACTATCTAAATAAATAAACGCGAACATGTATTTATCTATCACACCTATATTACCATCAACACGAGTTACAGTTATTTAAATCAATAATACAACAAAGTATTTTGAAATAGTCTCACTATATATAGTAGAGACGAAAGAGTTAAATTATGTGTAATTTTATTGTCCTTTTTCCTATACATATAAAATAGTTTTGTCAATATCAACAGTAATCTATTAAAGTAATTAAAGTAAAAAAGATAAATTATTAAAGCCTTTCTTAAAATGGTTGTACATTAATTTTCAAGGGAAGGTAATTTAAATAAAACTAACATCGCTAGCTAGAAACAAAAGAATAAGCAAGAAGAGTTCATAGAGATAGGGTTAGGTTAAGGGTTAGGGTGTGTGCGCTCTCTCTCTCTCTCCCTACAACCACCCTCCCATTAGCGACGCTACATTTTCTTCTTTTATTGCTTTTAAATTTCATGATTGTTTTAACAAACGATTCGTATTTGTATTTAAATGTTCCTTTACGGCTTTTTCCTTATTGGAACTGACTAGCTTTTAAACAAGTTGTCGACCGTTTCTAAATTGTAAGTTTAAAAAATATAAGAGTCCTCCCCCATGCATATAACCAAAATTGATCTATTTATTAACATCAATAAATGTTAATGTTTACTTTTTAATATGAATAAATTTTAATTTTTACTTACCTCTTAATATCTTTAACTTCTAACTTATTAATGTTGCTAAATAGAGGAGAGTTATATACTAGATAGACAGACAGACAGACAGACAGACAGGAGGGATTTGCTTTCTTCACCTTATCCGAGTTTCAGCTCTAGTTTCACGCCTGCTCGCTTCAAGCTCCATCGCAAACTCTAAAAAACTACCGTTTCTCTGTGTGCGAACAACAAGCAATACAATCGTGCCTCGATCTGTCAGTCTCAATTTCTGACCTTTATTTACTCCAAATGCTTTATTCCCTTGATCTTAAGGTCACTTGTCTGTTATTCATATATGGGAAAACAAACTCGTTTCCCCAAAGTCTGTGTCAGTCTGACATGCACCCAGCTAGATAATTTCCACCTCAATCACAATCTATACAAGCTAAAGCTACCTTTTCCAAATAGGGCCCCTCATAATATAACATACCTACCCATATCAAAGAAAACAAAAAACACAAACCATAGCATTTTCACTTTTTTTTTTTCACATCTCTGGGGCCCAGCCGGACCAACACTACTGGGACTAAAATTGCTTAGTTATGTCCATAACCAAGGTTATAGGCAGGAGGAAAACACTCAGCAGGAAGAGAGTTCTACAAGCGTGCAGAATAGGAAGCTGTATTACAATGAGGTATCAAAAAAGCGAATTGATGGAGACAAGTAGATCAACGATTCAAACGAGCTGGAACAAAAGAAGCAGGGAATAGATCGCATAATTCCGAAAAACACATGCCATAATAGTATTTATAGAAAAGACTGACACTAGCAACATCACGTCTGTGAGAGAGCGTGTGCAGAGAAGAAAAAAGGGTAGGGGCAATCAAATTACAGACACGTTCTTGCACCTTATCAAGAACCCTTAATTGAGACATAGAATCACCAGCCCAAATATGACAACAGGACTCCATACATGGCCTGATAGTAGCTTTGTAGAGATAGAGAATAGCCTCAGGTGTCAGAAAGTGTTTGTAGCGATAGAGAGAACCGACTTTACCAGAAGCAGAAAGAGCAATGGATCTAATGTATGAACTGCAAGAAAGGTTTGATGAGAAAGGAAGACCAATAAGTTTCAGAGTCGATTTCTCCTCAAGAGAAGAGCCATCAATGAGAATATCAGGAAGAAAAGGGGTACGCCTACGATTGAAAGACACGAGCTGCATATTTCGACCGATCCGAGGGAGATGGGCGAGAAGCAACAAAGTAGTAACATCAGCATAGATGTTCATTTTTTGAACAGTATTCTCTGGGAGATCATTCATATAGAGAAAAAACAGTGTTGAGCATAGAAATGAGCCCTGAGGAAAAACAGCATTGATAGGAAAAGAGATTGGAGAGACACCGTCCAAAGTTACTCGCAAGCTTTGATCAGAAAGAAAAGACCCAATAATGTCAAGAATGCATGTGTTAGTCCTTCGCTATGGTGGAAGACCAATTACAGTGCAAATATAGGGTTTATTAACAACAGCTGGTTTGACGGGCATGTTTACCAAGATTGGCGTGACTCCATTATGTTCTCTTTGTACAAATGCAAGTGGTGGGGAAGATGAGTGCGGCAACTATCGAGGAATCTCTCTTTTGATTGGGACAGGAACGGTATTTATCAGAATTTTGTCGAATCGCCTGAATGCCTACATCTGTATTTTGGGGCTTCCTAAAGGTCAGTGTTGCTTTAGAAGTAGGGATAACACTGATATGATCTTTACGGTCCGCCAAATGCAGGAAAAGTGTATTGAACATTGTCTAGACCTATGTCAGGTTTTTGATGATTTGACGAAACCGTTCGATACAGTTAATCGGGATGTGCCGTGAAAGGTATTAGGTAAGTTGGTATGTCCTCCCAACTTTATTAGACTCCTTTTTGAGCTGCACGACAATATGAAAGCACATGTCAACTGTAATGATTGCCTGTTGAATAGGCTGATATACCTGTACCTACTTTGTTTTCCATCTTTTTTGCTGTATCTCTGTCGTTGCCTTTCAGAAGCTGTGACAAAGGAGTGCGTCTTCGATTTTGAACATCGGGTTGGCTGTATAACTTACATCGTTTTAAAACTTCGTCGAGAACATTCCCCACTGTTGTTCGAGACTCGCTCTATGCAGACGACGTAGATCTCGCAGCTCACTCGCATCATGATATGCAGGATATCATTAATCGTTTTGGATATATTTGTTCAAGGCCACAGACTGTCTATAGTGGATGCGTTTATGTATCTGGGTAGTGTTATTTTGAGGAACGGGTGGTTGGATTCTGAGATAAGTAGACGTACTGAACAGGCTGTCTTTTGGTAATCTGACAAAGCGGGTGTGGGCACCACATAATACTAGGCTGAAAATTAAGATTCCCTTGAATGAGGCCTGTGTTGTATCAACTTTGTTTTATGCTTGTAAGACATGGACTACTTACAGAGCTCAAATTCCCCTAATGGAGCGTTTTCATCAGAATTACCTTAGACACTTGCTTTTAACATCCATTGGGATAGCTTTTCTCCTGAGACAGAAGTATTGGAGCGATCTGCTGTTTCAAGCATTGAGTCTCGTATAAGAAAACACAGACTTCATTGGGCTGGTCACTTTGTTCGATGATGAAAAACTGCCCAAGCAGGTGATTTATGGAAAGCAAATTCGGAATACTCGCTAACACTACAGACCACTTATATATATTTGAAATATTTTTCTGGCGTATATCATCATCATCATGGCCGTCACTTGAATCGAGTATGCGGATTTCCAGGGTTTCAATTGCGGGTTCTCATGTGAGAAAACAGTCCAATGCGCGATCCACATATTCTCTCACATTTCAGGCATTGTTTGGTAATTGTGCACGTGGTTGGTTTTCGCGGCGTACTATTCTTGCTGTTCTCAGGTCTTCGGCATGTTGACGCCGTTCACCCTCAAACCTATCCACACCACCTCCCACTTCATTCCTCTCCCTTCCAATGTTGTGGGATCAATCCCGCATCTCCTCATATCCTCCTTCAAACAGTCCCTGTACCGTTTCTTCTGTCCTCCAACCCTCCTAGCTCCCACATTTAGCTCAGAGTAGAATATTTTCTTTGGATAGGACGGGTCGCTCATCCTTACAACATGACCAGCCCATCTCAAACAACTCCTAACAATCAAAGCCTCTACACTAGAGCAACCAGACTCTTCCAGGACACTGGTGTTGGTCTGACGCTCTTGCCAGGTGATTCTTAAAATTTTTCGTAAGAGTCTTTGATGCAGTTTTTCGAGTGCTTTGATATGTCGATGGTATGTCGTCCAGGTCTCCGACGCATATAAGAGAGTGGGTAGGACAATGGTCCGATAGACTAAGATTGATATATATATATATATATATATATATATATATATATATATATATATATATATATATATATATATATATTATTAAAAATAACCGACAACTCGTGTCTGGATATTTTTGTATGTATCCCTTCCATTTTCCGGATTAAAGTCCTAATCTCGGATGAGAATTGGCTGATGAATCTGCCGTAATTTTCTTTTAGGTCCAAAGTACTTTCTGACCCATCTGGGTCCATCTTCAGTGGGAATAATGTCAATCAGGTAAAGACCTGGAGTAAGTTTATAGTTAATTTGGGCGGGAAAATTTAAATACGAAACTATATTTATTTAGTATTATTAACATTCAAGTATATTAGTACTAGTGTTAAAATTAATTCTGATAATAACCATTTTTTTGTTTTTATGTAGTATATGGAGTTTTTGTATATTAGTATTGTGTTCTAGGATTTTAGTGTTATCTACAAGAAGTTTTCGGATTTGCGAGCGGGGACAGGAATGTTCATTAATTAGGTGTCTGGCTATGGCACTGTTATCCGATAGATGCATGGTCAACCTCCTGGACAAAGTCGTGGTAGTCGAGTCAATGTATACGTTTTTTCTTGATTGTCAGTAACACAGTCTCCCAATGGAAATCTAAACTCAAATCAAATGCAATATATTAAACGTGAAAAACAGGCATGAATTAATAAACATTAATACACTTGGTTCTTACTATGGTAACGATTGAGCAGTGATGAAGTACTGAACATATATATATATATATATATATATATATATATATATATATATATATATATATATATATATATATATATATATATATAGCAATAGATGAAGTGAAAGAATAGAATAAGGTGCGAATAACATTTTTATTACAGTTCAATGTTCAGGCAAAGTTTGTTTCCCTATCGTTTTGTTATCGTTTTATTAATTTGCATACACCTAAAATACACTTTTCACTGCTATCTACTGCATCGATAGCAAACGAATCTTCCGCCTGGATAACTTTTTGCAGTTTTAGACCACCGTTCACCATTTGGATTATTTCTTGATCAACCTCTTTGATGTCTTGCCTGGGGCTATTTAAAACTTGTTGACGTGGATGAACTGTATAAGTTTACAAAAAAGTATGTTTTGAGCCGATATATTTGATGTTTTATATACCTTTATGTATTTTTATATGTATTTTTTAAATATATTTTCAAAATTTAATTTTTATTACCTGCAGTAATATCATTGCGGTAATGGTCCTCTGAGGAGAAGATTTTCTTTGAAAACTCATGAGTTAAGGACTTTAAAGAACTTTGCCTGAACATTGAACTGTAATAAAATTTGATTCGCACCTTATTCTATTCTTTCACTTTATCTATTGCTATTAAGGCTCTATCCAGTATATTGAGCTTTATTTTTATCCGGATGTTCACTAATTAAAGATATTAGTAACCTCTTATGTCTTTTGTTGTATTAACCTTATATATATATATATATATATATATATATATATATATATATATATATATATATATATATATACATATATATATATATATATACGATGCTTGTATAAAAAGTATCCGACCTTATGCCAGAAAACATATTTCAAATGTCTGACGGGGTTCAGACGCTAATCCCCTTCAAAGTAGGTCCCTTGTGATTGCACACACTTAGCCCACCGATCAATCCACAGCCGGAAACACCTCTGGAAGTCCTCTTTTGGAATAGTGTTCCTCTCCGCCGTCACGTTAAATTCAGCAAGTGTTTGAAGAAGGTGTGATGTGTCACAAAAATTTAGAAGTGGTTCAACCGATTCAAAAATGCCCGCACATAAGCAGAGAGTGATCAGCGTTCTGGCAGGCCCCAGACTGCCTGGGGTGCCGCTGTTGTTGAAAGGGTGCAAAGAAAGAGATAATACGGAACGCGACGGCGGAAATGAACACCCTTCCAAAAGAATACTTCCAGAGGTGTTTCCGGCAGTGGATGGATAGTTGGGCTTAGTGTGTGTAAGCACAAGGGGCCTACTTTGAAGAGGTGTACTTCACCACTGATCAATCGTTGCCATAATAAGAACCAAGTGTATTAATGTTTATTAATTCATGTCTGTTATGTTTTTCACGTTTAATATATTGTTATATTTCTATTCGAGAGTCAAAGAATTTTCGAAGTGTACTTTTCCTTTTCGTGAACAGGTAAACATGTATTGGTTTATGTAAAACGCATGCTTTTGTTAAAAAACTTGTATTCGTTGCAAAATACGAACCCAAATCGGTGTTTCTTTTGCATGGATATTGTTCATTTCTAACTACGTAATGTCTATACTAAAACTGAAGCAAACTATTGCATATACAAATATATTCTCTAACCATGATCAAGATCAATGATGATCGATAACGTTAGGTAAGTTACCAAAGATTACAGTCTTTTCTTTATCAACGAGACCGATATATTCATAAACGTTACACAACATCAAGAAAAACAACACAGAAAATGATAAAAAACGACAGTTATGTGTCTTTAACACGATCTGCATCAGTAATATAAATATATATATATATATATATATATGTATATATATGTATATATATATATATATATATATATATATATATATATATATATATATATATATATATATATATATATATATACCAGTATACAATGTACCAATGGCCGTATTGCGAGTTACAACATGACTAAATGTATAAATATAGTCCAATTAGTTACTTTCGAATAATGTACATACCTATTCCCCTTAACGGTGTATTTGAGTGTCTTGCGAAATACATTACAATGATGTCTGCATTGCTTTTTTCTTTATTGCATTCCGGGTAGAAAAATAGCTGATGAAGTTGAATTGACTGCCATGTTGATTATCGACCTCGAAGACGATACACAATTCTGCTCTGTGTCGCGACCGGAAAAGTAAGTATTTGCCGCCTTTCACTTGTCAGTACTTCTGGCAGGCTACCTTCTTACCGACACACACACATGCGCGTTTTAAATTGAAAGTAAATTATATTATCCCCGAGAAATACAAAGTGTAGTTGCCTGCACCTCATAGCATCAAAGTTAGTATCGCACGACAACTAGAAAGTGTCTTCTGTATTTTGAGCAAAACATAATTTGACTTCCATTAGTCATCCCAATCACACATACAGTAACAGCGTACGAAACATATCATATCATTATTGCAAACTACATTATGAGCGAAGTTCAAATAGAAAATAATACACTATAGAATAATCAAGAATAATATTCAAATTCTTTTATTTCAATATTATTAATAAAATAATTATTTATTAAAATATTCATTGCCAGTTCACAGAGTAAATAAAATACGTTTTACTTAACTCAATATTCTTTCCGTTAGATTAAATAACGAACAAAATTTTTAGTTCACAGAGTAAATAAAATACGTTTTACTTAACGTAATATTATTTCCGTAGGATTAAGTAACGAACAACATTTTTAGTTCACAGAGTAAATAAAATACGTTTTACTTAACATAATATTATTTCCGTAAGATTAAGTAATGATCAACATTTTTAGTTCACAGAGAAAATAAAATACGTTTTACTTAACGTAATATTATTTCCGTAGGATTAAGTAACGAACAACATTTTTAGTTCACAGAGTAAATAAAATACGTTTTACTTAACGTAATATTATTTCCGTAGGATTAAGTAACGAACAACATTTTTAGTTCACAGAGTAAATAAAATACGTTTTACTTAACGTAATATTATTTCCGTAGGATTAAGTAACGAACAAAATGTTTAGTTCACAGAGTAAATAAAATACGTTTTACTTAACGTAATATTATTTCCGTAGGATTAAGTAACGAACAAAATTTTTAGTTCACAGAGTAAATAAAATACGTTTTACTTAACGTAATATTATTTCCGTAGGATTAAGTAACGAACAAAATTTTTAGTTCACAGAGTAAATAAAATACGTTTTACTTAACGTAATATTATTTCCGTAGGATTAAGTAACGAACAAAATGTTTAGTTTACAGAGTAAATAAAATACGTTTTACTTAAAATAATATTATTTCCGTAGGATTAAGTAACGCACAACATTTTTAGTTCACAGAGTAAATAAAATACGTTTTACTTAACGTAATATTATTTCCGTAGGATTAATTACGCACAAAATGTTCAGTTCACGGAGTAAATAAAATAATTAAAATTTATTAGGACGTTCATTAATTTCATGATTACTTTATTTAACGTGTTGTTAATAAAAAAATGTATTTTACATTTTTGAGTTACTAAATATCGGATTCTCTACTTTTTTGAATTAATAAAATCTAATTGTTTGTCTGAATAGCTAAATATATGTTCTGCAAACAGTAGAAGTTTAATTAATATAACATTAATAGAAATGCATAACTAAATCACTTTTTGTGTTGTAAAGTTTTGCGTGTCAGTGAAGTCATAAAGCAAGTGTGATAAAAATAATGATCTCGTACAATCTCAACTCACAATAAAAAAAACTACAAATATTATCATTAAAACGGCTGGCAAAGCAAACATATATGTAGTATTTAACAAATCTGACTACTTTACAAAATAACAAGCATTTTTAGACGACCACAATTTAAAAAGTTAACAAAAATCCCACTAATCAACCAACGATAGGTTAGCAAATTCATTACTGCTAACAATGCTGTAAATGATAACAATACACAGACATAGTTATCTATAGGGTACTGTAAACATTCATATAATCAACCTTATCTATAGGGTACTGTAAACATTCATATAATCAACCTTATATATAGGGTACTGTAAACATTCATAAAATCAACCTTATCTATAGGGTACTGTAAACATTCATAAAATCAACCTTATATATATATGGTACTGTAAACATTCATATAATCAACCTTATCTATAGGGTACTGTAAACATTCATATAATCAACCTTATCTATAGGGTACTGTAAACATTCATGAAATCAACCATATCTATAGGGTACTGTAAACATTCATGAAATCAACCATATCTATAGGGTACTGTAAACATTCATATAATCAACCTTATCTATAGAGTACTGTAAACATTCATAAAATCAACCTTATCTATAGGGTACTGTAAACATTCATAAATCAACCTTATCTATAGGGTACTGTAAACATTCATATAATCAACCTTATCTATAGGGTACTGTAAACATTCATAAAATCAACCTTATTCATAGGGTACTGTAAACATTAAAAAAATCAACCTTATCTATAGGGTACTGTAAACATTCATGAAATCAACCTTATCTATATGGTACTGTAAACATTCATATAATCAACCTTATCTATAGGGTACTGTAAACATTCATAAAATCAACCTTATTTATAGGGTACTGTAAACATTCATGAAATCAACGTAATTATCCGCACTATAATATCTCAAGTTACTACCTCCATATACCAATTAACAAACACACTTAATGAACTAATCACCCCCTATTTACCAAGTCGAACAAAAAACTCCTACAGGTACTCCCAACTAAACAAACAATAACCTCATCAGTTAATTTGACGTTCAACGGGTATTTATCAACGTACCAGTATCCGAAACAATTGGTATCATTATTGACAACATATAAAATAACTTAAAAATGAATCCTAAAAAAATATTATTAACTTGCACAACTCAAGTCCTTTTCTATGACCATAAAAGAAACATCTATACACAAATTAAGAGCGTTCTACGGGATCGGTTGTAGACCAACCTTCAGCCACTTTTACATGGTCAACTTTGAAAATAAAATAGTAATGTAATTACTAAATCTACTATTTATACCCTTTACGTTGACGATATCCTTATTTAAGCAAACAATAATGATAGAAGAACAATAAAATAGACTACAAAACATTTTACAAACTATTACCGTACTTAAAATCACTTAGAAGCAGAACGTTAGTAACAAAATTCTGTTTGTAGATGTACATATTGAACCTAGCAATACATTTCCTACCCCTTTTATAAAAAAATACCAGTATGAACTCATGTTTCCTAAATTATAAAAGTGAATGTTACACTCTCTTCAACGAGAAGATATTTTAATGAACTAAAAAATAAGCAAGTTCTAATTCACAATCAACTTTCTGATTATATTGTCGATGCACACTAACTTAATGATTAGAAACTTAGACAATAAATATAATAACTAGCTTAATAATTCTCACTATATTAATTTATTCTATAAACAAAATTCATCCAAATTTTGAACTGTATTCAAAAGCTCTAAAATTATAATATATATATATATATATATATATATATATATATATATATATATATATATATATATATATTTGTTGAAAACAACATAAAAATGTGTAGTGTTAAAATAAATAACATTGATTTTAATCTGAGCTTTCAGAAAATAACATTCTCCTTGTCAAAACAGTGTTTTTCTTTCTTTTTTTCTTAATCGTCCCATGGTAATGGACTTTTGGGTCAGAAAATCACGTTATGTCTCTAAGCGCGGCTACGCCAATTTGAAATAGAAAGGGTGTGTAGACATATTTTTTAAGCCCTTGCTTCGGATAGTATTATTTTTTTTGACCAAAACATAACAATGTGTAGTATTAAAATCAATAAAATTTATTTTAATCTGAACTTTCGAGAAATAAAATTCTTCTTGTCAAAGCAGTGTTTTTCTTTCTTTTTTTCTCCATCGTCCCATGGTAATTGACTTTTGGGTCAGAAAATCACGTTATGTCTCTAAGCGCGGCTACGCAAATTTGAAATAGAAAGGCTGTGTAGACATATTCGTTAAACCATTGTTTCGGCCCCTATAAATTATAATAATAAAATAAGTTTAACTATTTATTGAAAATAAATTAAAACATTAAGCTTTGTAGCGAAAAATGACTATTTTCAGGCCCCCAAAACAGTCGAAAAAGCTCTGTTATTGTTATAGTGTGATGGTGATCTACCCTATTTCGGGACTACATGGACTCTTCTAGACATTATGTATAGAGGAGCCTGCGACAAACGACGGGTAGTCTTTCTGTAACATACTATGCTGTACTTCTGTAAATACGCACTCTTGTATATACCACCGTGTTGTCTCATTTATTATCGAATCTTCAAGACAACAACACTGTCACCGAAGAACTCGAACTTATTCGGACACAACGCAACTCGGATTTATGTCGTACACAACACTAACAACAGGAATTCGGACTTATGTCGGATACAACATAACCATTACTACAACTGGCGATGTTGAATTTTTGAAAAAGACTTAGATGGTATACTCGGAAAATTGTTAATTACAGCAGTAACAGCGAGAAGTTAAAAGCCATACTGGATATTTAACACACAATGTGTAACAAATATACGAAAGGAAAGTCTCCAACGTCAGCAAACAAGATTATAAAATAGTTTTTGTTCTTGAGGTGGATGAAAAAGATTTCAAATCAATTCCAACATGAGGTTTCGAAATCTAAATTGTTCCATCACAAAAATCATTAGGAAGTCTGTGGTTTTACTTTCTCTTTTATTTTATTGTTTAATAAGGAATTTGTAAATAAGTTTAAACAATCTTACTTGTATCTCTCCATAGGAAGTAAAAATTAATCTTCCTGTGGGAAAAGTTACGACCGTGTTAGAAAACATGAAAAAGTCGGTAGCCTATTATAAGTGACGAAAATAGAGTAATTTAAAAGGGCCATGTTTGACAAAATTAAACAGCAACAAGAACAACAACTTCGACTAGAAGAGAAATTCAAAGAAAAACAAATGGACCAAATGAAGTTTTAAGAAAAAATTGCAGGAAATGTTTCATTATACCTAACACAAACAAGAAAATACAAAATTATCGACTAGGGTCGAAAATGTTGAAGATGAAAGTGCATTTTCACAAAACGTTATTTGGAGCACTATCTATAATTTTAATCAAGGCCATACTAACGAAATTACGTTTGCTTCGTATTTTAGATAACACGGAGATTTTTATAATACAGACTGTGCGAATTGCACCGATTTTAAAAAGGTTCGTTTGCTATTAAGAAAGTTTGGTACAGTTGAATACACAAAATTAGTCAAGTATTTATTGCCACAAAAAAACTAGCAACCTTACATTTGCCGAAGCGATAAAATTATTAACTAAATTGTTTAGCCCTAAAACGTCTCCTTTTCACAAAAAGGTGGAAATGTATGGATCTCATGAGGAAAAAAGACGAAGATTACACAACTTTTGCTAGCGTAGTTAACAAACACTGCGATGATTTCAAATTGTCGTTGTTGAGTGTTAATAATTTTAAATGTTTAATCTTTGCAAGGGGTTCAGTATCAAATACGGATGCAGAAATGAGGTAATGGGTTCTTAATAAATAAGAGAATTTAACGCTTCAACATGTTGCAGAAGACTGCCAACGTTTTATTAGTGTTCACCAAAATTTTAGATACATTCAGCAAAGCGGAATGACACATATTAAAATACTTAACAAAACAATAATTAATTCACCAACTAAATGTGTGAGCTCGGCGCTACCTATCATTACAGTCTATCTTGATGATACCCTAACCTTGGTTCTCCTTGACACTTGGTTCTCACGTTCCATTTTGAGCGCAAAGATATGTCAGTCTTGGTCACAGTAGACGATGGCGGTCATTACATTGACCGACGCTTCGCATGCCTGCTGCGGAAATGGCACGATTAGCATTCGTACAGGACTGGTAACGTTGCCACCATCAATGTTCTGGTACTGAAAGGGAAATCATTGATTTTGATATGCTACTTGAGATCAACGCCATTAAGGTACTCGGCGGCGTTTGCATAACGCAACCTGGAAGTTTTGAGTTTGGGGAGACACAATCTATCTGTACAGCATTGTGTATTAATGAAGCTGATTTTGTTGCAAAATTTGACGAGCGGAAGAGAGTGTGGGTTGCAGTATCGAAAATTGTCAGCGGGTTGTGCACCTAAAAAACTAGAAACTCCGATTTCTGAATATTCAATGACTAATGGATTAAGGAAAGACTATGAACGAGAGTTGCAGACCTGAATAAACAACGGCTGGGTGCTGTCATATAATGAGGATGGTTTGGCCCACCCAAGGGACTAATACCACTGATGGTCGTACAGCAGATGTCTGCACAGAGAAAATGCGAGAATGGAGACAGCAAGGAAGAATCTATGTATTCTGGACCTCAGCAAGACATACCTGCAGATCCATGGTAGAACATCGCTATGACAGTACCAAACAGTGATATTTAAAGGACACGATATTGTCTAACAAGGCTAGGGTTCGGCTTGGTAATGCGGGTTAACTCGAGGCCATGTTAGTCCAAGATGAGAAGATAGAAGAGCAACGTGGCGTTTACAGAATCCGTAGAGAAGCATCTGGACCTGTACGGATTCACGAGTAAGGATTTAAAAAAGCTGCAAAACGGTGCAACAGCGCGGTGATTATAAGTTTGGGGGGAGCATGGTCGACTGCGATGGCGCCGAGGAAGCAGTACTGTGGACGGCCCTATAATCATGACACGAATATGCATCTTAATGTGTGGCAAACTCATGGGACCCATTCCCGTGCGTGGATGGCTTTGAGTGACGACAGGCTTTATCAAACGCCGTGCTAAAACTGTCACACAGGACTGGGATGACAACGTTAGCGATGCTGCTCTGAAGTGTATGATAGCAGACACACTTGCCCGGGTACAGCAATCAGATCCCGTTCAAAGAAAGTGGTTCGTGGGTACGAAGGAACTGGATGTGTCGGTGGAAGCAAGTTCGCAGGCTGTTTGAAGTCGATGGAGCTATCATTGAGGATGCATACTGGTTGCGACTAAAAAAGGATAACCAAAATATAAACGTGACAGAGCTGAATGCCGGCTAAAAGGATTAAATCTCGCTCTTAAATGAGAGGTCAACGTGTTATACATGAAAACGGGCTCCATGTGTTTACGACTGGGTAACCAACGCCATCAGGGCAAAGTCTCGGTTAAGTACCAAGACCACAAGCGAGATGCTGATAAGGCGAAGACTGAACACAATGTTTGCAAGAAAGATTAAAACAGGATTTGATAGATTATGACCAACCAATATTAAATCAGGACGTGTAAAAATACTACGAAGGGATGTTTCAAACATTGAGAAAATGTTCTCATTCAGATGTTCAAAACAATATTTCCTTCTGAGAAACAGGAATAGTTAATAAACGGATTGGGAACATGGTTTACATGGTAAAGGGACCCAAGTTTATCCATATAAGTCACATAAACCAGATGAGGAAACGATATTCAGATGCTGTCGAGAATAATACTCCAAAGGACGAACTAATGGATGTTGTGTTCGACACATTTGAGATACCAATCTCACAAACAGGTTCGGAACAGCAAAGATAAAAAAGAAAACGTACAGTTACGGATTTGATTGTAATAAACCCAAAAGGAAATGTATTGACTTTATGCGGAGAAATACTAAAAACAGAGGTGTTATGGTATGATGGTGATCTACTATCAAACACACACACAAACACATATATATACACGTATACATTTATATTATTATTATATAAAGTATAAATTTTATAGCATAAATAAATTCTAATAGCTCAATAGCTATAGAAGAAAAACTATTTTCATTTAATTTAAACCACATAAAATGTATGGAAGCACAAGTTCACGCCATTTCACTAAAAATCTATTTTTTATTACTAACATACAATTGTTTTGGCCTACCAGAAAGATATTTATAAAATGTTCATGTATCCAATGCATTTGTGTCTTGGTAATCCTCAATGCTCGTGTAAAAGAAGAAAATAAGGAAATTTTCCTGGTATACAATCAGTAATCATTCATTTTTGTTTAATACAAATGATTAAGCCTTTTTCTCCCATATGTCCAAATCGCGACACCCACACATCTTGTGCATTTAAAAAAAAATCGTTCGTCATCAACTTATGAATTCACCCCAAATCACAAAAAATATAAATAAATGTTGTAACTAACCGTTTTTGTTGTCTTTTTTTCTTTTCATCCAAATTTTCGAGCATCAATTTTTCCTTTATTTTTATATATACACAATTTTGATTTTGTATAATTATGATATATTAATTTTTCTTTTTTCGTATGAAATCAATAGCTTGAGTTAACACCAATTAATTCTTCTAATTATGAATTTATATATTAAACCCCAGTTAAATATTATAAAATTCAAATTGCTTTAAATGTCTGTGCAATTTGATACATTTTAATTACGAGGTATATTTGAATATGTAATTGAGTAAATATGTGGGTACTATTTAAAATGTTTCCATATAATCTGTGTATATAAACATTTAATATATAGTGGGAGTTATGTGTGGGCTGTAAGTTGCCTATCCATGTCTGGTCGACGAGACTGTGTGTATCTGAATATAGATCAAACTTGCTTTATATCGATTCGAGTATGCGTAATGTTTGGGCGTGCGGGTGTAGGGCGAGGGTAGCTTATGGGTGTAGTGTGTGTGTATTTCATGCATGTATATGAGTGACGTCTAAGCCCTTCCGGTGTGTAAGGGCTGCAAGGAGGGGGTGATGTCTGTTGGTTGAGAATAATGACACGTTTAGAAGAGTCATATCTTAATCTGGCTTAATAATAGATGTTAGGCAAGTTAACCTTTTCAATGTATCCGGGAAATTAAATAGAATACATAAAATAAGAACATTTAGGAATTAAATCTAATTAGCTATAATTTTAAATATTATTTTAACAAAAATATATATAAAAATAAATTTGCCACGTGGGAATATTTTCTATATTAAATTTAGCCCGGGTACGTTTTTCCACGAAGCTGTTATTTATGCTGGATAGATTTTGGTACTAAGTATATTTTCGTATAACACATCAGTATGAATAGGGAATTTTATGAGATGGGGTTATTTAATCTTCATGGATTATAATCATTTTTTATCGGTTTTTCCAGTTTTGTGTGTGTGTGGGTCTTCCTATCGTTTTTTTTGGCTTAGCTGACAGATGGGTTGATGCTGGTTCAGTTGAACTTGGTTATAATAGACTGTTCAAGGAGCCGTTTCAAGCTTTGGGAATAAGATTTTCTTTAAGTGAGGGGAACTGGATGTTTGTCACCATTTTCATGTGAGTTTTTTCGTGTATTTTGACTTGCCGTTATCTTTCTCAAGAATTCTATTTGAACTTTTCCCATCTTCCTTTCTCATGTTTTTGAATGGTGTTTTTTCGTATTACTATTGAATGTAAACTTTTCTCTGATGATCAACGAAGTTAAAACGAGGACTATGCATTTCTCTTGATTTTGCTGTGAAACGCACGTAAGATGTAGAACACTAGAGAATTGGGAAAAATAAACATAAATAAATAAGTCTCTCTATATAAAGTAGACTCATTTTCCTCCTTAACTACACTAGAAAAATAACCAATTGCATCGCAGGCTACGAAACACACCTATTTAATTACATAAATCATTCGATCGTGTTTCCAGATATTCTTACATAACTTCAAACATTAAATACTATTATTAGACCGCTATGTCTGACTCTCCCAAATACGTCATCAAAACAAAGGGTAGCAAACCCTTCCATCTAATATTTTTCTACTACCACTCTCCCAATTAACAGCGGGAAAAATACACAACGGATACTTAAGAAAAACATACAACGGATACTTAATAAAAACGTAACTGTAATTGTTTTAATTCATTCTACTTCTAGTTTCATACATATTACACTACACTCATAAACCAATTAATGAACGCTCCATCATATCGGATTACATATTAGATTCATTCACTGTCATTATTTCTAACTATTACGCATAGACTTCATCCTAATGATTTCTTTTCAATTGCCAATCCTTCCATTGATTCAGGTATGATTTCTTTATTCATCTTATATATTTAAGTCCTTAACACTTACGTACTACCATATATAACAATAGTAAAGCTTATTTTTTTCTAAAAACCAACAGCGTTACACTCATAGCAGAATTCCGTCAAAAACATCTACTTGCTTATAAATATTTTATGGAAGCTCGTAATACCATTTTCTTATGGACGCTAACACTATCATTCACACAAAATATTTATAAATGAACAAATACGAAAGTTGGGCTCATTTCTAGCACGAACAGTAAAGTCAAAATGGTATATTTTCAAATTAATTGAACTTTTATAATACGAGCACCATCTTTGTAATATACCGTTCATATAGATATGATATCAGATTCGCAATGTTAACTAATTTGCATATTGGTTTTGCACGAGTTAATTTTATTAATATACTATTATTTGCTACTTGTTTTTAAGTCAATGATTTTTTAAATTTTAATATAACAAATGTTCTGTTTCTCAATAGTCTTATTTTCTGGACAGATATTTAGCATTTGTATCCAAACGTTTTCTAACGTCGTCCAAATGTTTCAAACATCGGTTGCTCTCAAGAAAAAGCCACCGACTCGATATTTGTAAATTAGCAGTTAGATTAAAAAATCATTTATTCTTTCTTTTCTCTTTTAGATCACATTTAAAAGGTAAATAAATGTTTCGAAATTACCAAAATGTTAACGTTTCGTGTGTGAAAAGTTTATTATTTGAAACTAGCAAGGCTACCCGGTATTGCCCAGTATTATAGTAATTTATTTCTATCAATAACAATTGATTTCCTACTGTTGTGACACGCGAGGCAAATCTTACTGTACAAACTGAAAACAACTAATCGAATTGAAACTTACCCCCACAACAAAAACATCACCATCAACAAAAAAAAACAAAAAAACAAAAATAAACTAATACGCGAGAGAAATACCCGAGTAAATTATAAAAAACGCGAGATAAGTTTCATTTAAGTAAATAAACTAATTTCATATCCCGCTCCCTGTCTCTTTCTTTCTGTCTGGCTATCTTTTTCTCTCCCTCTCTCATTTTCTCTCTCTCTCTCTCTCTCTCTCTTGTTAACGACGCCGTATCATTATGTTATTGTTTTATTTATTATTGTTTGAAGCAATAGTTTCGTCAATAGTAAAAGAGTACATGAGATGCTGGAAACAGAAACTACATTTTTAATTACTTATTTTTACAAAATATAGACATTTGAATTACGGACAAATTAGGCACAAGGCTATTGAAAGTGTGGGAAAATATATTTAAATTGTTGAATTTTCTTTCATAAATACATTTAGGACCAAGAAACTATAAAATAGTATGTTTCTATAACTCGGCATTTATAAATGAATGCCCCCAATCTGATTTAATATATTATTTTATTATCTTTTAATAGGGATAGGTTGGTGTAGTATCGCTTCTGTTGTCATAAGACCGTCCTCCCAGGAATTACCTCCCCCGGTTTAAATCCTCCAAGGTCTTACATCCTCCTGTAACGGAGGATTAATGTAGTATCTGTTCTTTTGTCATGAGACCATCTTCTCAGCGACCATCTTCTTTTTGAGGGGCAGGTGGTAGTGTAGTATCTTTTCTGTTGCCATGATACTATACTCACAGGTATTACCTTCTGCTTATATTGGGATATCTTCCCATGGATTACCCCCTCTATTTTGGAAGGAGTGTTGTTGTACCTGTACTGTTGTCATGATACCATCCTACCAGAATTTACCTCCTCCTTTGAGGATTTGTATAGTATATGTTTGTTATTACCTTTTCCTTTGGAGTTCAGTGTATGTATTCGTTCATCATGATATCATCCTGCCAGCCTTACAAAAGTATGCGACCGGAGGGAGCATGTATCTGCTAGTATATATATATATATATATATATATATATATATATATATATATATATATATATATACATATGATAGAATGATAGTTTGCTTGAAGCATTGCTCGGAATTGTAATAAAAGTATTAAAAAGGCTGAAGGCAATGCAGAGAGCCGGATTGATGCAAAGGACAAACATAAAATACCGAAAGAGAGGTCTTACAACTATCCATTCATTTTCTTTTCAATCTTGCATAATAAACATCAAGTATTTTGTTAGCTGTGTGTAATGTCCGGATGATTGGAACCCATTTTATATTTCAGGAGACACCCTCCTTGTCAAAAATTGGCATAAAAGAAAATCCCGACTGTGTGTAATTCAGAAAGATGGATGTCAGGAAGTAGAAATAAAAACAGGAACGAGTCAGCAGATGTAGATGGGAATGCCGCAGCAAACAATAAATCAATACGTATTTTAATTTTATCTTACACATAGATATGGTGTTCTAAAATACGTGTGTAATATCAAATTAATTAACTGGGATTCATATGGTCAATAATCAACTGTTTCTTTGTAACGATATAATTTTATTTATTCTTTAAACCTATTTTCTTTATAAATCTTATTTATTTATATTTTTAATTCAATTTTGTTTTGATTATCTTATATTAAAGTAAGAATATTGTTTGTAGGTTTTCTCAAATTTAATTATAGAATTAATGAAATCTGTTACTAAGTAAATAAATTTATAGCCTATGTCAAATTTTATCGATATGTATGAAGTTAATTTAAATTTAAATTTTAACAGTAAAGCAATCAAGGTGCAAGGGGAATAACTCCGAGTGAGACATAATTAAATTTTAGGATATAAGATTTCAATCTCCAATTTCAAATGTTTTTAAAAAATAATATGTTTTAAATCAACCATAAATTTAATATCATGTCAAACTTGAAACACGAGTTTGTGGTTTAGGGGACATATGCTTGAAATTAATTCTATAAGTTCAGTCGACAAAAGTCCACACATTATTGTACTTCACAGGGCACATACTTAAAAGACAATTTTATTTTGAATTCAATATTTTATCTAATATTATATATATATATATATATATATATATATTGGTGAATATAACAGAACACTTATGTATGGATATCTTTGGTAGATCTTTTCAATGCTCCGAAACAGAATCTTAGTTTCGGGGGGGGGGGGGTTGATGAATCAAAATTATGGAAGATTCATCGGCCAATTCTCATCCTTCAAAACTAAGATTCTGATACGGAGTATTGAAAGGATCTACCAAAGGATATCTAGACATAAGTTGTCTGTTATAGTCAACTATACTTGCCTGCAAGACAAAATACTGCCTATATATATATATATATATATATATATATATATATATATATATATATATATATTTATTATTATTAACTTTTAAAAATATGTATTTTGATATAAAGGGTTAATTGATTAATTAATTAATACAGGGAATGGCGGTGAAGTACTGTGATGGGACAATATAAAATAGAGGTTTCCGCTGACGGAGTGGGTTACTGTTCGTGTAATAGAGGGTATATTGAGATACATATTTAGATGGGAAGACTAATTGATTAACTAATTAATACTGGGAATGGGGGAGAAATTCTGTAATGGGACAATAGGAGTAAAATAAAATAATAATAAGACAGGAGCGTCCTTACTGTTAGGGGTTGGTTAATTCTCCTGTGAACGGGAAATATGGAGAGTAGATATTAAATTGAATAAAGTCTCATTGGGAAACCGAAGGTGATCATAGTTAAGTGAAAGTGATCATAGTTAAGTGTAATAAATATAAACAAGTAAATGGTGTTTGTAGGGAGGTAGGTGTAGGACATCTAGAAGTTCAGCAGTAACGTATTAAAGAGGGGAAGCGCAAAGTGAAATTGAAATACAAAGAGTGTTGAATATGAGAGTTGGTCAGTTAATGAAAGGGTATGTTATATGATGACGGGTAAGTTGAGTCTATAACGTTGAATTATAGAAGGGTTAAATCTGGAGATAAGGATCGATTCAATCATTCTTAGGTCACACTGAAACCATACCATAGATTTAAAAAAAAAACGTTAAAATTTAAAATCAATACTATATGTATTGCTTATACCCGTCCTACTTATATATACTAAGAATATGAGCTTGAAAAGCGATCCCTGGTGGCTGGTTTGTTAAATAATAAAAAACAATATTAATTTTAGTTCGACATTTTCAAGAACTCTGTTCACACCTCATAGAAAGCTTTATGAAGGGAATGGTTCCCTTAAATTTCCTACAGACTATACCCCCCCCCCAAAAAAAAACAACAACAAAATTGAAATTGGGATGTACTTTAATATGCTTCTAAAATAGTCCAATAAACTCGGCTCGAAATTGTAAGTTGCACGTTTATTCATTTTTGTTAATTCTTAGTTTTTTTACTACTATTATCATACTTCTTTTGCCACTTGTGCTTTTCGGTTGACTAATTATTCCTATATACATATAAATATTTAATTATGAAGCAAACGAGGACACCATACTCTAACATGTATCCAGAAATATATATATATATATATATATATTCTTAGGCTTATAATTATTTGTAATAAAAGTTTTGACAATTTTGTCTAGTTATTATAACTTTAGATTAATAATAAGTATCAGATCCATGGGTTTGGTAAACACCTGTTTAATTCTATACTTACTTGGTTTGAATATAAATTAATTTATAAAAATCCTTAGTTAACTATAATAGATGATTCTGATTGAGTAGGTAGATGTTTTTTTAAGGATTGCTTGTAGTTATTTTATGCAGGTTTGTGTACATAGAATTTAATATATCTATTGAAATTATAATTTAATTATTAGATTGCGTATTTGTGTGTGCGTATGTGTGTGCGATGATAACATAGAGCATGCTTAAATAGTTTTTGATCCCATCTCAACCCCGTTACTATAACCTTGAGAAGAACGCGGTAGATATTTGCTGGCCTTTACAATAATATTTCTGAGATTTTTTGAACAATTTTAATTATTGTTATAACAGCTACGACGACGGGTTCTTCGCACAGAAACGTAAATTAATTTGCGTAGGCTGTTTTAATATTTATTCAAAAAATTTTTATAAAGCTCTACTTTGTATTTAGCACTTTAAAAAAAAACAACAACTTGGTTTTAAGTTCATTTTATCAATATTTGAACTTGAAATAATTTTCAATAATTTAGGGCATTGTCTGAAGCAGCAATTGCCCAATCTAAGCTATATTTTAAGTTTCTAATAAAAGTAAATTTGAATACGCCATGAACAATAATTATTAGTTACTAGGAAAAATTGACCCGTCGGTTTGATTGTTTGAATCAGGAAAAAGTGAGTTCACAAACCCAGTTAAATATTGAAAACAAAATTGTGTCTACAATTAGTCTAGTTCTGTTCGCTCTTTCTCTCTGTATATTTTCACTCTATACCTACGAGTTGTGGTGGTATTCCCTTTTGTTTATAATGGAGTATTCTAATCTTTTTAATTAATCCATTCTTTTTAACCTTCGACTGTTAATAAATAGCAAGTGTGTGACGGAAGCGAAAGTGATAGACACCGTACAAATAAAGAACGGTTGTCAAACCTCATTTACTGTGAGAGGTGACAGTTATAGATAAAATCTTAACAAAGGATGTGTCCTTTGGAAAGCTACTTGCAAATTGCGGCTAATTAGAACAATAACAATCACCAAACTGAAGAATATTTCAGCATGTATTTCTATGATTAAAATATATAGGGAAATATCTTTAAAGAAAATTTAGGAGTTATCGCTCTTTTGAGATTTTGGTCGCAAGAGGAGGAAAATGGCCGAAATTAAGGCGGGAACTTAAAAGGCAGAGTTAGAATCCGATCTTAACCCAAGATCCTATTTGGGAATGTTCTTCCCTAATAGGATCTAGGGTTAAGATCGGATTCTAACTCTCCCTGATGAGATCTCAGTTTGTAATAGCTGTTGATCAATAACATCGACATGCCAGTGTCGCAGATTTTGTACATGTCTGTGTAAATAAAAATAATTATATATAAAAGCTCTATTGGATATTGAGAACTTTTTATAAACCCGGTTAACATTTTTTGGATTACAACCCTGTGGATGTTTTACCTGGATTATATATATATATATATATATATATATATATATATATATATATAAATATATATATTGTGTGAATTCATGTATGTGTGTAAGCGAGAGAGAGAAGGAAAGAGAGAGATGTGTATGCTTAATATCGAAAGAACAACTATTTATATTTAGATATTTCTTTTTATTTAATTTTACCGTAAATGTTTTAGCCATATCATTATGATTCAGTCATTCAGCAACAAACTGAATGGAACCACGTGACTGCTGATATTAAAATCCATTTCCCCCAAATATGTCCATAATAGCTGATGTTGTCGAACGAATATTTGCAAAATTCAGTTTCCTCGTTTTTCTATCGTTTTTCTTCTCAATATTTTCTCGTGGACATTTTCCTGAATGCGGATAATTACGCTTCTCTTCTGACAAAGAATTACTTTCAAATTCATGTCCGACATTTCTTCCTACAGAGCAGACGTAGATACAAATGTATTTAAACCATCAATTATGTTTATTATTGATTTGAAAATAAACGACTACATTGTCTACCTGTTATATTTACTTATATATAATGCGTTGGAAAGAACACGAGGTTTACAGTTTTTATATTACCTATTGTCACAAAAACACACAGACACAGACACAGACACACACACACACACACACACACACACACACACACACACACACACACACACACACACATATATATATATATATATAAGTATATATATATATATATTGTTATTGAAAACGATTCACAATAAGAATTAAAAAAAATACGTTTTAATAACCAAAGAAATGGCATTTATCGAGGCTATTTTATAATGGTCAATGTTATAAATAATCAGAAAATATATGATAGAGTTGATATATGTATATATGAAAATATTTTTGATTTTCCAAAATGTTGATAATAATAATATAAGAAATGTTGCATGGCTACTCCTTTTTGGACCGCGGCAGTACGCGTTTCGTACACTCGTCATTCTCAAAAGGGCCGTGGCAGTTCACATTTAATACTCGTCATTTTTAAAACATCATAAATCACATAGTTCATATATTGTTTGCACACCTTTTGATTTCTCCCTCGCCGTGTCAAATGTCGTCTAGTGGATGAATTTTTTCTTCTTTCTTTCCTGCCGTGAACCACGCCGTTGTCTGTAACAAAAGCTTCCCGATCGACTCACCAAACAACAATCTCTTTAAGTTTCAATTCTTTTTATTACAAGCGTTGTTATTTATCGGCCTGGGCCATTCACTACATCGAGAGAGAGAGAGAGAGAGAGAGAGAGAGAGAGAGAGAGAGAGAGAGAGAGAGAGAGTCAGCAAATCACTACTTTATCGTAGTTACTTAACAATTATTTTTTTAACCATTCATAACGGGGGGGGGGGGGGGGGGAGAAAGGATATCGCTTGTATTTTCTTAACACTCACGTCTCATCGGGTTTCCTCCAAAACCCAGACTGGCTAAACTTGCTTCCCACGAAGAACGAGTGACGTCACGACTCCCTCTGTTTCCCACGCAAAGGGCCTGTGACGTCATAGAGCCTCTCGCAGGTGCACACTGACCCCTGATCTGAGATCTCGTCACACGGTGACCTTGTCACGTCTGTTAGCTCTGCCTGTGAGAACAGACCCTATTCTGCACTCGATTGCACCCGCGCTAATTCGCGCAAGTCAAACCAACGATTTCCAACAGATACGTCCATTCCCATAGGGCCATTATCCAACAGAAATACTGACTCAACGGTTTATGGGTGATCGAGTATATATATATATATATATATATATATATATATATATATATATATATATATATATATATATATATATATATATATATATATATATATATAAAATAATGTTAGACTCACCTCACAAACTTACATTACATGGTGTATCGTCCTACGGACGGCAACTGTCCCTTATTTCTTCTGTTGTAATTCGATTATTTCTGACGATTGCTTCCTGTAGGCATTACACCCGTGTAATATTAGATATGTGCAATTAGTTGTAACTTGCCAAGTTATATATAGATTGACTAAACCACCCGGAGAAAGTTTAGTCAATATTTGTTATGTATATTATTAAATATTTTTGAATTTCGTTTACATTTATCAACAGCAATTTCATTCATTCACTGATAGAAAACAACAACAACTATTACAATATTTCGTTGGATCGTAACTCTGCCGGATAGCAGTCATTATTTAGGAACACGCTAACCCATCTTTTTTATCGTAAAATCCTGTTAAAATTACAAACTGAATATTCTAAGACATTTAAAATTAATTAAAAACATTTCTTTACATAAACAAATAAACCGAATTGTATATTTACCAGGAGATGTTTTTGAAGTTTACCAAGATGGTGACAATATGAAGGACAGTCACCCAATCTAAACGCGGTTGACACCGGTGGTTAGAAAAACTGTCTCTTATTCAATAAAGTCACATTTTTAATGAGTCATAATATGATAAATTGGTTTCTTGGCGGTTTCCCTCCTCAAACTAATTCTATATTTTCTCACTAATTCAAAATAAGAACTCGAACTATTAAACATTTTTGTTTGTAAGAACACGAAACGATATCTGCAATAATTGACTTGCGAAACAGCATAAAGGATCTACTTTTGATTAACAAACCTATAAACGTCAAAGAAACGGTTTTACTACAAACACACAGAAACACAAGAAACAAACACGTATATATATATTCCATGATAAATGCCAGTATACTGAAATCATATGCCCTTTTGAGTTATGATTGATCAAAGAAATGAGATTTCCAGCATAGGCCATTTTTGAAGTCTATTAATGGATAGAGCGCTCTCGCGCCTCCCTTGATATATATATATATATATATATATATATATATATATATATATATATATGTAACATGATATCCTAGTACATTAAAACACATTTTATTTACAAATAATTGTTTCTGCCTATTTCATAAGTAACATATTTATGACACACAAATTTGTTCAAGCATTCATAAAGAGTCTACGTAAGTGAATAACACACCAGAGTCATTTAATTAATACATATTTAATTTCTATATTCCTTTTTAAATGGATATTGGACGCATCTTGTTTTTTTTTCAGCCTAATTGTGGTGTGTTATGTACTGATGAAGCCTATTTGTAAATATTTGGTAAATTTTGTATACCATAAATGTGTATATTTACGAAATGGGCAGAAACGATTGTTTGTAAATAACGTGTTTTTTAAATGAAGTAGGATTATATCATGTTAAATTAAGAACTATACTACTATATAAACCTCTGTAAAACGTGAAGAAATATATATATATATATATATATATATATATATATATATATATATATATATATATATATATATATAAACATATATATATAATAGAGATAGCTATTGTCCAAAAACTGATATGCGGTATAATGCGGTTTAAATCATAGAAATAATAAATAAATTCGCATATTTCAGACTTAGAACTTGTCTAGGACGACTTTTATAGCTATAGCACATAATCTACTACCTACACATAACGCATCGCTATTTATTGATTAAATTACCATCTATATCCATTTGTCTATAAATATAATATTAAATTACAGATAAATGTGGGATATTGACCGATAAAAACATCTGGACATTAAAAGAGGGCTATATTCAAATACGATCGATCATGAGTATTTTTCGATTTCACATTAAGCTGTAGATTTTCGATCCCTAGAGATTTGATCTATAATATAAATGTAGCATGTCTGTTTGTCTCTTTTTCCGGGGATGTAATTTAAAACTAAACCCTATACGAAGATCAACCACAAGTTACATCAATTGAAAAAGCTGTAATAGTGGTATACATTTTAGACTTGCGGGTTCTATCAAAATTCCCTGAATTATTAATAAAAGTAAGTTTTAATTTCATTTGGTTATGTACTCATATACTTTTTTTTTTAGTAAATATGGATTTATTGTGAGTCGTCTGAGGCGCCCTCGTTCGTGATGGAGTGATGACGATGAAACAGTACATTCAAATGAATCTTTTGGGGTGCTAGATTTTTCTATGTAAAATACTGACCGTGTGTCTAACTTTGCCGTTCTGGAGTGGTATGTGAATTGCAGAATTTTTAGATAAGGATTGATACTTTGTATTATTTAGATTATCGAATTGCTATTTTCATCTTTTCGCCCGATGAAACCCCCGACCTTCTTTCACATGGACCCGTGGCGCAACGGATAAAGTGTAAAGTGATAATCAGTTCTAAGTGATAGTATTCTGGAGGATAAATGTTCAATCATGAGTAAGGGCAATATTATAAATACAATTACGCTTTTCTTGATACTTCTACCCGGTATTACATTCTGAGGACATGTGCTATGATCGACACTCTGTATTTTTAATAGACGGAAAAAACACTTTTCGCAATGAAGAAGAGAAAAAAGTCAGAATTCATTCCAAAGATATGGGGGCCCCCTCCATAATATAACAGACTTATTTCAACGCTTCTTTAATAATTCGATGCCTTTTTGTAGAACAATTTGTTTTTGGTCCTAAAATATGCGTCAGTTTCCGATATCATTTCTTCATTGGAGCCAAACCTCTGGAGCATTCTCTTGAGTTTTCCAAACAGCCAGTAGTCGCTGGGGCCAGATCTAGAGAATAGGATGGTTGGGGAAGCAATTCGAAGTGAAAATACAGCACTTTTGCTATTGTTGCTATCCACTTGTGCACGGTGCATTGTCTTGGTTAAACAGCACATTATTTTTTCTTTTTCATTTGTGATTGTTTTTCGGCTAATAATTCCTCCTAACGCACTTATAATATTTACTATTGATGATGCTTTCTTTCTCAATATAATAGATGAACAAAATACATTGCGCATTCGAAAATACGAAGGCCAAAACCTTGTCTTCTGTTGTTTGCATATTTAATTGATTCGGACGGTATTCCCTTGCTGCTATCCACTCAGCTGACTGTCGATTTGATTTCGAAATTAAGTGGCGGATCCATGTTTCATCTATTGCCACATATTGATGCAAAAAATCCTTTTTGTTGCGTTGAAACAGTTGCAAACGACGTCCTGAATCGTCGACGCTTTGTTGTGTTTGATCAACTGTGAGCAAACGTGCCCCCCCCCATTTTGAACACAACTTTTACATTGACAAATGTATATAACACAATGTTGAATACACTGTCTTTTGATATTTTCAATTCCTCTGCTATCTCAGGCAACTTTAATTTACGATCGGCCAAAACTAGTTTGTGGACTTTAGAATACTTTCCGAGAGAACTACCGAAGTTGGGAAACCTAAGTGTGCAGCATAATTCGTGTCTGTACGACTGCGTTTGATGTCAGCATACCACCTGTTAAACGCTTATCAAGCCATAGTTGTGCTTGACTATATCTTTTCCATCAGAAAGCAATGCTTTATCAACACACGAAATTCAAATTTTCCATTGTCTTTCAAATTTAGCTTCACTTAACTAAGTGTAATTCGTAAACTAATAATGCGATTGGGTTACAATGTTGACACTTCTCATTTAAAGATTAGTACTTTATAAAACTCATATAGAACTTTAATTAGTGGCGCCATCTATACGTAGGGCCCGGGACTTATTGAGTGATATGTTAGATTATAATACTTTAAGACTGAATGGGTGTCTTCATTGAAATTACATTTTTTTGAAAAATCCTAATAAAATGGCACAATTGTAGAAGATAGTTTAATTCAAAATAAATATTATTTTTACCTTCATTTTCACTCATTTTCATGTCTACAAATTTCGGGTTATAAATTAACTTGCAAAATCAGTTATCGTGTACTTCTTATACACATCGCAGTACTAATATTACTACTGCGCCGATTTTGGAATAATTACCTCTCTTTGGTTCCGCGCATGCGTATTGGTAGTGTTATGGACCTACTAATGCTGTTAAGGAGGGGAAAAGCATACTTATTACATAGATACTTTTTGTATGAATTTTTGAACTAAAGAGTTGTTTTGCTTCGATCGATTGCCTCTATCGGCACCCTAAACGAACAATACACCTGAAGAAGGCCGGATAGCACATCCGTCGAAACAGAGTATGAATAGAAAAATATCATTGATGAGAACAATAATGCAAGGAAATAGTAATGCCAAAGACATTTACATTCTAAAGAAATGGAGTTATTGCTTAACTCGTTTTTCGATAGACAGGTTCTATTTTCGAAAGCAGAAAGAACCACTTTTCGCGATGAAAAAGGGGGAAAAAGTCGAAATTGAAAAAAATGTTTTAATTTAATTTGTTTTCTTTACGAATATCGGGTGACGTTTTTGAACTGGACTCTATCAATCGTTGAATGTTTCAATATTGTTAATTAAACTGTCAAACATTTTGCACTCGCAAAATTATACACACTTAATATCATCAGAACACACACACACACACACACACATATATATATATATATGTATATATATATATATATATATATATATATATATATATATATATATATATATATCTGCACATGCTATCACCAACCAAAATTATTACATAAAAATACATTAAATATTTAGGTGATAAAAATCGTACATATTTCTAGACAAACGTCTTGGTCTAGTGGTAGAATCGCTCACAGTAGCCACGGCTACTACGTTTCCTTTATCACTCCATCATGTCAACCCAAAATTTCGATGTAGTTGCATGACATTTTTCTTCAAATTATCATCCCGAGAAAGTTTTACAATAAAGACAGAACATTGATGAATATATATAAAAAAATATCCCATGTTTTTTTCATTTTTCATTTCATATATATATATATATATATATATATATATATATATATATTTGTTTTAATACAAAAAAAGACCATCCGAAAAATTAAAAAAAAAGAAGGTATAATTAAACAGACGAATTCTGTTATTATAACAATGTTTTCATAACTGAGAAAATGCTGCCTAATTACACATAATATATATATATATATATATATATATATATATATATATATATATTATACATGCGTCGTTGAAGACCACGGAGTTTTCTTTCTTTGCTATATTTCTGGTTAATTTCTCGACGCGGTGAGCGATTCGTCGGTTTTCCGGTGTCAATTGGTGGATTATGGCGCCTGACGTTGTATCTTGAGCCATTTCTCGAGCGCTTTCGGTCTAGCGACCGTCTTCAGGAGGCTGTGTCTTATTATTAGTAAAGAGCCGTATTTATGGTTTTATAACGACGCATGTATAATAAATGACTTACTGCCGAAATATATATATATATATATATATATATATATATATATATATATATATATATATATATATGCAGTTTAAATTCCCAGAAAAACTAACTAAATCCAAGATATTGCAGACTTAACATTCGTTGGAAAATTCATACATAAAAAAAAAATAAGTAAATAAAATAAAAAAAGGGGGGGGGGGTAAGTATATATATATATATATATATATATATATATATATATATATTTTAAATGTATATATATAATCATTCAGAAAATATATATTTTCATGATATATTAGATACCATAATACTTATGAAAAGGCTTATTAACCCTAACATTTGCCACGATCGACAGGCGTTATATTATATATTATATTATATTATGAGCTCTCGCCCTCTTGTACACTATTGAGTAGTGTTGCAGGACTATAATAAATGTTTGAAGCAAAAAAATAGGCCAAATTGTAAACTAAAGCCACACTTTTCTTTATTGATGCTATATCAAGAAAAATTAGCTATATTTAAGATATTAACTCTTATCTATATTGAATATGTTAACTCCAAAATATTTGCGCCCCTTTTCTATTAGTTTCGTATTGTTTTCTTAGCGGTGACGAAGTAAAGACGTTCTCTATGATATTGAAATTGTGCGCTTTTTATATGTGCTTTACATTTTTAGATAATTAAGAAACATAAATAATACATTTTACAGTTTACACATTATTTTTTAAAGCGTACCAGAGAGCTTTAAAGAATATTTGAAAATGTTGTATTTAAATAATGGTTGACAATTTTTTAGATGAGTCCTGTCAGCTAAATCCCACTCCCCCAAAATGAGATTCTCTTTTTTTAGGCGATTACGTCGTGGGAAACAAAAAACAATTCTTTCTGAATTTAGGGCGGGGGATCAGTTTTACATATAAATTTAACGTAAAATTATCACTTATTTTTCGGCCGATCGTCTATCCAGATAGTGTTTTAAGCGCATATAACCAAATGTGTTTAGATAATGGAGATTAATTGAGTGTTAATATTTCTTTTGGGGGGAGGGTTACAAATCATAAATCCTACCACTAACTCTTAGTCCGGGTGGCAACACCCTCCATTAATCCTATCACTAACCTTAAGTTTAGGTGCCCCCCACCCAAATATGTTACATCTACGATTTAATCATAACAGTTGTCATCCAAACGCTATCTGGCCGGAAAGTGAGTGATCATTTTACGTTAAATTTCTATCCGAAACAAAATAATTGTTTTTCTTTTTTTTTTACCAAAGTTTTACAGAGTATTCATGCATAATGGCCTCAAAAAAGTATAATGTCATTTTTTGGAGATCTGATGGTGATTTAACTGAGGACCCTCATTGACAATAATACCAAAAAGTTAATGATCTTGAAATTTGCACTCCCATTAAATTTTATATTTTATTTTAGTTAAATTTGATTTTTGTGAAAATATTTATAAATCTTTCAAAATTAAAAATTAAAATGTAGAATGTTGTTATTTTCACATCGTGTTTTTCGTAAATTTAAAAACAAATTACCCAACATCTTTTGTTGCTAAAAGAACCCATTAGAACAAACAATCTTCAATTTTTTTACAAGTTTCAAAGTTCATTATTTGTTTACAAGTTTCAAAGTTCATTATTTGTTTACAAGTTTCAAAGTTCATTATTCAAAAATAACATTTCACATTAAATGAATGATTTATTTATATCGGAAACGGTGTCGATTGCATCACCTAAAAACATTGAAATATGCTAATATATTTCTCACCGTATTGGTTCTGTTGTTCGAAGTAGCAGCGGCAGTAGAAGCTGTTTTAGGTATCGATTCTTGATTTGACAAGGCTAAAATGAGAAGTTTCTTTCAACAAATTAACACATCGCTAATAAGTCCAAAGTTTAACTAATAAAACAACAAATTTTAGGCAAAATTCAGCTTTATTTATAAACTTAGTTTCCTTCTAGGGTGATACACTGATGGCAACGCTTTTCTAACAATTTGATGCCTTTTTAAAGACAGTTTGTCTTAGCCTCAGTTTCCGATATCATTTCTTCATTATAGCCAACTCTCTTTCACTGGAAGATTCTTTTGAGGTCGGTAAACAACCAATAGTCGCTGGGGGACAGATCTGGGAAATAGGAAGCAATTCAAACTTCACTTCATGTTGTTTTGCAATTATTGCGATCGACTTCTGACATTGTCTTAGTAAAGGAGCCATTTTGCATCATTTGTGCCCATTTTTGGCTATTTCTCTCTTTTAAAAATACCAAAAATGCTATATAATATTCGCTATTTATAGTTCTTTTTTAAAGTTAATCCATGAACAAAATATCTTGCATATCCAAAAATATAGAGGCCCACACCTTGCCTGCTGATGTCTATGTCTTCGGTCGGCTTTCACCTGCTAAGTGGTGGATCCATGTTTCACCCACTGTCATGCATTGATGCAAAAAAAACTCCTTTTTGTTGCATTAAAACAGTTGCAAACAACGATTTCAACTGTCGAGGCGTTGTTATTTTTGATCGACTGTGAGCAAACGCGGCACCTACTTTGAACACAGCTTTCCTATTGACAAATGTTCATGAAAAATGGTGATATCTTCAACTCCTCTGGTATCTCATGCAACCTTAATTTACGACTAACCAAAACAAGTTTGTACACATTTTTTGCTGTTTTCCAAGAAAACTGCCGAATTTCGGCTACCTGAGCATCATTTGTGTCTGTATGACCGCGTCTTAATTCAGCATACCACCTTTTAACTATTGTTTCTGACAGAGAAGAGTGCAAATAACACTTATCAAGCCATTGCTTTGTTTGGACAGTATTTTTCCCATCAGAAAGTTAGATTTAATAGGTTAGTTTGGAAGTCAATTTCTAAAAGCCGTCTAACACATATCCGCATGTAAAATGGGCGCTAAATCGATGATGATGATGATGATGATGATGATCGGAAAGCAATGCTTTATCAAACAACACAATTCAGATTTTTTATTCTTTTTAAAACTTGCAACATCAACTTTATTTAAATAACGGTTATTTGTAAACTAATAGCCCGATTAAGCTCACATTTTGACATGTGCAATTTGAAGGTTAGTACGTTATAAAAATCATATTTATTTTTTTATTCGTGGCGCACGCTATATGTCAGGCCTGGAACTTATTGCGTTATGTGTTACAGAACAAGAAATATTCAGTCCCCAAATTGTGCCATACTATAAACAGCCAATTATAGTCTTTTTCTTGCTCTTTTACTTGTTTCTTTGAAACAACACACGTGCGTACATCACAATCCAGTTTAGATGGAGGGAGCGAAAGCCCTAGACAAACAACGAGAGAGACACACAAACTTCTATACACCCAACGAAGAACACATACGCTGCTCACTGAAGGTATATATATATATACAGTTCGTACATATACTCTCTCACTAACAACACATGCACTTTAATATTATTGTGACTCTGTAAAGGGGACATAAGGAAGACACGAACTAGGCGTTTAGAGAAAACAAGTATATTGAAAAAGTATAATAAAAAGAGAAAGAGAGTAGTTGTGCGTCAGTCTTGACTGACAGTATAGTCTACTATGGTTCCAACACTGAAGATCAGGTGCTCCCAGTATTTATGGCGAATGGAAGGGTTCAAGTGGTCCATTATAGGTACAAACGGTACATCCTCAGGTCTCACATTATCGTTTTCATTTTTGGATTGACGCTATTCTTAAGCTGCTTGAGGTAGATGTATATCGAAAGTGTCGTATCTGGTAACCATAACCTCTTCCTGGGAAGTGATGTCGGTGTCTTCCGATAGTCGTTCCCTAATTTATTTTCAACATGAATTTTGTGTCTATATGTTCTTTCTGTCGACAATTTATTTTAAGTCCATTTCATACGATTTTTAATGGTTTAAATAAATTCTTTCTTTCGTTTTTCTGACTCGGTCGTCTGAATTTTTATTTTCTGACCAAAAATGTTGTTTGCTAACCCCCATAAGCTAAACCGCTGCAATTAGTCTGTGTCAAATAAATTATTGGGATATTTTAATACGAACATTTTTACTTTTTTGGTCATTCTCTTTAAAGTAATGTCGGTAATAATTTCACCCTCGAATTTAATTTTTTCACCAGTCACCGTTCTGACTATTTTGTTATTTCTAAACATGGTCGGTTTTCCCAACGTTCTCCATGTATGCATGTTGATAATCGACACGCCTGAACTCGAATCTAATTGTAATTTTACATTTTTATTCAGGATTTTTATATGTATATATTTACTTATAATTCTGTCGTCCTGTTTTGTTTTTTTTGTGGATTTAACCCGAGTTTTATTTCCTTTATTCGTTCTGCAATTTAAACTCTTGTTTTAAACTTTATTAAAAGTTAGACAGCAATCAGTTACCAAATGAAGGGATCCACAACGGAAACAGGGGATCGGCGGTAATTTATCCTCTTTTTGATTGGTCTGGCTTGTTTTTGTAGGAGCGTGAAAAGAATCTCTCTTTTTGTTTTGAATTGTTTTTGAAAGAGAGTTTAAATGTGTTTTCTGACGTACCTTTCTTATGTGCGCAATGCCTGACCCTTGAATGTGTGTTCGGATCTTGTTTAACACTTATAAATCTCTAGCAGTCTCTGGCAGTCTTCGGCTATTTTCTGTTCTGTTTTTTGTATAGTACTTTTTTTCTTCCTTCTGTTTTTGTACATACATCCATTATGATCTGTTCTCCTAGTAGATTAGATTCGCAATTGAATAGGACCAGGAAAATATTTATTAATAATGGTTACCCTGAATACCTTATTAATGATTATTAATGATTGCATCATTAAAAAGGTTGCTGATTTCAAATTCCCTAAAATATTTGGCCTTTTCAAAATGCGCCATTTATTTGAAATAACCTTGATAAGGTAGAATAATAAAAAAAACTGGGTAAACAGATTGTTGGAAGCATCATTAATTGCTTATACTATGTTTCCTTGCGTTTCATGTATGCTACGAGATCCGTCTGTCCTTCTTTTTATAAAGATAGTGTTCTCTATATAAAGTATATTAATGTTGTGTACAACATTCAATGCCAGTGTGATGCTGGTTATATCGGACGTACTTCCTTGCATTTGCAGACCCGGATAAAGCAGCACGTTCCATCTAAAATCCGACAGGGAAAGGGCAGGATCACTGTATCACCCTTCCTCTTCGACTTTGGACTCTGCTATTGGCCAGCATTTTATTGAAAATCCTTGCTGGACCAATAACTATCAAATAGAATGTTTAGAGGCCCTGCATAGAACGGATTTCAAAATGAATTAAGCCTGGCTTTTCCGCTGAGGGCGCTGACTTTTTCCACACCTTCCGGCCTAGTGTGACATCTTCCTGTCGTGGGAAAGAAGTAAATAACGCGGATTCTAAAATGATTCAGTCTGCGAAAATTGGCTGATGATTGGAGCGCCTAAATACCAGTCGAGAATACGTTCTCGACAATCAGTCTGACAGAGACTGGCCATTTCGGTGGCCTTTATCTGTCGGACTGAGATATTATGTCTTCGGTGGTCTTAGGAGATCAACCCTCCCAGGCCTTGCCATAATTCTTTGGAAAGAGGTTGGTTTATTGTCGATTGATTTAGGTGCCCCTACCGAATAATGCCGACGGGGCTGTCCAGGCTATTTTTAGAGACCAGCCTGGCTCTTCCGCTGGTGCGCTGTCTTTTTCCCCACCTTTCGGCTTCGTGACACATTTTCCTGCCGTTGCAGGTAGTAAACGAAGCGAATTCAAAAACCATTTGAAACTTTCGGAATCTGTCTCTATCGCAATTAGTGAACCTTTTTGCGCAGGAAGAAGTAATTTATGAAAAGGTTGCATCTCTTTCGGTAACTTTGAACACCACCTCTTTTTCTATCAAACGCTGTGCCTTTTTAATCGTTTTTAAATGACTATTGAATTACATTTATTTATTTTAATCGCTTAACGTTAATTACCTGACACATTTTGATCCCACTTGTGTTCTTTTACTTTCGCTAATATTAATTCTTATTTATTCAAACTGTCGATTTTTCTCCCGACCAGACGATAGTTGAAATCACCTTCGAGAGTTTTCCGTCTATTTTGTTTAAGAGTATATATATATATATATATATATATATATATATATATATATATATATATATATATATATATATATATATGTATGTGTGTGTGTTTGAGTGTGTTTATACAATAATACATAGATGTATGAACGAAGACTTACATATCAATCATCAATTGTCTACCTGGCGACCTTTCTTATAATTAATCTTTCGTGTGTAACCTTTGCCTCTAAGGTTCAATTCATATCAAATCGTGGCAAAGGAAAAAAACACCTTGTGTGACTATAAATAAATCAGAGACTGAAAAATCTGTAGAGGTCATTAGATCTCAACAGCAGAAATAATAAGCCGGAGTGAAAGAGAAAGTTTCTCACGAGGACAGCAGCCATTTATATTCTAAATCAACGTGGTTCAAGTATCGCAAGAGATAATCTAATATTCTGGTTACAATTGAAAACAGGACAATAACTAACTACGGATGCTCAGAAGTGAAAACATAATGGAATTTTTGCCAATCGAAGTGTCTTCATATAAATCTTATCAGTGATATAAACTCGATTTCTTAAATAGGGAGCGCACAGTCTACCATACTCTTAGAATTGTCAACGTAATCATATTAGTATTTACATACTGCTTTTTTAGAAAAGACGAGCAAGACTATCCGCGGTTGCCTGGGGACATGGATAATAACAAGACGATCCGTGGTTGCCCGGGAACATGGATAATACAATAGAAAAGTTACACGTAGTGTGTATAACAACTTTCTTTTACAGCTTCTCTTTCTCATATACATTCCTGAACACACCTCTTTCTTCGATTGCTTCATTCTCTTTTTTAGCAACTGGTTCAATATAATAGAATAAAAGATAACAAAATAAAATAAGAAAGAAAAAGAAAAATGATCAACAGCTTTGTTTGATCTAATTACAGTGTTGTTTTTCGAACAATTGCAAGTAAGCATGAAACGGAAAACACTTTCTTACTATCTTGTGCTTATTTCTCACAATGGGGATAAACATTACAATATTTTCTTTAACCTTAATCAGCTCTGTCTCATACGTAATGTTAGGTGTGTTAGTGTATCTTTGTAGTACTGAGTTTTAGCTGAACACACAGACAGAAATACGAATTTTCTTTATATAATAGTTATAGAGCCTATAGTATTTTGTATATTGAATACTCCTTATACTCTGCGTTGCCGTCTTGCAATAACTAATGTTGCACAACAATCTACCAATTCTTCATTTCACCAGGATATGTTCAATACGAAAGTTACATTTAACCCAGTCGTCGGAGCGCGTATCGATGTTCCAACCACACATTGTCTGGAAATGGGAGAATAAATGAATGTCTTAATGGCAAATTAGGCGGCAATATAAGCAAGCCGTCGAAAGCACTCAATAGGCGGGGCCTAGAGTGTTGCATTACGCTGTAAATGACGGCCTGTTGTCAACTTACTTAAAGTGCTTCATCTAGCGAGACCTTTGAATAATTATTTATTAATAATATTTTTCAAATTAACCCGTATACACATATGTTACATGCAAAACGTGCAATTATCAGTATGGGAGGAGACAATCCCTGCCTGTCACACGGTTCGAACGCCAATACGAAAATCATATTTAACTCTTACTATATATATATATATATATATATATATATATATATATATAATAAAATATGATATAAGTATAATATATAAATATTATTATTATGTAATTTAATTATTATTTATATAATTTAGTTTCATTAGACTTTCTGACTTTTTATTAGATTTCAGAAAAAAAAACACTGTTGTATTTACAGACAATTTTATTCAAACAGCAACGAAAAGAAGGCAGAAAATGAGAGAGGGAGAGTTCTTTCAGGCGAAGCTCTTCTTTAATCTCCGTATCTCCGTACATCCACTTATATTTTACTTAGGGTTGTAACTGTAGATGCCGTAGCTAGCTACCGGGACCGTATCACATACCCTTTTCCTTCCTAAGGAACTATTGACTTTATTGCACAATAATTAAAAAACTTTAAAATATTCATAATACCCTGTCTGTTTGTATGCGAACGTTCACAGTGTAGGAAGACTAGTCGACTCCAATAAAACTTATGATGAAGAAAAGTTTTGTTATGATTTTTGTCTCGCCTAAAACACGCAAAATAGTCATATACCCAAAGTTGCTGAGCAGGAGCGTGGTTTTAGAGAGTTTTGCAGAATAATAAACAGGGCACAAGACAGATTTAAGACTTTTATTTCAACCACCATGTAATGAACAGAGCCAACCCCCCGACATAAACGACAAAAAAATAGCCTGTACCGTGCATGAAAGCTTGAAAGGGAAATTCGTCATAGAGTCCAGGTTAACTAATAAAAAGAAACGAATTGTGGATAAAAAAGAAAACAAACCGGTAAGAGCGGCATGGACGACTGTTTATTAGTAGACGATTGTCCCGGATTTTTTTTAGTTTTGTGCGTTGCTTTCTTATAAGCTATCTCCGCATAATAGTGACAGATAAGATCGATCTTAAGCTTATATCGGAGTTCAGCGTTCGGACTCATTATTGAATGGATTGTGAAGATTGAGCTTGTGTAGCGGTGGTCATCTGTAAAGAAGAGAGAATTCCTAATCCCCATGTGTTTGATAGGCGGCTCCTTTGCGATGTACCAACAATTGAGTTGAGAAAAAAGGTGGTTTATGCCTCCATAAAAGAAGCTGTTTTTTTTAACTTTCGCCCGCATGCACCCGGTGAAACCGTAGATGTTTTTTCTAGCAGACCTGCGAGGGCAATCTGTATTATTCAATAGTTTGACTGATCGACGCCTCAAAGCAGCCATTGTCCATGGGTTATCCGACCATGTCCGAGAGCTTCTTGAATGGAGAAAATGTGCATTTCTCAGCTGGTTACTTAGGCGAGAGCTATATTGAAAGATGCCACACCTGGACCCGCATTAATTAAGGCAGCTGTAGAGGCAAATCAAACACAGGGCAGCCAGACGAAGAACACTGCGGAGAAGTGGTGCACATTGTTACCGATGTGAAGGACTAGGTTACACTTCTCTTGATTGTTCGAAAAAGGTTAAGGGGACGACAGCTATGCGTCGGTTTCTTCCCCAGAGAAGATGTGATCTCGGCGCTGTCAACTGAAAGAATAGCTGTGAAAGAGAAAGAGTACATAGCACTACTTGAACCATAGTAAGACAAAAAAGTGTGCTGAGCGTGGCGAAAGCAGACTATCGATGTGGGTACTATTAGCGAGAGAACAAAGACAAGTGGAGTTGGGTCCGTTAGTCTTCGAGTGGTGAGCTGACACGCGGTTGTAATTGAGGTCCTAGTAATGGTGGGAGACCCGCTTGGGTTAGAACTCTTGATAGGGATAGACGCGATAAAAGCTCTAGGCGGAATATTCATCTTGAAGTAAGGGGAGGTCCAATTTCTTGATGAGTCAGTTTCTGTTTGCGCGATTGAGTCAGCCATTATAATTGAAGAAACTATTTTACGTGGAGTTTGGCCAACAACGAAATGAAGGGACTGCGACGTAGAAATGGGCAGAAAGTAAAACGCCCGCCAATCAAAAATATCCTGACACAGAGTATTTGATGCTATCAACGGTCAGAAAACTATTCGAGAAAGACGTACAGGGATGGATAAAGAAAAGCGTGTTTTCTATCTATAACGAACAAAAGGTTGGACCCGAGAGGACGACTTCCGTTGATGGCTGTCGTCCAGCAGAATAAATCAAAAGTGCGTCCTATAATAGACTTCCATGTAAATGCATATACTGCAGACGCCGATGTTTGCGCTAGCAAACTGAGGTATGGAGCCGGCGAGGATCCAATGTAGCGTTGGTGGATTTCCAGACTGTTTATATTCAAGTGTGCATTGGTGAGTCACTTTGGCCCTACCAGACCGTTATTTTCCAAGATAGAAGAAACTGTTTAACAAAGTTGGAATATGGTTTCATGTAACTCCGCAAATAATGAGGTCCATTGTGAACGCAGACTTACCACAAAACGACCACCTCGACTTACATCGATGATGTGCATGTGGATGAAAGTGTCGCATCCGCAAGAAGTGTTGCTGAACATTTGTCGCTCTTTGGGTTGGATAGCAAAGCTCCGGAGCGACCGAAGGATGAGCCCAGGTGCTTGGTTTGACTGTCTAGGAAATAGACGATGCCCTGTTTTGGAAACGTGAAAATTAGATGCCGGACGTCCCAATACCTATTGCCAGAAGAAAAGTGTTTCATCTTTGTGAAAAGCTTGTTGGACATCGACCAATGTGCGGCCGACTGCGAGTAGCGACTAGTGTCATAAAGCGAAGGGCAAGTGCGGGGACAGAAGGATGGGGCGATCAAACGGAGAATGTACCATTAAGAATAGTGTTAACAGAGTAAGTCAGGCATAACCATTAAAAGGTTAATCGTGCGTCGACGGAGAGGAGCTTGCCGTGTGGGTTGACACGAGTTCATTGGCTACAGTCCCCCCTCTTCGAATCACATGGGATCGCGATTGAAGATACGTGTTGGATGCAGCCAGCATCAAACACACGACACATACACCTCGCGGAGTTGGATGCTATTCTAAAAGGAGTAAATCTGGCTATACACTGGGAGGCCAAATCCTTACACCTAAAGACCGACTCCTTATGTGTTCACCGATGTCTTACTAACAGGTTGACTAACAAATCAAAAGTGACAACCCAGGCTGCTGTTAACATGTTTTTCAGAAGGCCATTGCAAACCTTTTTAAGAACTGGTCAAAGACTACGCGCTGGTGGTAGACGTTGTGCTCGTCAGGTAAAGTCAAAATAAAGCCGATATAATCACTAGAGACCCGCAAGGGTGACTGAAGACAATGAAGAAGAAACCAGCTTATTTTGCAAATATGTGCCGCTGCTAATAACAGCATGGATCCGAACCAAATACGACAGATGCATTTGAACAGCGGTCATCCTGGTGTGAAACGAACAACCTACTTCGTCAGGAGGATCACCACTGGCACGACAAAAAGGGCTGTGAAATCTGCAATTGCATCCTGTCGTTAATGTACGTCTATTAGTCCTGAACCGATACGATGGCAACATAGGAAGGTGAATCATCAATCATATGGCGAAGGTTGGGTATTGTCGTCACCCACTATGGTGGTGTTCACTACCTAACCCTCATCGATTGCGGGCCTACCCGGTTTGCCACATAGCGACTCTTGCAGCAATATAACTCTGGCGCTGTGATACAGTGTCTCAGCTCCATTTTCTTTTGAGAGGGGTCCACCCGAAGAAATATTGACCGACAACCGTACAGCTTTTAGCAGCAATAGGTTCGGAATGTGTGCTGAAAGCTGGTGTGTCCGATTGCGTTTCCGGTGTGCATACGTACCGCCAGGAAATGGTATTGTCGCGAGGTCCTAGAGATCAATAAAACGGATGCCACTAGGAAAGCGCCACTGCTGAAGAGGCGGTTCATTGGTACAATCTCACGTCCAATTACGATGTCCATAGTGCGACGACTCCGAATAATGCACTGTATCAATATGATGTCCGGGTGAAAGGCATCGATGAAGCCCTTCTGTTTCTACCAAAACACAAACATGGAATTTATGAACAGGGGGACATTGTGCTGGCGAGAACCTGGCCAAACAGGAGTACGAGTGAATGGAGGACAGGAACTGTGACGAAAGTGCCTCACCATGTAAGAGATCTTCGCCCGTATCCTCGGATGGTTAGTAATTCCGAATACAGTGGAAGTGCAACGTAAATCGATGGCGAATTGTGTGTGCTGTACACCGTGCTTGCCTAAATCTATACTAGTGGTCAGGAAGTAGTTTAGGATTATCGTAGTGCCGGACTATAGATAGATTGATTAGGAATTCAAAGATTTTAGCGAAGATCAGGAGTAGACGGATTGGGCGATAATTCTGAGGATCAGTTCTATCTCCAAAATTCTTGAAGACTGGTACCACAGAGGCAATATTCCAGTTATCAATGAAGCAAGATTCGGCAAAGCATTTGTTGTAGAGTTTGGAGAGGACAGGGGTCAGTTCAGCAGAGCATTTCTTTATTACTATTACTGGTATAAGATCAGATTCACATGCTTTGGAGGTGTCAATATTTTTATGATGTCCCTGACATGATATAGGGTGATAGCCAGATCAACAAGTGTCTCTTCAGTCTACAATCAGAATTTATAGTGGGGGTGGTTTTCTGAGTCTAAAGTAGAGTTTAAGGCGAAACGCTGAGCAAGTAGTTTAGTCTTATCAGTTGCGTGCAAACGACATCATTGTAGTTTGATAGCGGGGGAATTGTTGATTGCTCATTGTTTACGACACTATTGAAGATTTTCCACAAATCGCGAGTGCCTAGTTTCTGCGACTGAATGCGTTTTCTGGTAAAAACCTTTTCTTTGCTTCACCTATCACTACCATACAATGTTTTCTTGACTCTGTAAATTTCTATCTACTCGTAGTTTACTTGTGTCGACCTAATTTTCAGAATGCTTACTGTCTCTGTGCAATAGCAGCTGCACATTTCGAGATGACCCATTGTGGAGTGTGGGGTTTGCTGTAGAATTTTTGCATGGGGACATATGCTTCAATAGTTGCTTTGGCCCATTCGGTTACCTCATTCTTCATCATTCAAATGACAATCTATCCTCAAGTGACTTTTAGCCTTGATAAATAGCGACTCATTAGTAATAAACGTACATATATATTGTTTTGAGTATTCAAATTATTAGTGTATGTCTCTTCGAACTTTCGGTAGTACAAGGTGCGATTTATTCAATGTGTGATTGGGTTAATGGATACTATCGCAGACTATGGAATTAGATATTCTGTATTCAGATCGAATCAAATCAGTCGTGGTCCGAATGCCCCTGAGTAAAGTGTACGTCAGCTTTTGTCCAAGAAATACAAGTTGTGGAACTCTTTTCTTGCTGACTGTTTTCCTCCTAGCTTAGTCTTTTTAAGACTAAGGTCAACAGGCATCTCCTATCTTTGTGATAACTATATTTCGTTCTTGTTAGCTCCTTACATCAAGTGGCTTTGTGCTTTGTCTGGAGCGATTTCCATTGAAACATTATTCTAGTTACCAGTGTACATTCTCTGTCAAAGAAATATGGAATAAATAAAACCTCTCAAACTAAAAAGCTTGCGAATAAGAAAGAAAACACGTGTCAATCGGTATAGAAAGAAGAAAAGGAAAAAATAAAGAAAACGTCTCATTATGGAGATAGAGTGAATGATTTCTTTCTGCATTCATTTCCTATGGCGGGGTATTTGACTTGCTGTTTGCTTTCTCTTTGCCCTTAAAACTTGAAATGGTTTCGTCCAGCACTTTTTACTCGCTAACCTTTATGTGATATGATGGACATATATATATATATATATATATATATATATATATATATATATATACATTTATATTTATTATATAGTAGAGGATAAGTAAAATAACATTTTTTTCAATCACTCCCTCCTATACAACGAATTGTATATTGTGTTTCTTCATTAAATGACTAAAAAGGTCGATTTATATAAAACAAAAATGGAAACCTGAAACGAACTATTTAAGCATAAAATCAAAATTCTAATTAAATAATATTGATCTTAATGGGAGTTTAACATTTTTATTTTTGTTGTATATACTCAACTTATTATTACAATAGCATAACACTCACCATGACGCTGTACACGCAAGTATGATGATCGACAATCCTCACTAACAATACAACGCGTCCCCCCTCTGTATAATTTGAATAAGAATAAATAATTAGCTTAGCTGAATGTGATCAACAATGCCCGCACTCATTCTGAGGTGCATTTAAGTACTGAACAGTGTTGCCGGTCTTTCGTCTCCCAGACCTAAGTTATCAACAGGTTTCTTCTGTCGATATATTTAGCGATGCAAATAGCTTGTTGATCGCCAGTGCATCATAACTAACCACTTTCTTTCTTCTTCTTTTTCTTCTTTTTCTTCTTCTTCTCCTTCTGTGTACATACAAAACTTTTGTCATAAATAAGGAAAATACTCGAACGCGGAAACCAACCCGCATAAACTACGAATTTTAACCAGTCACATGGATGTTACAAAAAGAAGAAGAAAACAAAACCACAAGAAGAACACTACCACATTAACCCAAGGAACAGAAACTGAAAGAACTTACATAAACTACCTGCCTCCTCCCACCCCCGCCAAAAAAGGGATGGCACCAGCCTAGACTGATACATGAACTAGTCATGAAGGGTCAAGGAGGATGGGAAGACCGAGGAAAGAGAGCACTAACCAGACCTTCACTGGAAGAGTGCGGAGAGTAATGGGGCCTTGGAAAGGGAATTGTTATCGAAAAGAGGTGGAGATTGATGAAAATCTGGGGAGGTTTGTTGTCACTCAGGTTCTACAGAACACCACTGATTATTACCAGTGCGCAATCAATGACGATAACTTGTGTGAGAACTCCTAGTGAGTGCAAATAAATAAATAAATAAATGATAATGATGATGATGATGATGATGATGATGATGATGATGATGATGATGATTACAATGGTAAAGGTATTAAACTATTTTCAATCAACAAAAAACAGCTAAAAGCAATATTCAGCCAGGGTATTCGAAGGGAATTCATCACTGAAAACTGTGCAACACTCGAGAGAAAAAAAGAAAACCCGAAACAGCAGAACTGCGAGAATATTACAAAAAATCATTCCCATACAGAGCAACATTAAAGTTATGTGTTTTTTTTGTAATACTATGATCCCTGTTTTCTCATTTTATAATGTTACACAAAAAAGGCCACTCTCTAAAATTTCCACCAGTGGAAGTGTTAATAAAAATTCAGAAAACTTTCTTCAATCTAATCATATTTAGTACGAATACACTTCAATCTATGACTTTCTTGTCCACCAAGTTTCAGTAATGGATATCAACAGTCTTTGTTTTATAGCAGTTCAATGATATGTGTTCCAAATGTTCTCCTCTGCGGGGTAGGCGTACCTGGATACGACGTGCAGAATTATCAATAGATCTGACATTCTCCTCTCTTGGCACTGAATGAGGAGCACTTTTGTTGTTGAGGTTCAAGTTTAAGATTGTTCAATGTGACCTGAACTTGTGGACTCACCTGCAGATCAATTTTTGTCTAGATAGTGTCAACATCGCAAATGTTTCTTGAAGTGAGCCTACACGGTCAACATTGATTTGATGTTTTCTTTAACTGCCCCAGGAATTTTTTAAACAACTCTACTTTATCTTTCTGAATTTTTTTTAGATGAGGATTAATAGTTTGTATAATTTGGATTATTCGGCCTATTGTTCTCACCTTGAGTGTTATTCTCACAACGTTTCGGCTACTGTAACCTCCGACCTTCTTCAGGTGTAGCTTTTCGAACTCGGAAATCATTGTGAATAACTGAAGAATTCTCCCAGTCATGGCTGACGGGACGAGAGCATGCTATCCCCGTGGATTAAATAAAAGGTTCCGTTCGAAATCCTGTCCAGATTCCCGAGTCCGACAGAAATATTCCTAAGTTCGAATAGATAAACCTGAAGAAAGCCGGAAGTTACACCGGTAAACATTGTGAGAATAACACTCAAGTTGAAAACACTAGTCGGAATAATCTAAATTATACAACTCAACTTTAATCTTTCTTGCGATGATTCTTCCCAATAAACCTAAAATAATAAAGAAATTGCTCAATTATTAAAGATTTTACAACCGTTGTTATATATGGTATCGTTTTAGCATGTATATACTATTATTTGTTAATATAACATATTCTATTGTTTTGTTCCGGTAAATAAAGGTGCATTCCTTGAATCAAAATAACCTAATTTGATCGAATTTTGTTTTTCATCCATATTTTCCTCTTCATTGCTCTTTTCTTTTACATTGTTGCTCGTCCTTAGTATTTCTTTTTAGTAATGACGCTACGAGCAACCACCTCGTTATATATTACGTAGTGTTAGTAGAACTCATAATTGTATTCCTGTGACAATGCCTATCGCCATTGTTGAAGGAAGAATGGAAAGAAAACCAGAGTGAATTGATTAAAATGAAATGCGATAATGAAAAAATATAAAAAAGAAGAAAAATTCGACTAAAACATTAACAGCAATTACTAGAGCACATTAATAAAAATGCTTAACAATGGAGAATAAAACAAAAAAAAACGGATTCTTTAAAGGAGAATAAAGTCATAATATAAAATCTAAGATCCAAGGTTGATGAAGTAACAAGATGAAGAATTTGGAAAAGAATAGAAGATCTTGCTAAGGAATAATAATGGAAAACAAAAATAAAACGATACAAAAAATAAATAATGAAAACAAAAGTGTACAAAGCATGAAAAATATACAAAGAAATGAAAGTCATATAAAACCAGTTCAAAAGCAATACAAAAGATATGAAAACATTTTCTATAAAAGGTTACTAAAACTGTTAATAGCGAAGTAAAACATCAAAGATAAAAGAGGCATGGCTATAATAAAAGGAAAACAATAACCAAGACGAAAGAGAAGACATCTAAAAACTAAGAAGAAACAGAAACATTTTTATTTGTCAAAATACTAAACTATAAAACACACAGTTTTAAATGAAATGCGACTTAGACAAAATCCTTTTAAAATATTTTTAAATAAAAAAGTAACAACGAAAATGAACGAATGAATAGAAGAATGAATTTAGCATAAATCAAGGAGATGAAAAAGAAAATAAGATAAAACATGAGAAAGAATGGAAAACTGACAAAATAAATAGCAAAAAACTAAAATTCGACAAAAGAAGAAAATAAAACACTGAAAGATCAATCAAGGCTGGACGAGTTATCTCCTTTAACGGTGGCCATTTTGTTTTTCAAACAGTTGTTATTTATGACGTCATTGATGCTTAAAAAAAGATTTTGAATAAAGTTGTAGTGTTTGATTTCTAGGGTTAACTTCGATAATGTTAATGTTTTTCAGTTATACTTCCGCGAAAGACAATTAAAAAGAGAGATCATATGAGAAAAAAAATATAAGAAGGTATTTAAAAGGAATAGGAGGCCCAAATAGGATATTAAAAGAAGTTGAGAGCAAGCTAGAGAGAGAGAGAGAAAGAGAGACAGATGGAGAGAGAGAGATAGAGAGAAATTGAAAAAAGTGTAAGATAGATGCTTAGTAGGAAGGAAAGTAAAGAGTAAGGGGTGAAAGCACGTAATTACAGATATTGAATCGTCTAGAAAATGTTTCGAATAGAAGGGTACAAACAAAACAGATTTATTCGCATCACAATAATGTACAAAAAGTGCTCACTTACAGTAATTTTTGGAACTTCACGAAATTTCTTCAGGAAGGCCCCCACTCATGATTTTAGGGTTAGCGCCCCAAAAGATCATCACCCAATTTTTTCAGGTCTAAAATAATCATTTAAATTTTCGAAGATAGAATTAACATTTTCAAACCTTTAGAAACCATTCACGAACCCTTGATTAGCATGCCCTGTATTTACGTTTGAATTAAATTGACACGCCGATGCTTGTCAGATTACTTTAGTTAAGAGACTTTGAGTCTGGTTATTATGTCTGGTGAACATCGGAGATACTAGTTGCTGTAAGGTGTATAAACGGGGGCAAGCTTTGCTGAAAGTATAACCGACGACAAACTAGCGTCCTGTCACGCATGGAGAACAGGCCATATTAGCGCTATAAAATACGGGATTAGGGACTGTCCTATGATTCTTTTAAGTTTACAAAATATCTCTACTTGACTTGTAATCGGCGAACACTCCGGAACTGTTTGCACATATGTCTACAGTGTTTAACGGCTTTCAAAAGAAGAAAAAAACACACACTTGAATGTATCGAAAATGTTAATGTTGGTTATTTATTATTTGATCTTGATCAGGGCTGAAAAACATATGACACTTGCTTAAGATTCGGTCAGTATAACGTAAGAACACTTACAGATGAAGCGTTGAAAGACACAACTGTCATAATTGGTCGATTCAATATCTATATCTATACTATATATATTTTTATTTATTTTATACGTACATAAAGTAATCCATGGATACGTGTTTCTGGCTCACAGCCGTCATCAGCATAGCTAACTTACACAGAGATCGAACCTTCGATATTGATGTCTATAGTCCAGCGTTCTACCACTGGATCAAGACGCTCTGTCTAGAAATATGTACGATTTTTATCACCTAAATATTTAATGTATTTTTATGTAATTATTTTTATCGGTGATTGCAGCGTTTGTTGTTATTTTGCTAACTATTATTTCGATTGTCTCACTTCTTAAGTGATTAAGATGCCCTTCACTTCATAGGGCGTATTTTTCGTTAATATATATATTTTTATTTACTTTATACGTACATAAATGTAATCCGGCTCACAGGAAGTGAGACAACCGAAATAATAGTAAGCAAAACAACAACAAACGCTGCAATCACCGATAAAAATAATTACCTAAAAATACATTATATATCTAAACTATAGTTGTTATGTATATGTCTCTCCTTATTGTGATGCAATCTAAAGAAAAGCCCTGAACCAAGATCCCACAGAACTTTTCTCTCGTAATATTTTATGGAGAAGCACATTTTTGTAATTATTTCTTTTACAATAACAGTGTTGTCTTTGCACATGATCGACATTGATAAACAGTAAACATAGATTTTTTTGTCTTTTGAATTTAATTTAATTTAATTATAACACTATCACCAGATTTAACATAGTTTTTCTAGGGTAAAATTTTACGAGAAAATGAATGATGCTGATTATTATTCACTCCAACCCCTTGATTTCCGGAAATTATCGATAAAATCTACTGAAGTCAAATAAAATATATATGTCTTTTCGTATATCCATAACTCCGCCATTTCATGTCTAGTTCCAAGCCAGCTCCCAGGAATGTTTAGGATTAATATAAAAACAGTTTTAATCTATAGTTGGTTAAGATTACAGGATTTTATTACTCTAAATGGAAATATTTACTAACACAGTATAACTATTCCAATATCAAACCATTATCTACAAGGAAAGTAAGTGTATAATCCCATCTAAAATGTTTTTTCAATGTCAACAGTTTCTCAACAGATATAAAAAGAAAATGATTAAGATACACCTGAAGAGGTCCGGAGGTTACAGTAGCCGAAACGTTGTGAGAATAAAACTCAAAGTGAGAAAAGTAGGCCGAATAACAATAATTATACAAACTATTAATCCTCATCTAAAAAAATTCAAAAAGATAAAGTAGAGTTGTTTAAAAAATGCCTGGGACAGTTAAAGAAAACATCAAATCAATGTTGACCGTGTAGGCTCACTTCAAGAAACATTTTCGATGTTGTCACTATCTAGACAAAAATTGATGTGCAGGTGAGTCCACAAGTTCAGGTCCCATGGAACAATCTTAAACTTGAACCTCAATAGCAAAAGTGCTCCTCATTCAGTGCCAAGAGAGGAGTATGTCAGATCTATTGATAATTCTGCGCGTCGTATCCAGGTACGCCTACCCCGCAGAGTATCACATTTGGAACACATCATTGAACTGCGATACAACAAAGACTGTTGCATATTCATGGCTGAAACTTGGTGGACAAGAAAGTCATAGACTGAAGTTTATTCGTACTAAATATGATTAGATTGAATAAAAGTTTTCTGATTTTTTTAGAAAATGACTAGTAATCTACATTTATTTTATTCATTGTTTAATTTTCTGTTATATTAATTGGTAAACGGTTTGTATTATTTGGATCATTCGGACTACTATTTTCATCTTCAATGCTATTCTCACAACGTTTCGGCTGATGTAACCAATGGCGCAACGGATAAAAGTGTTAATATTTATAATCAGTTCTAAGTGACAGTCTTCTGGCGGTTGAAGAATCAATTGCAAGTTCGAACGAAAACTAATTACGTAAGATTTCTACTCGGTCATGGCTGACGGAACGAGAACAAGCTACCCACATGGATTAAATAAATGCTTCAGTTCAAAATTCTGTACAGTTTAACAAATCGGCCGAAACATTGTGAAGTAACACCAAGGATGAGAATACTATTTCAAATTAAATCTTTATACAAATCGGCCGAAACATTGTGAAGTAACACCAAGGATGAGAATACTATTTCAAATTAAATCTTTATACAAATCGGCCGAAACATTGTGAAGTAACACCAAGGATGAGAATACTATTTCGAATTAAATCTTTATACAATACACTAGCAAAAATAGCCGTTCAACATCTAATAAGTGCAAAAGAGAAAGAACACCGCAAACACCAGAGAAATAAAGAACATATTGGCATACTATACAGATTCCATACCTGAAGTTATGAACTCATATTTTTTTTTAGTTTTGTGAAGTTAAGCTCTCATTAGCAGTAATAAAATGAGCGAGATTTTCTGAATCTTATGAGAATCGATATAACTTTCAAGTCCGTTAATTATAGTTTAAATCTCATCAAAATATGAAGTAAGAAAACTTAATTGTCTCAAGTACGCATTTGACACGTGTTGTAGTAATTGGTTTCTAATGAAGATTGCAAGGGCAACATGTAATTGAAAAGATGGCGGGAAAATAATCGACTCACTCGCTCAAACAAAGTCTATTTAAGTCCCAAAGGAATGTCTGCTGAGTAGATCAACCTTTGACTGAGAAACCATAAATATGTAGAGTAAGGGTGACAGTCGGCAATCCTAGAAACACCAGCCACGAATGGTGATATTAAAAAAAAATTTTTTTTAAACATGGTTCACCCCAAACAAAGCAGGCCGCCACTGTAGACGTAATGGGCTACTGAGAAAAAAGAAAAGGAGAGAAAATTGGGATCTGCGCAGCGAGATGTCTGTTTACATCAGTTTTAAATTTCTGCATGTCAGTACTGTCGGGGAAACAGGGGACAGGGAGGGAGTTCCAGAGGCCAGCAGCACGAGGAAAGAAGCTCCAAGCGTGATGTAAATCTACCACATTAAACAACATCTCCAAGAATTCATTTTTGAATAAAAAATATTTGGTAGTCATTAGGAATGAAGGGTCGCGAATACCACTTCTGTACCATAAGGCGAAGCTCTATTTAGTTTTCTCGATCCCAATATCGGCATTCTTGACGTTTATCACTTTAATTATTATCTCGATCTCAAATCTATTATTCTCAATAGCCAGACATTAGTGTTAGTGTTTTGTTAATGAACATGTTTTCGTCCTCATCAATGCTAGTGTTTAATGATTCCACCAAATAGAACAATGTTTTTTATTAAATTTTAAACAATTAATTAATACAATTTTCGATTTGGGTACTCTAAACGGTTATCGCGTCGGTTGTCAATGAATGATGATCCAGCCATAAAATTCCCAGCTGAGGGAATGTATGTACATTTTTTAAGTCAATATACACATAATATATATTATCATCATCGTTTTCCTCTTCATCATTAATATGTCAACCCCTCTCCCGCTCTGGTTCACGGAATACGGACACTATAAATACAACACAGTCTTCATTAAAGATACTAGCAAATACGAAGGTAGTAACATAGCTCCAGTTACAGATAGACGCATAATATCTATTATAATAAGATGTAAGAAAAAAATATTGCGGTTTATTGAATGTTCTAACAATGTTCTAAGCGGTTTATTGCAAACCATTCGTTGAAAACGATCAACTATTCCATTTATTAGGGGTGGGAAGATGTGTCTCTTCTGGATAGTACAATATGTAAGCGTGGAAAAATAGAAGTCTGTTACATTACGCATATTTGGAGAAATATACAACAAAACGTTGATATATTATACTATACCCACAATCATTTATGTGCAATAATCTATAATTATGTACGTCTACTGAGCTATAATGAACACGAACGTAATAAAGCACTTTCAGTGTTTTATTCTAATCTTTTTTACTCATGCTTTTTCACACTATTTTCCTCTTCGTTCCATCTTCCGTTGGTTTATTCTTGACAATTACCCCTCCCCTGTTTTTCTATATAACTCACCTATGGTCGCCGGCCTTAGCGGCATTTAGTGAAATCTATATTGTATATTCGACGCACATACCTTCATTGTTACTCGACTATCGTTTAGAAGATGTAGAGAAGTATGATACAAGTTCGATTTTCATAAATAAATGCTTAACCTGATGACAAAATCCTGGAGAAAAAAAGATGGATAGAATAAGGATGAAGAAGGCTAGAGAATCGTCTCGATCGATTAAAAGTTTGAGATATTGTAAGCAAAACACAAAAAAAAACCAGAATAAGGAAACGCATTACATCCACACTTTTTTCCCCGTGCCCTCGTTTAAGTGGACTTGGAAGACTTATCCGAATCCGGATTATCGATCGGATTTATAAAATCTGTGCACCGTACGGATCAGCTGCACACTCTGAATTAAGCAGATTGTGTTATCCAAGATTTGTTGCGCAAAGAACATTTCTTTGAGACTTGAGAGCGTGCTTAACAAAATTGGACATTTTAACATGATTCAGAGAATTAGGAATCTTTAACATGCCGAAACTTTTTCAAAATCATTTGTTATTTTCGTTTTGGTGGATTGTTTTGCATTTTATTTTCTGAACAAAATCACCAGATACAACTCGGAAACTTGAGACTTTTCAACAAGCATTCATTTATGAAAATCTGTATGGTGTTACGGAAGCCCATAATAACCTATATTTTATATGTACGTTTAGACAAACGAGACTAATTAACTTAAAGCAATAGTGACATTGGAATATACATATACTCTCACTAGGTATTGTATTTACTTCGTCTTCAGGAGGTTAGACACAAGGTCATGTGTGAGTTTTGATGAAAGTGTTTCTGTGGAACTAACTGGATTCGAACCCGACACAACCAGGTCCTCAGTCTGCGTCGTTAACCACTCGTTGTATGCTATTTCTGCGATCCACACGATTTGTCTGTAGTCCATATGCTCGACAGTAGCAAGTTGCCAACTCTCTGAAATCGCAGTGGTGATGTGGCAGTCGACGTTTCACTGTCATCTTCTCTCGGCTGGTAGCTGCAACAATGGATAACAGAAAAATAAAATAAAAACTCCAGTGATCTTCTTGCTCAATCGCTTATATTCTTTGCTTTGATGTTTCATTATCTCAAGGCATAGTAGTGTTACACATCAGCATTCAATTGCCCGCTAACCGCTACATGTTACCTCGGACTTCCTTCCATAAAGAAACTTCCTATACCCGTAGCTCTAGTCGTACTCTTAAATTCTCATAGAATTTTCCATTTTCCTACTTAATTGTAAACTCCTGTGGAAAATGGCCGATTCTAACCTTACACACCCGCATCTAAATTTTGCTATAACTGTACGAATCATTTGTACTCGTTCACTTTTATTCTGTTTTTCTTTGTTCTTTCCTTTGCGATAGTTTTTTTTATTTTGTATTTTACTTCTATTTTACGAACCGATCATCTTAGCGCCACTTTTAAAAACCCATATGTTATATTCTACGTCAACACCCCCATTGTCACTGCTGGTTTAATATATATGAGTGGGCAAGTGCTCAACAGGGATAACTATTATAGATTATGCTGTACTAGCAGAGCTATCCGGCGTTGCCCGGGGAAATAAAAACAAAACAGAAGAAGTTTAATAATGTGTGTAACATCTTTATATCAAAAACTTATCTCTCTCTTTCTTTATCATTTTAGCCGTCTCTTTACGTTACTCTCTCTCCTTCTCCCCCATTTTCAGTCCCTTTACGCCCAGCTCATTCTTCTTTCCTGTTTTAATGTTTTGAAAAAAAAAGATAATGTAATTCTTTTACCAGAGCTATCCCTTTAAAATATAAGACTGTAACATTACATTTATTGCCCCTGGACAACCCCCAGTAGAACAAAACAATGAAATTCTTGATGTTGGGTAATTCCGTTCCTCCACCAGCTTTCACAATAATATAAAGAGAAATGATGTTGCTAATTAAAATAATCGAAAGAGATTTTAAATGTAATACTGTAATTTACTATTAATTGCTCTCGTACAACTCCAAGTAGAACAAAATATTCTGTTACTCGCTTACCAAATATAATGTTAATAATGACAATTTTATTTCCTCCGAACAACGCCGAGTAGAACAAATGTTTATGTTACCACCTCCACGCTTTACTTACCAAATATAATATTGTAATGTTAGTAAGAAAGCCCTCACAGCACTGCCAATAGTACGGTTAAAATCAAAGTATGAAGAAGAAATGATGTTGATAATGATAATTTATTTGCATCCGGATAACTCTGAGTAGAACAAAAGTTTCTGTAACTCCCATTATTTAATAAATATAATATTGTAATATTAGTAAAGAGACCTTCACAGAACTGCCAAAAGTGCCGTTAAAATCAAAGTATGAAGAGAAATAATGTTGATAATGATTATTGATCCCGGACAACGCAATAGTACCGGTCAATTCTTAATTACTAGCCCACTTCTTCATTTCACAATAATATGAAGATAAATTATGTTGAAAAAGACAATTTAATATATACCAGTTACCAAAAGTAATGCTGTAATCTTACAATTATGTATCGCAGAAAAAAACCGAGTAGAACAAATGGTCTTGGTCAATTCCAAATTTCTTGCCCACCCCCTCATTTCAACATATTAAAAATAAAAAGATAATTAATTTTGATGAAGTCAATAGTCCGAAGAGAGTTAATATATAACAGTTATTAAAAGGTATACTGAAATCTTAAATTTATTGATATCGGACAACGTCGAGAAGAACAAATGCTCACAGTGAATTCCTAATTTCTTCCCTCCATCTATTTCAACATATTAAGAAGACACGTGATGTTAATAAATTCTATCGTCCGAAGAGATTTACTATATATTCCTTACCAAAAGTACTACTGTAATATTACAATTTTGGATCTCTGAAAATGCCGAGTAGAACATATATGGTCCCGGTGAATTACTCATTTTTTGTCCCTACCCTCATTTTACCATAATATTAAGATAAAACATGTGAAGCATTTATGATTGTGGCCCCCAGAGTGTACAACATTATGGAAAAAGACAAATAAGTTTTTTTTTATCCCGGGCAACACTGCGTTTAAACACACATGCTCTATCTAGGATATTGAGCACTTTGATTCTGGCTCTATGGGTATGCAACATTTTAAAAAAGAAAGAGAAGTTCTTTATCCTGGAAATCGCTGCTCTACTAGGATATTCAGCACTGTTATGAGCACCTGCTCTATCAAGGATATTCATATGGATTACAAAATTGAATGAAAAAAATAAATGTAATATGAAAAAAAAGTACGGGAAAAATGAATGAAAATTTGAATGAAAATTAGAATTAAAAAATAGAAAAAATAGAATGAAAATGAATAAAAACAAACTGAATGAAAACATAATAAATAAAACAAAATTAATGAATAAATGTCTGAAAATACGAATAAAAGGTGAATGAAAAAATTGAATGAAAAAGTGAATGAAAAAATAATGAAAAATGAATGAAAAATAATGAATTAAAAAATGTAAATGAAAAAAAACAAACAAATAAAAATACGTCAATGAAAAAAAAATGAATTCAAAAGGTGAATGAAAAAAATCACTAAAAAAATGAATGAAAAAGATTGAAAAACTGATTGAAAAAAATGAATGAAAGAAAGAAAAAGATGATAATCAATGAAAAATATAAATGACAGAAAATCAATGAATTAAAATGAAAAGATGAATGAAATAATGAATGAAAAATTGAAGGAAAGGAAATGAAGAAAGTAAGTGAATGGAAAAAATAAACAAAATGAATTAAACAAATTGTATGAATAAAATGAATGAAAATTGAATACAAAAATGTAGGAATGAAAAATAAATGAAAAATAATAAAAGAAAATTTGAATGAAAGTAAAGAATGAAAAATTATGTTAAAATAGATTCAAAATAAATGAAAAATAAATAAAAATATGAATAAAAACGTAAATGAAAAAATGAATCAAATAATGAATTTAAAAAATGAATGCAAAATTATCAATGAAAAAAAGAAATAAAAATTGAATAAAAATAATGAATAAAAAACGTGACTAAAACACAAATAAAAGTACGTGAATGAAAATAATGAATGAAGAAGGTGAATTAAATGAGTAAAAATAAAAATGAAAAAAAGAGAATGAAAAATGAATGAACATAAATAACTTTAAACTGAATGAAAAAAGAAAAGAAATGAAAAAATTAAATGAAAAAAAATTAATGAAAAAAAAATAAATAGAAAAAAGCATATGAAATAAAGATTTACAAAATAAATGAAAAAAGAGAATGACTGACAAAAATTGAATAAATAAAATATAAATGAAAAAGGGAATGAAAAAAATGAATGAAAATAAAATTCAATTTAGAAAAATTCAATGAAAAAACATGACCCATTCGCAAACCTCTGACTGTGACTTTTTCCCAGACCTCCGACTCTGACACTATCCCAAACCTTCACTACATAATCATGTTTCGAAGAAGTACGACTGGGATTAAGCAACCCTTGCTCCACTATAGACACATGTTAAGAAAAAATGCGATTAATGGCCAAGATATCCGTTGCTTAACTTTTATTGTATTGCACTTCGTTTTTCCAAATAGTCACCCATTTAGTAGTGGCCAGAATATGCGTTGCTTATCTTCGATTGTACAGCACCTGGTTTTCACAATTAGTCATTCATTTAGTACTTGCCAGAATACACGAATGGTCAGGATATGCACTGCTTGACTTCGATTGCACAGCCTCTGATCATCCTAAATAGTCGCTCATTTAGAACTTGCCTGGATATGCGTGGCTTAACTTCTCCCTTCGAAAGATAATAATGACAATAGAACGTTTAAAAACATTGTATTGTCTTATTCCCGGACAACGCCAAATACATGTTTCTATGAATATAAAATCAAGGAGGCCTCCAGAGCTCTACGAAAACCACTCTTTCTTATTCCCCCCCCCCTTTGATGAGGACAATAGTCCGAAGAGAAACGTAAAAAAAATTAAATAACTTAGAATGTAAGGATTTGTAGGCAGATTGAACATCAGTAAATGACTTGACACGAAGTTAGACAACAACAACGTTCTGTTTACTGATAAGTAATTGATGGAATATTGAGCAATCTTAATGAAGATCATTATATAAGAACCTGAAGATATTTTACAGATGATAACGTATGCCATAATTAAATAAAATATGAAATTTACCGTTCTTCTCCGACCCAGGATTGTATTTTGTTCGACGTTGTCTCTTGTAGCATAGATGCAACACTTTCATTAGACCCAAGCGCCCAAATACATGTATTTATAGATTTCTACGTGATTTACTTTGATTTTCGAGTTATTCAAACGCAGCTGATAATAGAAAACATAGTTTCTCAATTCAATGTTTCACACTTTCACTTTCACGACGCTCCTCCCAGATTGTGAGGATCAGAAAGCCTCACTTCTTGACCTATTCTTAGCTACACTGTCCGAGGCTTTTGTGACGGTTTGTATCACTATAAAATCCGACCCCAATCTAAACAGCAGTTATTCAAAACGACGAGGTACTTCTAACTGGCTTATTGGCGATCAATCAGAGATCACATCAGAGATGCCTCATGGAGTACAACATTTTCTATCTCTGCTTATTAGTGCGCTAATGAAGTAATCAGATGGCTCACAGCAGGCCTTGAAGCACATGTCCCACGCGGAAATTCTGTAGCAATCCCAAATTTCCCCAATAGTTCACTTCGACATGTGCAGATGCTATTGCAGATTGGCAGCAAGCATTTCGACGAATCAACCGACATAAGTCAACTGCAAATAGTCAGAAATCTATAGCATCAAGGAATCATTGTAATATTGAAAAGACAAAGCTAAGAGAAGGCACGCCGAGATGATCAGAAAACACATTGATTTACAGAAATTAAGAACTCACGGTTTCTGGAAAATCTATAATAGTGTGGTGAATAATATGCAATCAGCAATTCCCACTATCCAACCGCAATGATGTCGTTTGCAAAGCAAATCAAAAGGCTGAACTACTTGTCCAGCGGTTCGCCTTGAACTCCACCATGTACTCCACACACCACGTCATCCCAAACTTCTCACTGCAAATAGAAACCACACTTAGTGATCGTATCATCACCCTTCCCATGTCCGGAATATCATAAAAAACTAGACATCTACAAAGCATATGGGGCTGATCTTATCACTGCTATAGTAATAAAGAAATGTTCTGCTGGGTTGGCCCCCGTCCCCTCTGAACTCTACAACAAATGCCTTATTCTAATTCTTAAATAACAGTAGCCTTTTACGTCTAAGTGGCAATGTACCTTGTTTGCGGTCAATTAAAGTAAAACAACTTATGATTTAAAATAATTCACGTTTTTAAATAATTCGAATTTGTTTCGTTAAATCTATTGACTATTTTACCACTGTTTATATGAAACGTGGCGTTTTAACAACACCACGCTAACAGTTTTTTTGAACTCAGATTATAAATGTTATTTATGACAAAGTGCTGGTTCCCTACGAGAGATTTAGGGCGATTAAAGGCACTAGTATACATTTGTTAAATTCAGCTGATAAAATTGCCATTGCTAATTCACACGAGTTATAAAAATCGGGCCCGGGGAGAAAGGATTGTTTAGATTACGGGCCGGGTATAACACTGTTAGCAGAAATCTGCAGTTATTACCTGAGGAAAGGTAAAAAAAGAGGTCAGCTCAAAAGTTAGTATTGTCTTAAGTGACAAAATGTTGGCCGAGAGAAAACTGGATACACGAGAAATTTCATGTCGTACGAAAACGAGGTCGACTGATTAACGTAACTAGTCCCGCCCTGAGATTGCGTGCTGGATAAGGCAAGAAAATTTCGCCCAGGCAATCTTGAGTGACTATATAAAGTGCTGCTCAGATCGAATAGTTGGAGTTGAGTTTAGTTGAGAGTTGACAGTCAGTGAGAGATTCAGTTGTCAGCTGCGCCCTATCGTTTTTCCGAAAACCCGGATGAAAAAGTTGTTTTCGCGTCGATCGTTCACTGAGTGCGAGTCGCTAGTTAACGAAACTTAAAACAAAAATACCCCCCCCCTACAAAAAGACTCGGTTCCTGTATATATCATTTTAAAGGAGAAGACATATTATCTTAAACACAACTCAAGGTGGTTGTTGTGTTTTTAAATTGCTCACACTGTCTGTTTGATTTCACCATTTTTGTTTTGTTCTTCATGTGCCTGTCTTCCATCAGTTGAGTAGCCTACCGGGCAATGCGTATTCATGCTTCCTGGCTAAACCAAAGCACAACGTGTCAGGGGGTACTGTGTGGGCGACAAAAGACATTTTGACATACGTTACGACGCCTCTTCCGGACAACGCCGAATGAATACTGCTAGTTAATAATAAAGTAAATATAGATTTAATTTAAATTATTTAGTAATAAGTTAAACTACTTAAATTAAACACAATGGTTGGCTAATTGAATTGCCCGAGAATCACATTTTGAAAACTATCGGTTTAAGGGGACGTAAATCTGATTGAAGGAATAGATGAACGCCAGTGTAACTATTGCAATCAAGGACTAACAATAAAACATGTGTTAATACAGTGCAAAAATTACAGGGTTTCCATAGTCTCTTTATACTTTAAAAGGTTTATTTTGAAGAAGACAATTCAGATATCTTGACTATATTTGTTTGGTTTTAATTAGTGTTTATTAAGTTTTCTTTTTAACTCATCAAATACACCTCTATATGGGCAGCATTAGTTGCACGAAGTTCACCAAGACAGTACTTGATGTCTTCCTCAGATGTTCTTGGCCGTTCACTCTTCTTTTTATCCAACATTGATCCTGTTTACATATTTTCTTATGCCATTCACGAATTGAAAGGCGCGATAGTTGATCTTTTCCATACTTAGTTCTGTAGTTTAGCCTAATCTGAACATCCGATTTGTCTCAATAAACAATATACATATCCGAACGTAACCCTTTTATTTAATCCACGAGGGTAGCTTGCTCCAGTTTCCCCAGCCATGACAACGTAGACGTCTTCAGTAATTAGTAATTGCATTCTTAGTATCGCCCGTACTGAGGATTAAACCTTATACTCCCAGAAGTGTATCATTTAGAACTGATTATTACTTAGCACTTATATCCGTTGCGCTATGAACTTTTACCCCTCTGAATAAGGTCAGAGGCTTCATCGGCAGAACCGTTGTGAGAATAAACTAAAAGATGGGGAAAGTAGTCCGAATAATTAAAAAAATACAAAGTAAGAGTCTTTTGTTTACCTTTATAAAATACTTGGCACATTTGAGAACCTCGTATACAGTATCAAGCTTCCTCCTATCATAGGCCAGCAAAATGTTTAAAAAGTAATTTACGCCCCTATTTGCTACTTTTGAAAATGAACCGACCACCGCCCGTATCACATGACAATTGCTTGTGTTGTTCGAGATAAGTATAGCACATAACGAAGTTCCAGTGGTTAGCACTTTGTTTCCATCAACAGAGACCGCCTTTCGCTTCTTTTTTTCTTTTTCCTTCTTTCGTCCTACTCTATTCAAACTTTTACAATTGAAAATTTTTTTCTTTCTATTTAAAAAGTCATTTACGCCCTTATTTACTTCTTTAGAAAACGAACCGATCGCCGTTTGTACCACGTGACAATTTCTTCTTCTTTGAATGGTGACTTTATTGACACTATTGAAGAAAATTCCACTAATGCAACTTGTTTTCACCATCACAGATTTGGAAGCTTTTATTGTATTAATACATTAATCTATTCCCATTCGTTGGTTTGCTTCACTTATAGCAAATCCTAATATTTACGCAGATTTTAAAACCATACAATCTTCCTGCATACAGGGAGGGAGAGAGAGACCGGCTTTATCTTAATCCATTAAGTTAAAAAAAAAAGCTTTTAAAGATAACGGCGCACCAAGGTTGATCGAACTATTTCGGAGTCGGGATGAGAATCAGAAAAAAAAAGACGCGACGTATTTGTCTGCTTAAAAGCGGACACAGAACAATTGATCTTCTTCGATTTGACGACGTCGAAATGCAATTTCGAATGACTTTATTTGGATTAGTAATATTTGCGCTTCAGATTACCAATCGGCACAATTTTATGTTTGTAATAAACAAAGAGCAACCAAACAAGAGATGAGAATCAATTACAAACTAAACGGATTATTAAAACATTAAAAAGACGATGAACTTAAATGATTGATTGAGATTAAAATTTACAAGATATTTAAAATGACACGTAAAATAAGCATATCAGAAATATCTTCATAAACAACGTACATGGTCATCATCTAATATATAAGTAGTCAGTATCCTCCCTTTTTTTCGTTGATATCTTCCATCCTAAAAAATCAATACTTGATTCTGGTTCGTGAGTTTTTTTAATGGGTCGTTGTTGCATGTTGTTAATCGCAATAAAATGTAATTTGATGTAATCCCTTCCAGAAAATACTTTGACCAGATCAGAATTATTTCATACGAACACTAACTTTAAAAGGGACGTAACTCTGTGTCCGCCAATACAGACTTACTTATCTTTGTTTGGTACAAAAAATAATATTTTTGATAAATAAACGGCATAGTTTACAACAAACACATTTCAAGTAAAAACAACTACTAGATAGCGCCGGGCGAGTACAGCTATCCCATAGATTAAATGTATGGATATTGTTTTGTGCTGTTGAATTGTATAAAATGTATATGCTTTTTTGTGGCGAAGGAGAAGGTTATATCTTATATAGAAAAAGAACGTATCTTGGTGTCGTCTGCCGACGAAGAAAATTTGCATTAAATTTAAAAACATATTGAATTCAAGAAGTATTGATTTACTCCTCTCCAGGAGTTAGGCAGAAGGCCAGTTTTTATCTTACTCCCACAAGTAAGATGTGACCCAAGGTCGGGTCGGGAAAGTGGGGTTTAAAAATTGCCTGGGCAGCCCTGTCGGCATTCCCCGGTAGGGGCGCCTCAGACAGTAAGCAACAAACTTACTCCTCCCCAAAGAGGGGAGGCGAAGCCTGGGAGGGTGGACCTCCTAGAACTGCACAGGACAGACCCATAGACCTGCGTAAATCAAGCCCCGAAGGCCAAGACAATACCAGTCTATGGGGTGCAGTATCCATCGGAACAGATACTACACTTTGATCTTAGCCAAAAGGAATTCAAGAAGTAATTTACATTGAAATGATCAAATTGGTTAAAACAAATTAAAAAAAAAATTTGAATTAAGTTGGCATGTAGGTAATAGTAATATTTCACATGGGAAAAGGATGGGCGTACCGTCGATCCCAAAATCAAGAATGAAGCAATGTTAAAGACTCATGAAATAGTAATCACTGTTTGTTAGTGTTTAACCGCACTTCAACAATTATAAGGGCGTCCGAGATCAAGCATTTTTTCTCCCTGAATCAGTCAGCTTTTAGTATATTTATTTTTGTGCAGGTGTTTTTAGAGTGTGGAATTTGACTAGTCATAATGTGTGAGTGATTTATTTTTATTTTTAGATGTTGGTGTAATTTTTTGTTTCCTTTTGGTTCTTTTACATATTATTTAAGCTATTCTTTTGAAGAGAGTTTTTCAAATGTTTTTTTCTTGGTAATTAACATTTATATTCAAGTTAATTGCTATTTGTGTCTTGTCAGATGTTATTATTCTGTTAATACTACATTTTAAAAATTAAATATGTCTCTACAAATTAATTTCCTTAAGAAACCCTATTATTTGAGGGAAAGCCATATTTCAAGTTTTTATCTTTGTGACATTCCAATATTTGCTGCGTACTTGTATATACAGGGTGTCAATAAAGACTCTTTAAAATTTAAAACATTATTACGAAAACAATTAATGAGATATTTTGACTAGATTATTTTTGCTTTAATCAGTGTTTATTGAGGTTTTTATTAACAATAAGTTTTGTATTTTAGATATTTTGTTAATGGAAGTACAACTGCTAAGCGAACCCCTATAAAATGGCCATACTTCAATATTTGCCTCTTACAACGCTGTCTCACAAACACGTCGGAAAAGATGCATTTGAAGAAGATCGGATGTTACATCGGCTGGAACGTTATGAATATAAGATGAGAATAGTTGTAAAAACAATCGAAAAAAATCGTCATTTAAAAAATCTGAAAAATAATATGTTTTTTGTGTGTTTAAAAAATACTTAGTTCACCCGAAACAAGACAACTGTCCACTGTAGACATAACAAGCTACTGAGAATTAGGGTAACAGTTTTGGGGGTCATCCTAAATTAGGAGCTGTGCAGCGAGATGCTTGTTAACATTAGTTTTAAATTTCTGCATGTGGTACAGTCGGGAAAACTGGAAACATTGGGAGAAGTTCCAAAGGCCGGCAGTTGGAGGAAAGAAGCTATTGGAGTAGAAGGCTCTCCGGCATCTGGTGGCTTCTACAGTGAATGGATGGGATTTAGCTGGTTGTCGGGTTGGTCGAGTATATTTACGTCGAAGAGAAACCTAGCACCAAGTTCATCGGAGCACATTCCATTGAAGTAATTTTAAAACAAGCATAAAGGTTGCAAAATTGCGGCGATAGGGCAGGGGCTGGTGGGTAATGAGGGACCTATTAGATTAGATATTTTTTGGACCTTGTCTAAAAATGGAGAAACTAGTGGATGCTGCACCAGCCCAGATGTGACAACAATACTAAATGAATAGGCGGATGGTGGTTTTGTAGAGATATAGGATACTGTCAAGTGTGAGAAGTTTTCTTAGCACGGTAGAAGGAGAACACTTTATTTGCAGCAGCCTTGGCAATGTCTTCTATGTATGTGTTTCAATTCATGTTACCTGTGAATGTTAGGCTGAGGAGTTTGAACGTTGGACTCTCAGATAGGGTGTTATCTGTGATCTTCTCGGATAGCGAAATTTACGAGTTGGGTAACCTTTTCGCTTCTTCTTTGCGGTCTCTGTGCTTGATATCATTCGTATTTTCACCACCCATCATTTTGTCGACGATTACCTTGAAAAGGAGTCGACCGAAATACTTCTCGATAGAAAAACGCCACCTTTTTCTCCTCCATGTTACTTCAGTAAATAGAAAAAAATCTTTATTTTTCTTTCCAATCTGAGGAAACAGGTTCTTTATCTCCTCTACCTGTGTTCTTTTTTTATTTTACTTAAGCAATAAAGGTTTCCCTGTTCTCATCAATAATGGCTACTTCACCAATCTTATTAAAGTTAATGCTGAATCTTTGTACACACACACACACACACACACACAAACACACACACACACACACATATATATATATATATTATTCATCCACAGACAGCTATATCATCGTAGGATAACTGCTTTTCATAGTGTGTCATATTTACTTTAATTAACCCGTATCTAGGAATATGTCTACTGAGGCGTAAGGGGCTATTGTGAATTAGGGGCCAGATATATAGAAGACATCCTAAGTCGGGAGTTGTGACGCAAGATGTTTGTTACCATTACATTTAACTTTCTGCATGTTGGCACAGTTCTGGAAACAGATGACAAGAATGCATTTTAAAAGGCAAGATATTAGAATAGAATGCTTTTCGGCATCTAGTGACCGCTACAGTGAAGTGGTTGACTTTTTCTTCTACTCTGGTTTGTAGGGTACAAATGCAGTACGTTCGTCGGTGTACATTCCGTGAGAGCACAAGAATGCAACATTAAGGCGATGGGACAGGAGTTAGAGCTTGGTAGACAGTGCGGAACCTGTTAAGTTAAATACTTTTTTTAAGCACATTCTCCAAGAGTGATGCATAGGCGAATGGTTTCTTTATAGAGATATAGTATACTTTGCAGCAGACCTCTATGTATTAATTCCAATTCATGTTCCATGTAAATGTTAGGCTGATCAGTTTGAATGACAGACTCTCGGAAAGGGTGTTGTAAACCATGGCATTCAGAGGTTGGAAGGGGTTCATATAATTGTTAGAGAAAGGGAGTATCATCTTTGTAGCATTAAATGTAACCATCCAGTTTAGGCCCTATTAGCCTTAGGATACAAACATCTATTGAGTCAGCCTTCGTATAATAATAGCCATGATAGATCAAATCCTCTTTATTGGTAGTTTGTCTTCTGTTAGGCTGCAAGGACAAAATCGAAAGATCTATGCGTTGACCAGTGATAAATGAGCATTTAACTATGTCTCCCACATTCCTGCCAAAACGAGACACTAAATAATATTGATCAGCTTCAGTCAAAACTAACCGGGAAATAATTTGATAAAGAAGACATTTTTTGTTATTATTTCAGACACCATTGACTTTCGTATCCATCTGTTATAAAATGCCCTCTTGAAAAATATGCCTCTTTATAAATGAACAAATCATGTTCTATTTCATTCGTACAAATTATGAGGCAGACACAATCATTAGCAGCAAGTACAGAGAACGAGGGAAAGAAGGCGTCATGTATTATGTACGTCTCGTTGAGTATTATGTCATTATCTTGTAATTGGGATAACGAGCAAAAAAAATTTCCAAAACAAAACTATTGTGCGATGTGTAGTATTTTAGATTATTCTGACTACTTATGTTATTCTCACAGCTTTTCGACCGATGTAACCTCCGACCTTTTTCAGGTACATCGTGTCGAACTCAGAAATCTTAATGTCGAATTCGGAATATGTACGGAATTTCGAACAGAACCCCTTATATATATATATATATATATATATATATATATATATATATATATATATATATATATATATATATATATATATATATATGTGTGTGTGTGTGTGTATATGTATACATATATATAAATATATATATATACATATACATATATGTATACATATATATACATATATATATACATATATATACATATATGTATACATTTATATATATATATATATATATATATATATATATATATATATATATATATAGTAAGCTATGAAAATATTATATTTATGGCAATTAAGGTACACAGAGGCTCCCGCGTTTCATTCCCGGTGGGAATCTTCAGGCTAAAATACATGGAGTTTTTTGCCGGGTGTTTTTATATACACGGCTAGCTAGTTAGCCAATCAGATTCTTTGTTGTTCTCTCAACCAATTGTTGGGCTTCCCACGAACAAAGGTTCGGTTAGTGTTACTTCCTATATCTTGTTATATTGTTCTGTTTTCTATAGAGTTGCCTATATCCTGTTTCTTTGTTGTGTTAATATAATAGGTGAACCTATTTTAACACGTGGTTCTTTGTATTTCTATTTTAGATTTTAGTCTTGAAATTGTTAGGTTTTTGTTTAGTTTAGTTTAAAAAAGAAATATTTGTTTATTTATTTATGTATTTTTAGCCTAAGGTAAATTTATTTCTGTGCAGGCAGCTGTTTGCTATATCATTTCTACAGTTTAATAGATTTTGGGGGTCTTTAAAGTTTAGGATTTCAAATTTTTAATTCAGACATAATCTACACGGGTCGTCTAAATTTCTACATGTACTGGATGAAAGATGATACTATTTTCCATTTAATTATTGGTGAGCGTCCATTTTCTTTGAGCTCCAAATAGTGGTTTGCTAGTGCTGTTTTAATTCAACGTTCTCTGTTTTTAAATGTGCTTTTGTGGTCATAATATTTGGATTTAAAATCTTGGGAGGTCATACCTACGTAGTACTTCTTGTTATCTGGTCTTTCCTTGGCAAATATTGTGGCTTGGTATACAATACTTTTGGTTAGGCATTTATATTGTAGTGGACAAAGTGTGCAATCTATGCAGTTACATCTTTTCTCTTCATTGCTAACTTTTTCATTTCTATTCCAGTGATTACTATTAGGGTTTTGTTTATTTCTATTTGTAGTGTTTATATTTTTGTTCTTCTTAGTACTATTTTTGCTATATTTGTCACTTTTTATGTAATTTGTTATATTCTTCTTCCTCTCTGCTGTTCTCTTTTAGTATGTTGTTGTTGTGTGCCTTAATTATCATTTCTAGGTTTTACGCAGAAGCTGTGGGATAGTTTTAGGTTATTTTTATTGAATATTTTATGCAGGGGATTGGTTCACGGAAGTGTTTTTAAATCAGATTTAGGAATTTTTTACCCAGTTTAGTTTTTAACATCTGGTAATAGGGCGGTGTATAGTAGATTATAGCTTTTTCTTTCTTTTTAATTTTGTTGTAATTATTAGTGTCCTGTTTCTTTTATTTAATTTCGGTATTATGGTAACCACTATTTTTTAGAGCTGTATTATAAATGTTGCTTAATTTTTAAAAAACACTTTCGTTGCTAGAATTATTGATAAGCCTACGTTCGATAGAATTCGGAATATGTTTTATGATAGATAGGGGGTGATCAGACTTTGGGTTTACGTATATTAGATTAGCGCTTACTTTTAAATATGGCTGGTACATATGTTCATTTAAGTATAAAAAGACATCTAAAAAGTGAGTTATTTTTTATGTTAGCCAGTACTTCTACTTTTAGGCCTAGTATTTTCATTTCTATATGTATAATTCTCTTGAAGTTTTCTTTGTTGCAATCGCTTATTATCACTAATTCATCATTTCTATACAGGCCGCTATATGTATTATCAAATATATTTGTGAGTGTATATAAAATAAATAACCCTACAAGATTTGATGCCTCTACAGAGTCAAGGGCACCCATGGCCAAATCAAAGGAGTTTGTCATATTTGTTTTAATCCATTGGTCATCATTATTGATTAAAACTGATCTACATTTTTTTTAATGATGTGGATTTCATCCTTAGGTATATCGGTATACATCTCGGCAAAGTTATTATAATAAAATTAACGTTGTTATTATAATAACATTATAGTTGTTATTATAATAAAATTATCGTGTTTTTTTATAATACAATTATAATATTTTTTATTATGAAATTATTGTTGCTATTGTAAGAAAGTTAGTGTTGCCATTATAATAAAATCATAGTTGTTATTATATCGAAATTATAGTTGTTATTTTAATAAAAATATCGTTGTTATTATTATATACATATATGTTATTATAATAAAATCAAAGTTGTTTCTGAGAAATAATTATAGTAGTAATTTTAATAAAATTATAGATGTTTTCATAATAAAATTATAGTTGTTATTATAATACACTTATAGTTTTTATTATAATAAAATTATAGTCGTTATTATAATCAAAGTATTGTTGTAATTATAATAAAATGATTGTAGTTATTATAATGAAATTATAATTGTTATCATAATTAAATGATTGTTGTAATTATCATAAATTATAGTTGTTATTATAATAAAATTATAGTCGTTATTACAATGAAATTATTGTTTTATTGTAATAAAATTATAGTTTTAATAATGATAAAATTATAGTAGTTATAATAATAAAATTATAGTTGTTATAATAATTAAATTATTGTTGTTATTATAATAAAATTATAGTTATTATTATAATAAAATTATAGTTGTTGTTATAAAAAATTATAGTTGTTATTATATTAAAATTATTGATTTTATTATAATATAATAATAGTTATTATTATAATAAAATTATTATTTTATTATAAGATTATAGTTGTTATTATAATACAATTGTAGTTGTCATTATAATAAAATCATAGTTATTATCATAGTAAGATTCTAGTTGTTATAATAATCAGATTATAGTTGTAATTGTAATACAATTATAGTAGTCATTATGATAAAATTATAGTTATTATTATTGTAAAATTCTAGTTGTTATTATAATAATATTATAGTTGTTATTATAATAATATTATAGTTGTTATTATAATAAATTATAGTTTTCATTATAATAATATTATAGTTGTGATTATGATAAAATCATAGTTGTTATTATAATAAAATTATAGTTGTTCGTATAATAACATTATAGTTGTGACTATGATAAAAATTTAATAGTTATTATAATAAAATTATAGTTGTTATAATAATACAATTTTAGTTGTTATTATAATAAGATTGGCGTTGTTATTTGATTAAAATTATAGTTATTATTATAGCAAAATGATAGTTGTTATTATAATTATAATTTTTATATTATATATATCTTACTTTCTTTCGTATATAGAGAGTATGAAACACCTATTGAATTTAATGACTTTTGATTTTAATGAGACTTAAAACATAAGTAAATAACACAAAATGTAATTCTGATCTCCTTACGCTTATTACAAGCGTAGTTCAATATTATGAACATAGATGAGATAAATATGATTATTATATTTAGTAAAAAGACATGAAGAAACATGTAGAGAATACACCCAGATGTACCGGTTAGTATCGAAATAAAGTTATTACTGATAACACCCTTCTCGAGAGTCTAACGTTCAAACTCCTAAGCCTAACATTCACAGACAATATGGAGTTTAATAAATACTTAGACAATATGATAAGTCTGCTCGAAAGAATGGGGGGCTCCCCCTACCGGCCTAGGAAACTTCTCACGCTTTCCAGTATTCTATATCTCTATACATCCAGCATTCACCCATGCATGGAGTATTGTTTCCATGTCTGGGCTGGTGCACTAACCACTAGTCTCCCCCCCCCCCTTCGATAGGGTCCAAAAAGAGTCTCTAACCTAATAGGTCTCACACTGTATGTCAAGCTCCAGCTCCTGTCTCATCGCAGCAATTTTGCATCCCTGTACTGGTCTACAAGTGCTTCCACGTAATGTGCCCCGACGAACTTGCTTGAACGTTAGATGTTCGGTAGGGTGTTATTATCCATGGCAATCGGTGGCTGAAAATGTTTCATGTAGTTGTAAAAAAAAGGAGCTTTGTCTCAGTAGCATTAAATGTTACCATCAATTTATGTCTTCATTCAACTACGGAAGGATATAATTAAAACACATTCTCATTGGTCTGTCGAAAAACAGGACAATTCAGTTAAATTAACAATTCTGAAGGTTAACAGTTCTGTTTGTTTTATTTGGATTAATTTTGATGGTAACAATTTACTGATGAAAATATGTTTTTAAAAGAGCAGAAACAATTGTTTGAATTAAAATGTTGTTTTGAAACATATTCGAAACAAATTCGGAACATTTACGATATATATATATATATATATATATATATATATATATATGATGTATATATATATATAATGTATATGATATATATATATATATATATATATATATATATATATATATATATATATATATATACATATATATGTATGTATATATATATATGTATACATATATATGATATATGATATATATATATATATATATATATATATGCACTAGCGGTACCCCGTGGTAATTCTACGAGGCTTTTTACATTAATCTGTATAATTTACTGTAAATAATAGTATTCCTTTTGAAATAACGAATGTCTGTCAGAGTCAATACTATTACGAAAAAATGACTGTATCTTCTTCCGTAAAAATAATTGTCATTGTTGCTAAATAATTTGTAATAAATTAAACGAATATTATACATTTATTTATTAAAAAAATTGTAGCAATTTCATTCGTTTTAAAACAATAAATAATCTCTGTCTTTTTACCGTAAAAATAATTGTCAGCTAAATATTGTTAAATCAATAAAACGAATGTCACTTTAAAAAAATTATTTATTAAAAATTATGCTGTTTTAGAAAACGGTGTGAATAATTTGATTTTAGAACAATTCATTTTAAAATGGGTAAAGTCGTAATTGTTTACTTTAACGACATCAAACTATCCACCAAACTTTGCTGATCAGACGATCTCTTTTTACTAAATGTGTATAAAAGATGATAACGTACGTACCAACATAAATTTACTTAGCGTATTATTATGTAAATCGTTATGGGGTCCTATCTCCAAAACCATAGAATTTCGTGAACAAAGAAACAAACAGACATGAGCCACAAACTATTGATTAATCTTTTTTTTTTCTAGCGCAAATTAACGTTACTATGTAACGTTACTATGTTTAAATAATGTCTGAAAGAAAGAAAAAAAAACAAGAAATTTGTCTGAAATTGTTCTCTGATTATTACAATTTTTTGCCCATCTTTATTTTGTTCTCGTGGAGAAATTCTACTGGAAGATAATTTATTTTCGGGCAAGCCATCCACATGATCTAAACACAAAAACAATCAAGACAAATGAACAATGACATTTCAAAACATTTATCTTTTCTTTTTTGGCAATTCAAGAAAGAACATCTCAATTAAATATTCCTTTAAATTTTTTTCTTTTAAACAAAAGGTTACTGAACATCACGTTTCAGAAAATGTCGGAGACAAACATTTGTTATTTAGTAAATATCATTTCAAATCACTTGCGCAAAATTTTCACAATGGAGTATATATCTGAAGAAAGCTAGCAAGAAAACTCGACATGCGTTTGACATCTTTAGGACCGGACAACACCTGGGAGTATAATATCTTAAAATTAAAAAAAAAAAAATGTTGCTGGAGGTCAACGGGGCCAGTTTTCGGGGGCGGGGCTGGTTTTTTGAAACTTTTTCAATGTTATTTACTAGTGATTTTGAAATCAGCCAATGTATTCATGTAAAAACTTGATAAAAATGCAGACTCACTGAACATCCCCAACATCCTTCTTGCCCTAAATTCTGTCCGGTTGTATCAGGTCATCCCATAACTTCTGTCCGGATGTATCAATAACAGTGAAACAAGGGTTGCTCAATCACATCCGCACCTAGCAATCTAAACTTATTTCTTTTAAAATAAGAATAGTTCTTTGGGGGAAGGGGGGAGAATGTTTGGGACGCGGGTGGGGGGAGAATTGGGGGGGGGGTGCGGGGGGATAATTTTTGGGGGCGGGTAGTTAGGGGGAATTATCAACATCTTCATCCTGCGGAGGTGCTGATAAAATATAGGACCCGGAGGTTTCTGAAGTATAGGGACCGGGGCGGGTGGGGGTGGGGGTGGTGCTTCTGCAGTATAGGCACCAGGGGGTGCTTCTACAGTATAGGACCCAAGGGCTTCTGCAGTTTGCTTCTACAGTATAGGACCCAGCACCGGGGGTGCTTCTACAATATAGGACCCGGGTGCTTCTGCAGAATAGGGACCATGGGTGCTTATGCAGTATAAGGACCAGGGGTGCTTCTACAGTATAGGGACCAGGAGTGCTTCTACAGTATAGGACCCAGCACCGGGGGTGCTTCTACAATATAGGACCATGGGTGAATCTGCAGAATAGGGACCAGTGGTGCTTCTACAATATAGGACCCAGAGGCTTCTGCAGTATAGAAACCGGGTGTGCTTCTGCAGTATACGGACCATGGGTGCTTCTGCAGTATAGGGACTGGGGGCTTCTACAGTATAGGACCCAGCCCCAGGGGTGCTTCTACAGTATAAGACCAGGAGGCTTCTGCAGTACAGAGACGGGGGGGGGTGCTTCTGCAGTATAGCTACCGGGTTGCTTCTACAATATAGGACCCAGCACCGAGGGTTCTTCTACAGAATAGGACCCAGCACCGGGGGGGGGGCTTCTTCAATATAGGACCCAGAGGCTTCGGCGTTGTCCGGGAGAAAAGTGCTAAATTTCCTAGATAGAGCTACTGTAGTGTTTCTCTTCGGACTATTGTGCAGATGAAAAGGAGGGGGTGATCGGTAAGAGTGATCTTGGTAGTGCTCTGGAGGCCGTCTTGATTTTCTAAATACTCGGCGTTGTCCGGGAGAAAAGTGCTCAATATCCTATTTTGCTTGCGGAGAGGGGGAGGGAGAGCCCCGGGCAACGCTGGGTACCCCTTCTAGTCTTTAGTAAATCTCCGGCCCAGTGGAATCATCGGCAAGCTGAAACGATTGTAGTCACGTCCGATAGGGCCATTCCCTGTCGGGCGTGACTACAATCGTTTCAGCTTGCCGATGATTCCACTGGGCACGGAGATTTACTAAAGATGTCTAAATCTTCCCTTTTGGATGAAACCGCGGTACACTGCTGAATTATGTAATAATACAGTATCTAAATAAATTATATTAGCTCTCTTATATGATCGAGCACTTTATTTGATTTCTTTTCATATACTACCTGACACACACTATATACATATATATATATATATATATATATATATATATATATATATATATAAATTACTAAAAATATATATATTAACGAAAATACGTCCTATAAAGTTAAAGGCGACTAATATTTTTTATGCATCTTAATCACTTAAGAAGTAAAACAATTGAAACAGTAGTAAGCAAAAAAAAAAACGAACGTTGCAATCACCAATAAAAATAATTACACCAAAATACATTAAACATTTAAATGATAAAAATCGTACATATTTCTAGACAGGACGTCTTGATCCAATGGTAAAACGCTGGATTATAGATATCAATATCGAAGGTTCGATTCTTGTCTAAGTTAGCCATGTTGATACGGCTGTGAGCCAGAAACACGTGTCCATGGATTACTTGTATGTACGTATAGAATTATTAATATATATATATATATATATATATATATATATATATATATATATATATATATGAATGTATAACTACAGATGAGAACCATATCGTACCAATCGCCTTCTCCTTACCGATCGGGGGCGATCGGAGGTCAACATGATTTTCGCATAACTTCGATTTAGATTCTCACATCATAACATTTTTTTACAAGCCCATGATGCAAATATCGGCAGAATTTGAAGGTAGAATGGTCGAACTGGTAAAAATGATGAAAATTCATCAGCTATCAAAATCTATTCATGGCAATTAAGCTACACAGAAGCTTCCGCGTTTCATCCCCGTAGGGAATCATCAGGCTAAAATGCATGGAATTTGTGTTATCGGTTTTTCCTTAATATACACGTGGTGTTTATTCTAGCTCGCTAACCAATCCGATTTGTTGTTATTCCCTCGCACGGGTTTATGTTTCCATTAGCCAATGACAGGACTTGTCACAAACAAAGGTTCATCTGACTTTTACTACAGAATAAAAAATAAAAGTCAATCGAACCTTATATATATATATATATATATATATATATATATATATATATATATATAGTTTTATTAATATAAACATTATTTGCTTAAGTAGAAAACTACTGTTTAAATAGAGCAGTAACTATTATTTATATTTTATAGGGACCTGCGGAAATTCCTCACTTTCTGTCTTTATCTATTTTCATAATTTACTGTTGATAATAGTTCGTTTGAAATAATACATTTATCTCAGGTTTAATAATATTAGGAAACCTTCTCTTTCTTTTCTTGTAAAAATAATTTCCATAAAAATAAAAACACCAAGTGAAGGTTGGCAGCATTTCATCACGGCCAGTTGCCAAAATTATTTATTAATACTTTTTTTACAGCTTATATCTATATGACTGCATTGTTTTGTAAATAATTTTCTTAGATTTTATATTTCGGAATTTTTTAGATGATAATTCATAATTCATATTAGTTGGATTATTAGGACTGCTGTTCTCATCTTGGATGTTATTCTTTGTGCAAGGACGCGTGGCGCATCAGATAAAAGTGCCGAGTTATAAGGTTCAATCCTCAGTGCGGGCGATACTAAGAATACAATTACGTAATTACAAAGTCATGGTTGCAAATTCCGTACAGATTCCCGAGTTTAACATAAAGATCCATGAGTTTTACAAGGCGCACCTAAAGAAGGTCGGAGGTTACATCGACCGAAACGCTGATAGAATAACATTCAAGATGAGGACTAGTTCGAATAAATGTGCAATCGAGAAGCTATGTGCGCTGTTACCAGCTAGGTCTGTGTAACTCGACAAACCAAGCCAACCAATATACATGGAAGTAAGTACTGCCTGTACACTATCGGAGACGTAGTCGAGGAAGGTACAGTCCTGGTCCGAGGGAAAACGGTACGGGTAACTAATGTAGTGTTGTAAGAGTAATCTAACGCACACGTAGGCCTGGTCTTCAGATTATACACTAAATTTTCTAGTCAAGGGAAGGGTGTTACGGATATAGACTCCGAGGCCGTTTATATGTTTGTCAGAGTCTTTACAGCAGAGTGGGAGGTACCCTGGCATATCAAAATGATTAGAGGAGATTGGGGACTTTAGATTAGTTTCGCTTAGTAATCTGTTGATTTTATAAGGAGGAAACAATTCAGACGCTGTTCCTTTATGAGAAAAAATATGAAAAAAACAAAACATTAATAAGTTTCTATAATAAAAAGAAGAACCACAGTGAAATCGATACAGAGGAATCTACAATCTACTTAGACCATTAATGTATGTTATATACAATCGGGAAGTTCAGAATTTACTCCGAACAAATCTCTGCTCCTCGCATCTTTACTTCCCACCCACCTTCAGTGTATCTACTTTACTCCATTTCATAATTTTTCAACCGTCAGTTTTTGTCTCTCTACAGTTTTCTTATTATCGATTTGAGAATTTTTTTATGCTGAAATATTTTCATCGATGCGTAAACCGCGAGGGGAGGCTTGATTAGCGAACGCCGTTAATGCACTTTCCGGAAATGGAAATCCGATGTGTGCAGCCCCCTCCCCCTCTCCGCCCGTTCTGCACACGCATACATAAAATGCGTTAAGACACGTGTCTAGTTGGGCGTGCTAATTACATTTGCTCGCTTCAATGCGACAGACACTCAGATTTTCGTTTCCGATTTAAAAGCTTTTCATTCAATCTGATGAATTCTATCCGGATATCCATAGGAAACATTACACATATCCGTAATAAATAGATACCATTACACACACACACACACACACACACACACACACACACACACACACACACACACACACACACACATATATATATTATGAATATTTTTTATTAAATTTTAAAGTGTATTTACTATATATATATATATATATATATATATATATATATATATTATCATATAAAATGGATGGATTATATAGATTTAACAAAAAAGTATGTTTTTGGGTTGATATATTTAATGTTATATATTTTTATGTATTTTTGTATATATTTTTATATATTTTCAAAGTTAAATTTTATTACCTGTAGTAGTATAACTGCGGTAATGGTCATCTGAAGAGAAGAATTATCTTTGAAAACTCATGAGCTAAGGACTTTAAGATACTTTGCTTGAACTTTGAATTCTAATAAAATTTGATTGACACCTTATTTTATTACATTTTATATTATAATATTAATGCTCTATCCAGTATATTGAGCTTCAGTTTTTATCCGGATGTTTAACTAATTATAAGATATTAGTTGACGCTTATATCTTTTGTTGGATTGCTTCATATATATATATATATATATATATATATATATATATATATATATATATATATATATATATATATATATATATATATATATATATTATATGATGTATTATAAATTATATATTATAAATTATATTATATAATATTTTATAAATATAGATGTTCTTTATATCGGGACATCATACTTTATTCATTTATATTTTTTATTTCCAATTGAAAAGTATTTAATTATTTTTACGGAAAAGCATCGCCTCAATGCTAAATGGTAAACATTATGAATATTATTTCACCAAAGTTCTCCACCTATAGGGGAGCCTATATATATATATATATATATATATATATATATATATATATATATATATATATATATATATATATATATATATCCACAGACACGTGTTTCGTTATCCTTACAACTGATCAGTGCGTTTAAATTTATGAGTTTCGATATATATATATATATATATATATATATATATATATATATATATATATATATATATATGTGTGTGTGTGTGTGTGTGTGTGTAAGAAAACAAACTTAACGTTAATTGTAATTTCCGCCTTTCTACCATGTATATATATATATATATATATATATATATATATATATATATATATATATATATAAGTTAAGGAAGCAAAATGTACAATGCACGTTAAGTTGTTTTTTCACGGAACCTAACAATAATATTCTCATCTTTTCAAGACACTTCTGCCTATATGGGGAAAGCAAACGTCAAAGAGCGTATGGTTTACTAAATGCACTCATCACACTAAAATATATTTAAAGAATTGTTAGGAGTGTTTATAAGAATGATTTATGATGTAAAGAATAGAATGACTTGTAACACAACAGAGTTTGGAAGTGGAGGAATCAACAACAAACGTTCCAAGCTTTTATTAAAACTTTCAAATCAAATATCTTACAGGATCCATCAAATTCATGAGAAAAATTTCAATTATACTTGAGGTAGACAACAAAACCATTAGAAATGGTGAAACATATGATTTGAAGATAAAGTCTCATACAAGAACACCAAAGCCTTTGTTGACAATAGCTATGAAAGAAAAAAACAGTATAAATGGGCAATAAAATTATCACATGGTTGAAAAATGTCCTCTATTGTAATTATCTTTTCAGATGAAACTATATTCACTTTCAATGCTGAAAATACATATTTATCGCAACATCGACAGATGAGTTTAAGGGGACAGTAAGACAAAACATCCTGCTCAACTTATGGCTTTTGGTGTTGTGACTTCTGATGGAAAGAAAATGTCTATTTAATTCTACAAAACTGACACAAAGATCAATGTTAATACTTACTCTCATACCAGGTATTGCAAACTACCCAGATGGGAATTTTGTATGGACACAAGATGGTGCTCCAGCTCACACAGCTAGCCCAGATCTGGCGTTTGGATTATGGTATTTGGGGCGTTTTAGAACATGCTACTAATAGAACATCACACAGCAATGTCGATACTATTAAAGAAGGATGTGAGAAGTTGTCTCCCGTGCAAATTTCAGGAAGAGTGTGAAAGCAATTATTGAGAAAGAAGGAGGAAACATAGAATAAAAACATTTTCTATTATGTAATTTTTCTTGTGGCAAATACATTTTCGTGACTTTCAATAAACTAATTAATCATAAACTATCTTCTAATCTATGCCTCAAAATATTGTAAATTCCACACCCACACTGTATATATACAGTTAGGTAGGTGTATATGTTTACATGTTATTATTAGGTAAACATGGAAACTAATTAACTGACCATTGTGAATTTTTAACGTACCTTCTTTGTGTAAGAGTGTGTAACCTGTGATAAATTTAATTTAGTTGCTTAGAAAGTGGACAAACAGGGGGGGGGGAGAAGCGACTGGACTTCTGATTTTAATAAAATGTTTACCATAGTTATTAGATAGAAATGAATAAATATTCTCTAAATTTAAGTTTCTGTGGGGTATTTAAAAAGTTGTTAGGAGGTATTATATTGGCGCAATCCCCAATTTGAAAATTCGAGCATTTCAGATTTACATGAAATTTGATAAATACTTTTTTATAATAGTGGTGCAACACAGATCTATGGTGAATTTGTTTTCATCATGAACATCTTCCAATACGATGTTTAGATTCACTTTTCTTGCCAAATATAACGTCCTCTCCTTACCAAAATGATGCATATTATGCAGGTGCTTTATTTCATCTACTATACAGCACACCGGAACCATATTTTTCTTCTCTCGTAGCTAAGTCTTATTCACTCTGGTCAGCACGTCTGCCTTATTTTTCTGTGATGGAACCAATGTGACGGTTACTCTCAGTTTCAATTCTCTGATAAAGTCTCCAAGTGCTCCTTTAATCTACCTTCGTTTTTCATTCCTACACTTCTGACTTAATCCACAATGCCACTGTTGCAGAGTCCGTTCTAATGTCCACTGCTTGTAGCTCCCATTTCAAAGCCAGGTCTATGTCCTTCACTGTGGCTTCAAGCTCCGCAACATTGATGTGGGCGCTATCATTCTTCTTTCGTAGCTAGGCAGCATCTTCAACAGTTACACCTTCTATTTCCAATAATGCTCCTAATGCCAAGCTGCTAGCATCGCTCCATATCACCCCTTCCGAGCCCTATTTTTATGTGCCATTCTCTCTTTACAGGGTCCACCTTTTTTACTTCCGCGATCATTTTCTTTATCATGTGCAACACCTCTGGGTCAATTTCATTCTCCCATCGGTCCATACCGGTCTGTCTTTTAATGAAGATGCAAGCAGTCCGCAGTCATCTGACTATGGGATAATGACCAACCAACTTCCCGCACACCGAGAAACGTTCTCGCTTGGTTAGGCTGTCCGTAACTTCAGGGGTTTCGTTCCCTCTTCCAAACATCAACTTTCCTGCCTTATTCCGCTGTAATTTTAACCCAAGAGCCATTCCATTTTCTAACGACTCCGATGGCTTAGCTATCAATCCATATGTTTTGACATGGTCTCTCACCTTTTCCGCAGTCACCTCTGTCTTGTCAACCAGTACATCATCAATATAAGAACAACTAGCTCTTTTCACTGCATCGTCTTTGTACAACACGGTCTTAAGCACTACCGTAATAATTTTCGGTGCAGAATTCAGTCCAAATCCTAGTCGGGTGAAGCAATAAACCTGACATTTATATTCGACCAATTGATACCGCCATAGCTTCTTGTCCACATGGATTTGAAGGTAGACCGATTTTAAGTCAACAATTTTGGTTGCTCGCTCTCTTTCCCTCCATTCCCTCATGACTTCTTCACATACGTCGATCCGATCTTTAGTTTGGCAGGCCACGTGCATGTTCAACTCTCGAAAGTCCAATACTGGCCTGACTTTCTTCTTGGTAGGCTGAACCACTGTCATGAGTGGCATAATTCCTTCAACTTTCCCTGGCCATGCTATTAAAATTCCTTCGTCGATCCACCTCTCAACTTCCTTCTCAAATTGCGGTCTTATCTCTCCTCTTAACGTCCTTTCGTAGCAGCTAACCCGATTTGTCAACACAGGCAGTCCCGCGGTCCATTGCCACTCTACTGTCAACTTGTCACCATCAAAATGGCTTCGGAAGTCCTTATCCTCAATCTGACATGGCCTGGGTTTTGTCGGTTGGATGGCATTATTACTGTTTGCGCTTCTTACTATTCTAGTTTCATACTGTCTGCGAAACTTCACCTCAACCTTAGTAATTGTATCTCCTCCCAGTCGGTCGATAACATCCAGCCCCAGTATCACATCAATTCCTCAACGAGCGTATCCAGCACGATTACTCGGAGTCGTAGCGATATATTTCTTACTATAATCTCGGCATCGGTATCTCCATAACACTTCACCTCTGTGCCATCTACTGATCTAATATTGCTGGCTCAATTCCAAAAGTTGGCGACACTTGTCGTGACAAGTGTAGTTGTACAGTTGGTATCAACAAGGGCTCTTGCTCTTCTTCTGTTGACAGTAACCACTATCTGTGGCAGTAAACTCTCACACGCTTTTTCAGAAGTAAAGGGGCGACTACTGGCGCAATAGCAACTCTTCACTCGTGAAGGCCAATTCCTACTAATGCGCCCAACCTGGACACACCGGAAACAGATAACACCCGGCATTGGTTCACTACAATCTCTCATCAGTTGAAACCCCTGACATCTAAAGCATTTTCCAACAAATGTACGTCTGCTCTTCTTGACAGGCTTGTTTGCGGTAGAGGTTGCAATTGCCCTCAGTTCACTAGGACGTTTCACCATCACCCTGGCATGCCTCCAGATCTCATCTACCTCCATGGTTTCAATTTCAATCATTCGTTGTAGTTCCATTGAGATGCGGTCTGGAAAACCACACACAAGAGCCATTTTTACTGTTTTCTCAAGACTTCGTCCTGTGTATCCTGCCAATCCTGCCTTATATCTGCCGCATATACATACGTCTACCGATTCTCCGGTCCAGGTTACTCTTCTGAGCTTGTTATAAGCCTCAAAAGCACTCTCCGAAAATGCTGTCTTCAATCTTGTTTCAATCCTATCAGCATCTGCCTGGTTCGCCTCTCCCATTTCCAAATAGACTGCTAGCTCATTCCCCTCCATTGGGATCAATATCGCTACGTCATCAATCTTTTGCAGCTTTGCAATCAGCTTCAGCTTATTAAGCCACGCAACCACATCTCCTCCTTTAAACCGCCTCAAAATGTCACTGCTTAATTTCACTTGTTCGCCCATTTTCGCCGAAATAGCTTCTGGTCTATCCGTAAAAGAATGCTTCTTAAAAAATAAAATTCTGATGCTCCACCAACTGTCAACTTCACATCTTTCTCTCTGCACTTCACTCTGTTCACTGAGCAACACCACCTCTTCAATCCAAAGAGTACAGTTCTTATACTGATTAATCAACCCCTTATGCAAATTGACTCCCAACCAGAGCCATCTAGAGGTTTGAGACTCCAAACAGCCAATTTGCAAAGGGGGATAACTCAATTGGTCATTAAACCATAGTGATTATTTGGGAAGGAAAAATGGTGGCAAGCCATAAAATGTCTTTTATATTTATATATTTTATATTGATAGAATTATACGTGTAAATAATAATAATAATAATAATAGTGATAATAATAATAATGATAATAATAATAATAATAATAATAATAATAATAATAATAATAATATAGCAGGAATCTAGTAAAAGGAATAAACACCTGGGCAGTATCACTAATAAGATACTCTGGACCATACATAGGCTGGACTAAAGAAGAACTCAGGCACCGTGCCCAGAGGACTAGAAAATTAATGACCATGCACAACGCACTATACCCAAAAGACAATACGGACAAACTCTATGTGAAAAGAAACGAAGGGGAAAGAGGACTGGTAAGTATAGAAGATTGTGTGGAAGACACACACCAAGAACTGGAGAAATACATACACCAAAACACAAAAATGCTGATCACCGCCAAAAGAAACACTGTATGATGACTAACTCGGGAAACACCGAAACAAGAAACAAAACGATAAGAAAAGAAAAGTGGGAAGAAAAACAACTACACGGACGCTTCAGAAGACTGATAAGAGAAAACACCAACAGAAAAAGTTAGGCATGGCTAAGAAAAGGATACCTGAACAGAAATCTTTACTGATGGCTGCACAGAACAACACGATTAGGACAAACTACATTAAAGCTAAAATAGATAAAACCCACGAAAACAGTAAATGCAGACTGCGTGGGCAAAGAGACGAAACAGTAAATCATATAATAAGTGAATACAACAAACTAGCCCAAAAAGAATACAAGATAAGATATGGGTGCGTGGGAAAAGAAGTACACTGGAAACTATGCAAACGATTGAATTTCGAATACGCAGATAAATGGTACAAACATAAACCAGAAACAGTACTGGAAAACGAAAAACACAAACTCCTCTGGGTTATGGATGTACAAACAGACAAACTCATACAAGCAAGGAGACCGGATGTTATAATAAGAAGGACAAATCTTGCAAAATCGTAGACTTCACCTTTCCAGCAGACCACAGAGTGAAGACACAAAGACGGAAAAACAAAGCAAATACACGAAATTTGCCAGAGAACTGAAAGGAATATGGAGTATGAAGAATGCCAGTATAATACCAATAATCGTAGGAACACTAGGAACAGCCCCCCAAACCTGGAGAACAAAGACTAGGAGAAATTGGATTGAAATGAATCACTGAGACATTACAAAAACGGCAATGATCAAAACAGCTGTAATCTTAAGGAAAACCCTTGAATGCGGAAACCAACCCGCATAAGCCACAAATTGTAACCAGTCATATTGAAGTACAAGAAGAAAACAAAACAACAGAAAAAACACCACCGCATGATCAGAAACTGCAAGAAATATCATAAGCTGCCCCCCCCCCAAATGGTCCTGGCCTAGTCTGACACCACACAATATATTTGTAGAGGGTCAAGGAAATGAGAAGACCGAGGAGGGACAGCACAAACCAGACCTCCACCCAAATTCCATAGAAAACCAATGGTCATTACCAGCAAGAATTCAATCGTAAGCGACTGTTGCGTACCGTAAGCTCATTTACGGTAGTTATCGAAAAGAGGTGGAGAGCACTGGAAATCTGGGGAGGCTTGTTGTTACTCAGACTCCAGGGAACACAACTGGTTGTTGTCTATGAGCAATCACTGACGATGACTTGTGTGATAACTCTTAGTGAGTCCAAATAATAATATGAGGACACTAGGCGAACATTATACTTATAAATATTTAGGAGTTCTGGAAATGGAATAGAAGATTGGAAAATAATACCTGAGAAGAACAAGACAACTCATAAAAACTTAATTATATAGCATGAATCTATTCAAATGAAATAAACACATGGGCAATATTACTAGTGCAATATTCTGGTCCATATATAAGCTGGACCAAAGAAGGACTGATGACTAGGAAACTAATGATCATGATAATGCACTCCACTCAAAGAATGATACTTACAGACTTTACTTGAAAAGACGGAGAAAGAGGACTGGTAAGTATAGAAGACTGTGTGAATGATACAAAAAAGAATTGAAAAATATATAGCACAGAAAGGTTAATAACTACAGCAAGAGACACCATCAAAACGAAAATACATGGGACAGAGAAACGATAAACAAGACGAGAAAAGAAAAGCGAGAAGAGAATCAGCTACACAGAAATTCATAAGAATCACAAGAGAAGAGACTCGCGAAAACACACGTACATGGCTACGAAAAGGGCACTTAAACAGTGAAACTGAATCACTACTAATAACCGCACAAAACACGCAATTATAACTAAATATATCAAAGTTCAAATAGACAAAAGCCAGGAAAACAGCAAATGTAGACTTTGTGAACAAAGAGACGAAACGGTAAATCATACAATAAGTAAATGCAGCAAACTAGCCTCAAAAGAGTACAAGAACAGACACGAATACGTGGGGATGGTAGTACACTGGGAACTTTGTAAAGGACTTCATTTTGAACACACAGACAAGTGATACAGACACAACCCGAAGACGGATCTGGAAAATGAAAATCATAAAATCCTCTGGAATATGGATGTACAAGCAGATAAACCAGATTTCATAATAGTTAACAAGATGGAAACAAACTGTCAAATCATAGACTTTGCCGTCCCAACAACTACAGGGTGAAGGTCAAGGAGACAGAAAAACGAAGCAAATACACGGAACTAACCATATAACTGAAAGGTGTAGGAAACACAAAGAAAGTCAATATGATACCAATAATCGGAGCAGTACTAGAAACAGCCCCCAAATCCTGAAAAACGACTAAGAGAAATTGGAATCAAAGGGAAGGCTGAGACTATACAACGGACGGAAATGCTGAAAATAGGTGAAATTTTAAGGAAAATCCTCGAATTCGGAAACTGACCCATATAAACCTTGAACGCTGACCAGCCGCATGGAAGATGCAAAAAAATATGGAATGAACACCACGAAAACCAAAGAGAACTGAAACTGCACGAACGTTCATAAACTACTAAACATCTGAGGTGATGGAACCAGACTCGGTTGATACTGCACACATGTTGTGAAAGGTCAAGGAGGATCGAAAAACATAGGATGGAGAGAATTAACCAGACCTCCGCTAAAAGAGTGCGGATAGTACTGGGACCTCCGCGGGGTGAGGCTATTATCACCCACATTTCAGATGACCAAAGACTATAGTCAGCGAGAAATCAAACGAATTTTTAGGATGATTTTGGAAATTATATTTTCTCATATCTATATTGTAGTCAAAATTTCAGTATTTAAACTCAATATACATCATTTATAATTCTAGAGCATTTATAAATAGACATAGAGATAAGCAATAGCAGCAACTATATTTTTATTTTTCAGTAAAAAACGTGTCTTTATTTTTAAATCCGTTATCCCATTTGTCTAGAAAATAAAGGTTTTCAATCATATTGCGAATCTTATAAATGATAGATTATAAGGAATGTTTTCTAAAGTAATAGTTCATTTTTTAAATATTTTCATGTTTTTTGTTTCTAATGAATCATATTCTGAAAAGATTAAAGATATATTTGAAAACCTTGATAATATGGATAAATGGTGAAAAAGTCGTAAGTACTGAATGTCTATACCTCTTTACGGAAAAATAAAGATATAGACGCTCGAATCTGCTTTTTTTCTATTATATATATATATATATATATATATATATATATATATATAAATAGATATATAATTGTTTAATAATAAACATTTTTTGATTACCATCCACATACGTATACGTTTCGTCCTAATCGAACTATCAGCGTAAAGTATTAGCCGGTCGCACGATTCGAACCTCGAGCACGAGTCACTTTTAACTAATTTTGGGGCGCTTTTCCCAAACGGCAACTTCAACAACGATACGATAAGCCGAGAAATAAATCCTATTAATGTTATATATACCGGACAATATAGTCAGCTGTCTTAAAAGTGTTCAACAGAAAACGTGGGCAAAAACTTCGCATTTAAAAATAACCATACTGCCGAAAAAGGATAAAAGCGGAATATATATATATATATATATATATATATATATATATATATATATATACACACACCCATATATAATATTTATAAATAAATATTAATTATTTATATTATATATATATATATACTTAATCCATATCACAACAGCTGACGATGAGTCTGTCCCGATCGCTTATATGGTGAAATCGCACAGATGTTCTCTCAGTCCTATTAAGAATATTTCTTACTCTGTTATTTGGTCTTCCCAGTTTATTAAGAGTGCATTTCTCATGTGAATACCTCGTTTGAAAATTTCATATCGTTTATTCAGAAAATCTTTGCTGGAGTCATTAATGGTTTGTAGTATGTTGTACTTCTCCGCATTGCATAGAATGCAGAGGTTCGAGTCTGGGGAGTATGACGACCGTCCGTCTACCTCCTTCCATTTGATGATGGAAGGTATCTTCTCGTCTTTTAATTGCCATTTCTGTGTCGCTAGTGCTGTGTTAGCCTTTACTCTATATTTTAAATGTGTTTCTATGTGCGTATAACATCTGCTTGAAAATGCCCTGCGTCATACCAATGTATGTTTCGGCTCTTCTGCTAGGTTGACTTGTGATAGTCGCTTTACATACAAGGGATTCTACCTTGCAGGTTCTATTGAGGGGGCAATTATCTCTGTACTTGCAAAAACAGTCTGCATTTATTTGGCCTTTGTTTCTGTAGATATAATAACTATTTTTTTACAGATAGATTGCTGAAGTAGCTTATTTTAATCTTATTTCTATTGAACAATTTGTGTAGTTTATGTTGTAAGAAAAAAGTCTTTATCTAGCAGTTTAATGAAAATGTGGCCTACTCGTGCCTTAGTGCTAAGGGAGAAGGGTGGTGTGAACTAAATAATTTTCTATTTTTGTTGTCGTAGTAGTTTTTTTTTGTTACGGAGTAGTTTTTTTTTCGTAATAGTTTGTAGACTACTGAAACCCATTATTAATTTCCAATACTAGGTTTGATTTTTTCATTTTCATTTTTTTTGGCATGGGAGTTAAAAAAATACTTCAAAAAGTTTAAAATTCTTTTAGATTATAATTTTTATTATTCGACACCGGAACTAACGAGAAGGCGATCGGAGGTCAAAATGACGTCAACGTAAATTGACAGATCAACGATAAAATACTCTTTTACTTTCCCACGATGGTGTGAATTCCAGACTAGTAAACATAAAACAGACGAGTGAAATATCGTCACAAAGTCAGACGACGCGGGAGCCACAGTTTTTTAGGAAAGCAGACCAAAACAGAGGCTGAAGAGAGTCCGGTAAAAGAGAGCAATTATAGGTCGCCTCTGTGTGGATTTGAAATCGACGCTACCGATATTGTTCTGATCTTCTGTAATACACACACACACACACAAACATATATATATATATATATATATATATATATATATATATATACATGCATATATGATTATGAATTCTCACAAAACATATTTTAGCATATACTCTTTATAATACTCGAACATCTTCCAAGTTGCAAGCTCAATGAAGTTGTATTACAAGCTTCAGATCATATATATATATATATATATATATATATATATATATATATATATATATATATATATATATAATAAAGAAGGGGGAGAGCCGTGATTAAAGACGGGTTTAGGGCGAGAGACAATAATAATTTCGAAATTAAAAGAAAAAGGAGTGTCCGATGGGAAAATAATGGGGTTTCAAAGACCATAAGACCAGCCCAAAAGTAAAGTTGAAAAATTAAATTAAAAATCAGATAAAAAATAAATAAGTAAGACAAGGTCAATGTATAGTTAGACATTTAGCCTGTCCCACTTAATCATATTAAAATTTAGGGTTGGGGATCAATTTGGAGAAAAAAGTTAGACCGCATGTAACAATTGATATCAGTTATGAGTATTCTAGGGTAGGGTTAGGTTGAATCATGTCAAATGTAAGTATATCACTAGTGCGTTGAGGTGATGAATAGCTTAATAGGGGAAGCAAATGGATCAATTGAAGGGGTAACTTAGGAGCGTAGTTAAAGGAGAGATGAATGAAAAACTACGATGAAGATATAGTCGGTGGATAGGAGCATATACAGGGTCGATGTAGTGGATACAAGGGAGATAAAATAAAAAGCATGAAAGGAATAGAAGGTATAGAAGTGTGTATGCGAGGGTTGGCAAATAGAAAAGAAGAAAATGAAAGGAAAAAGGAATTATAGTGTAGAGTAGGAATAATGGTATTTAAGTTACGGCGGTTAAGTGTCGGTGGAGTGTAGGGAGAGTAATATTAGTTTTCAAAATACAATAAGTGCTATGGGTTAATATAGTTATTAGGAGTACTAGGGAGGATATGTTATGTTTTTGGGATGGTCATTTGTAAGGTTGGAGGAGTTAAGAAATAAAGATAAACAAATTAACAAATTTTAGAGTTTAAATATTAGTCTAATGCTAGAAAAGGGGTTGTTGATTGGGAGGAGGGGTGTCAGAGGGGGTAATGAAATTAATGTATTTAAATTTTCGTTTGTGCCTGCAATTTGAGATGAGCTCATTTTTAGAGTTAATAATGTTTAAGCCTTTAGGTGCTGTGGCTATCATAAATGTTTTCAGTGTACATAGTTGGCAGAAAATGGAACCTGGAGTGTAAGAATTAGATCTTTTTTAATATAGTCCAACGTAGGGAGTAGGGTATCTTATTAATGTTAAAGTTTTTTTATTAGATTGGATAGAGAGGTGTTAGTGGTATTGTTATTATTGTGTTTGAAAGAGTAGATATGGTTTGCGATACGGGTCTTAATGGGGAAGGCGCTTGCCCCAATATAAGTGTGTATTTTGTATGGGGTTGTTGTTGTAGTATTAGTGTTATTTATAGTATCGTGGAAGCATTGTTTTTAAATGGCCATATTTCTTCATTTTAATTCCGATTAAGTGCGCTCTATCTACGACTTGAACTCAATTTTCACCATTGGATTTACTTCATTCTGAACGCCTTTCTGTAATGCCTCCACGAAACTTTTCCTTCTCCATCGAAACTTTCTTCCATTGGAAACCTTATCAGTGGACAATTACCACCTGGGCAAACCCAATATCTTTTTACACGACCCTTTTTTCACCCATCATTTTTTAAAATATTTTTTCAAATGTTGAATTTTGGCTTTTCTATTGCCAACTTATCTATCTGTATAATTCCTCTGATGATAAGATCTCGATCTTTGAAAAGCCTTGGCTTAAAGAAAAGAATAATAAACATAATTTTATTACAGAATATACCTTTCATTGAACAATCGAAGTTTGATATAAATTTGGACATTCGTGCATGTTTATCACTCTTCGTCCATCTATCTTTATAATTGCTCTATCTCGTATATTGAACTTTTACCATCTCACTATAGGTTCTTTCTACTAAAAGTTTACTTTTAGTCTCATATTTATTCTATATATATATATATATATATATAATATCACGTGATTAAGGGAAATTAAGATCTATATATGTGCCTCAGAAGCGGACAGCAGATAGAAGACTAATCGAGAGTGTCTGACGAAAGTATTCGGAACTTTGCTTTAGAGCTGTTTACAGTCTGTTTTTTAAACTTCCTTGAAAGTGCCTGACTTTGATTTCTTAAAGGGGTTTATTATAATATTTATAAATAAATATTAAATTATTTATATTTACAGACGCTAGCGTTTCAAGCTTATAGCTGTCATCAGTGAAGGAAAGTTATAATTTTAGACCGTCTGGAGGCACACACCTGGTTCACAGAATCAGCTAAGAACCTGCAATCAGTCGCCCTATCTTCGAGGCCACCGGAAACTGTCACGTGATTAAGGCAAATTAAGATGGATATATGTGCTTAAACAGCGGACAGCAGACAAAAGACTAATCGAGAGTATTCGACGAACGTATCAGAACTTTGCTTTAGAGCTTTTTGACAGTCTATTTTTAACATCCCCGAGAGTGCTCAACTTTAATTTCTTAAACGGGCTGATTATAATATTTATAAATAAATATTAAATTATTTATACTTACAGACGCTAGCGTTTTCAGTTTGTAACTCTCATCAGTGCAAGAAAGCAACAATTTCAGACGGTCGGGATGCACGAACCTATGTCAGGACGTGTAAAATTAATTCCCGGAACAGGACAGTTTTTGCATCAACTGTATGTCATCTTCCAAAACTTAAATCAAGATATTATGATACTAAACTTTTAGTCTGGAATCATCAAATTAATTTTAATCAAAATCTATTACATGATTTTGATGCTAGAAAATTTTAAACTGAAGCGTAAGGGCTGAGAGAATTTTGTTTAATTGGTGTCTTATGAGTAAAGATCAAATTCAATGCAAATCTGATATATTTAAATTTATAAAAGGGCGCATATGCCCATATTATTCCTGATAAAATCCTTTAAAATACTCAAAAGAAACTGAAATTTGGGGAATATTTATTAATTGGTGTCTAATATCTATTGTTAAAATTTCACAAAATTCGGATGAATCTGACTTTTTATGAAGAGCTTCCACTCTCTTTTAACACATTAGATAACACTAAACCAAACTGAATATAACCAACGATTAAACCTCTTCCGTTTTGCAATTGTGTTCCAAAATTCATAATGATCGGTTCATTAGTTTAAGTGACCCCTGTATATACATATATAGACATACCTAAACTAATTAATATATAACGGACATTAAAATCAAGATATAGTTATACTAAATCTTGTGTCTAGGATCCTTATTTCGATTTTGATTTGATCCAACGACTTTTACACGATTTTCATTCTCGAAAATTGATCAAATTAAAGGCTCAAGATGAAATAAATCTTGCTTAATTGGTGTAAAATTCAAGGCAAATCTGAATATATTTGAACTTTTAAATGGGAGTTAGTACTTATATTAGGTCCACGAAATCCATTTAAAGAAAGAAACTAAAATTCGCAAAGGTCAGAGGTATTTCAACTTTTACCGAAGGCCTCCGCCACTGTTTGCCTATTTTACATAAAACTAAATGAAACTAAATATAGCCCACATTACCCACCCTTGCGCCTAGCATCTCTGTTTTAAAGTTCATAATGAACGGTTAATTAATTAAGGAGTTAATTATGTACATACAAATATATAAACATATACACATACCTAACGTTTATATAAAAACAATATATATATATATATATATATATATATATATATATATATATATATATATATATATATATATATATATATATATATAATCAATAACAAATAATCAGCGTAACATAATAGGCGGTAAGAAGTCGAGCACAAATGTGGAAGGTCATTCTAGTGGTTAGAGTGTTTACTTACGAATATTAACATCGAAGTAAGTCATGCTGACGACGGCTTATAACCAGAAACGCGCGTCTATGTCTAACTTTTGTGCACGAAAAAATTAATTTGTAATTAAATCGACCAATCTGTATACAATAAATTGGTTTATAAATTAATTATATATATATGTATATATATATATATATATATATATATATATATATAGTCATCAACAGACTGATTCTCTGTATGGCAGCAGTTCATTGCAGCTAGACAAGCAACTGCCTCATGACGAGATCGAAACTCGACCGTCTGGATGACAGTCGGTGCTTATTATATATGTAAAAATAAAAATGGAATAAAGGATAAGCAAATCAACAACTATCGAAAATAAACCTAAAAATTCATGTTATATAGTTATACCGAAATATTTCGGTCGTTTAAAATACGACCATCTTCGATCGGTGGCAAACTTTAATTAAACACGGGAAAGTTTTCAAATGTATACAAAGAATGCAATTGGCAAAAAATAGTCACCTGTAATAAACAGTAGAGAGGGAGAAAGAAGGAAAGAAATGTTAAAGAAGGGGAAGAAGAAGCAGACGAAGAAGAAGAAGCAGAAGAAGAAACAGAAGAAGAAGAAGAAAGAGAGCAAAATCAACAGTTGACTTTTGAACGCCGATTATAGATGACTATATATATATATATATATATATATATATATATCCTGTATATATATATATATATATATATATATATATATATATATATATATATATATATATATATGTCGTCGAGCCATATAGAATATGTTTAAGTTTACTCTCGGCGCTTTTAATGTTAAATATAAGTTTAATTTCTCCGTTATCACGTAACAATCTCCTAAGGGATTGGGTGAACGCTTACACATTCAAGGTGTCTCTGCGAACCGGGTTCGCGGTTTTTGAAATTCTGAGATTGAAATGGTGTCGTACGTATATATATATATATATATATATATATATATATATATATATATATATATATATATATATATATATATATATAGAGAGAGAGAGAGAGAGAGAGAGATTTGAGTCAAGTCACTGTTTGTTCGTTTGTTAGAGAAATCCATATTGTAACAGGCAGAAAATTCAAATACGTTTGAATAAGGGATATCATTCTTAGAGAATCTAAAGACACAATGTTGGTCACTATAAGCAATTATCGATTAGGCCAATAAAATAACTGAAATGTATGAGAACGTAAAGAAACGACATTTATGTTTTAGAAATAGATTATCTTCGTTTCATAAAACAAACATACGATTTAAGAAAGAATATCTCAGTAAATAATATATTTAAAACTGTAAATTTGTTGATCTTGTGAATCTTTATGTCGAATTCGGGAATCTGTACGGAATTTCAAGCGCAAGCTACCCCAGTGGATTAAATAAAGGGTTCCACTTGGAATTCCACACAGATTCCTTGGCTTGACATAAAGATTCCCGAGTTCGAAAAAAATCACCTGAAGAAGGTCAAAGGTTAGATCGATCGAAACAGGGTGAGAATAATATCCATGATAAAAACAATAGATTGAATACTCCAAAATACAAATGATCAATTCTCATCTAAAAATGTACATTGAATGTATGTATTTTATATGGCACTGACGAAATTTCTGATTTCAACATTCAAAATTTTTATGATTCATCGTATTATTTTAAAATAAATGTTGCTTCGAAACAGCTTTAGACACCCATAATATGGCTTTAACCAATACATGAACTCTCCAACACCCACTATTAATCATGTATCAGTAAAGATCGGTTTAAATCACACGATTCCATTCGCGGTCTAACTCTTTCAATGTGTTTCTTAAGTTGATCTTGACATGAAGAATTATGGAAACCCTTTGTAAATTGTTCACATAAGTTATTTTAGTAATATGTGATACTGTCTTGCATAGAATTCCACATTTCCCCGTGTCACATTAACCCGCACTTAGCTCGCATTTCTAATCATCTCCAATTTACATTCAGTATCAAAATAGCTTAGCTGATAAAATCACATTCCACACTCTCAATCTTCATTGCAATTAATATTCAATCGACCATTTTCTATACATCTCTCTCGGTGGTTCCAGCATCCTTACTTTTAATAACGCATGTATGTGGCGCTTCTAACATGTTTTGGTAGCTTTACGAAAAAATATACTAGTCTTGTTTATTCGGTTCTGTGAGTATTTTGCTGGCTGTATATGAATTTGCACGCGTGGACTATATCTGCTATCTACGAGTTGCGGCGCACTCTAGCCCGTTCAGTCTCTCATTAACTTTGGTTGATTGAGGACATCGGGATGGGGTAATACCAGTCAAGGATTAATTCTTGATTATCCGTCCGGCAGGAACTGGACCATTTCGGTGGCCTTTTATCTGTCGCGATGAGGTATACTGTCCTGGGTTGTCCTAGGGGTGCATCCTTCCAGGTCTTGCATCCCCTCTTTGGGGTGAGGAAGGTTCATTGCTTACCGCCTGAAATGTGCTGACCGGGGAATGCCGACGGGGCTGCCCAGGCTATTTGCTAGGCTAGAGTGCTCCTCCTTTAGGGGCGCTGGCTTGACTCTTTCCCCCCACCTTCCGACCTTGTGTCACATATTGCTGCGGTGAGAAGCAATCAAATACCTGCTATCTACAGTGAGAAGAATGGATGAATGAGAATATTTAGAATATTAATGTAATAGTTATCCAATTCAATAAACAATCACCAGTCAGGTTGTGAGCTCCTAAGAATTTTCACTGTTAATTCTCTTTTCCAGCTGGCCACTAAGAAGGTGTCCCACCTTTAATATCTCTCCACCTGCTGGTTTAAGTGACACACTATTTCAAAGTGTTTTTTCTATAACTTATCACATGACCTGTATGGCCAATCACAGATTAGTATTTTCGAGCTACACTTTACTCTCTAAAACTGATACATTTCCAAAGAAAACCAGTCTGTTTTATCAGAGGGATTTAAACATTTTCTGTAACTTTTTTTATACTATAACTCCATACAATGAAGACACGCTGCATATTAATAAAAATGTAATAGCATGTTCTCTATAGAGTACACCAGACTTTCACAAAAATTAGACGACCCGTAAAACACTTAATCAACTTTAGTGCATAATATACTTTTCTTCTCTTCCTCCGCTTTTACTCCTTCTTTTATTTAATCTGCTTATCTTCTATTCGTTTTCTTCTTTATTTATGTCATCTATTTACTTCCGTAATCCTCTTGCTCTACTTATTTTACGCTGATGCTAGTACTACTCACTCTAATCCCCTCCTCCCAACACTTCTTGTCTCATTCGCCCTTCACAGTAGTACATAATCACCTTCTTCCCTTTGTTTCCAAATCGAAAGAAAAATTAGAAATCGAAACTAAAAAAAGTTTTTTATATATAGCTTATTATTTATTGCATGTAGAATTTCGACGGTCCTTTTAGCACACCCCGCTTATAGTTACAATCAACTCCCCAACTCCAAGTTGGGGGAGAAAAACGTGGGATGTTTACGCGTTTCGATCGTAAAATTTTGTCTCTTCTGTTTTTCTAGATCTTCTTTCGATCGGTGACGCACGTCTTCTATTGAATCGGCATATTCCAAAACGAAAATAAAACAAATGTTTATATTTTAAATTTTAGCCTCAAGCTTAAAATAATCAAAACAATCGCAGTCACATTTTAAATAAGTCGACTATCCGCACCTTAACCTACACGACGTTACAATCAACAATTTATATTCACTATCCTGCTTTTTCCAATCACACCGTGGTGATATATTTAAAAAAAATGGAAATCGCTCCAGACAAAGCATGAAGTCATTTGATATGAGGAGCTAACAAGAACGAAATATGATTATCGCAAAGACAAGAGATACCTATCGAGAAATACCAAGGCTATAGGTAGGAGGAAAACAGTCAGCTAGATAAGAGTTACACAAGCTTGCAGTTTTGGGAAAGAAGCTACTAGAATAAGAAGCTGTATTACATGGGGTATCAAAACAGCGAATTGATGGAGACCACGAGACCAACGAGTCAAACGAGCTGGAACAAAAGAAGCGGGGAATAGATCACACAACTTTTAAGAACACATGCTATTATATTATTTATAGAAAAGACTGAGACTAGCAACATCACGTCTGTGTGTGTGAGAGAGAGGGTGCAGCGAAGCATATTATATTACGTTCATCTCCGTACGCTGATGCTACTACCATTGCTCCTTCTATCTCTCTCCCCACCACTTTTTGTCTAATTCGCCGTATCACTCATCACCTCATGTAGCAACATTGGATGTGGGTGTGTTACAATTTGGTAACAACTGAATTATGTGTTACAATTTGGTAACAACGGAATTATACACATAAAATTTGACACCGTAGAAAATAGGAAACTTCCATGATAAGGTAAAGACTAAAATATGAGCTATGTGTTCAGGATGTTGCTTCACAGACAGGAAGTCTCTAGTAACACGTAACGGATAAGCTGATAGCATCTTCTTCTTGTTTCTGCACCGTGACAAAGTGCTGTTCTGTTTTGTGGCAGCTGCCCCCCTCCCTACGAAGCCCCGCGGGATTTTACGTTTCTATAATGTAGAGAAAAAAAGAAATAACTCCGAAAAAATTATTAAACCTCAGATGATCGTTTGCTGTCATTATTACAAACTTTTACGACCGCCGTTATTAAAAAGAAGACGGACGCAACAAAAGAAAGAGAGCAACATCGTAGTGATTTACGGCGACTACTACTACTACTACTACTACTACTACTACTACTACTACTACTACTACTACTACTACTACTACGGTTTCTCAACACAACAAGACGCTGTTTATGTGACGATCCTCCGTCCGGATAATCTGCTGGAGTAAAAACATTGGTGCACGTAGTGCTACACTTAAACATTAAATATGCAATAAAAAAGCAACATAGAAACCAAAATGAGTATCATATCGATAGAGTTTTGTCATAATGATGGGTCACTTCGTACTAAGGCCAACAACACCCAAGGCTAAAGGTTACCGAGATCTTCAATTAAATGATGGAACAGTACTTTAAAATATTTGAGAACTATAATTAATTCACAGGACAACATGACCGATATTTTTTTGACATTAGAATTGAAAACGATCATGTTGTAGACTGTAGGGAAACATTTATGCAGATAAAAAATTTTTGGAAAGAAACTTTGTTCATGGAAGTTCCGTTTCATTTTTGGTACACAGGGGGAGGAAAGGGGAGTTCTTTAGCAGTGTTAGTAGACCAGTTCTTGCTGAGAATGCTTTACTGACGCAGTACCAGAGCCTAAAGCTCAGTCGAGCACACGCCATAGAAATATCGATACACTACCTGTACTCCTTTAAAATGAGTATAAAACACTTGACCTTTTAAACGGTTTTAATATTTGAAACTTGATAACGTATTTCCCTAAAAAATACACTATTCTTTAAATTACATCACATAGAATAGTAGACATCTTGGCCTCAATAACACACAAAGAAAACAATTAAAATCATAGAACTTTATCCGATTTTATGATTACTTCTAATTTCCGTTAAACATAGGCGAACTTTCTAGATGACTTGGGTTTCCTTTTCACACTTGTAATTCTAATCATTGTTCAATAATTTTAATTGTAATCATTGTTCAATAATTGTAATTCTAATCATTGTTCAATAATTGTAATTGTAATCATTGCTCAATAATTGTAATTCTGATCATTGCTCAATAATTGTAATTCTAATCATTGTTCAATAATTGTAATTCTAATCATTGTTCAATAATTGTAATTCTAATCATTGTTCAATAATTGTAATTCTAATAATTGCTCAATAATTGTAATTCTAATCATTGTTCAATAATTGTAATTCTAATCATTGTTCAATATCTTTCATAATGAGCTACTCAGTCAATCAAGTGACTTCTAGAATATTAGACCAAGCGAACCATGTTTTGTCGACTACTAGTCTATAACGTGGTCGTCATACGTCCTAACTTCATTGATCGAATTTTGATAAGTAAAAGTTCACCTGTCAAAACTAATTAATATGAACCCAACTCTACAGAAGAGAGAGACGAGACAGTGAGGTGAAAGCGATATAATGCCAGACGTTATTCTTCAAATCTTCTACCCAGTAACAATCGGTAAGTTTCGTTTTGAATTAATGTTTTCAGAATGGCATTAGCACATTTTTATGATTTTCAAGAATATCATTTGACTTGCAAATAATCTGTCTCCATTCAATAAATACGCCATTTTATTGCAAGACACATTTTTCTTGTTCTTTCACTGGTAAATCGTCGACTGTATATCTCTTATGATTCTGTTTCGTATTGATTATGGTAATGACACATACAGAGACAGAATAGAACAACTAGATATGATGAAAGGGGTTATTGACACATACATACATACATACATACATACATACATACATACATACATACATACATACATACATACATACATACACAGATAGGCGCACACACATAAAAAGTACATAAACACATACAGACAGGTAAAATTTATATAAGAAAGAATGGAGAGTTTGAGTGTTACATTAACTTTACACATTTCCGCTTTTAATTAGAAATCAAATAGTAGGAATTTAAGTTAATGTGTCAGAAAGTTGCATCACATGGCAAGAAGTCCGCAGTGATACGTAGCGAATGAGATAATCGGATATTTTTCTTTGGCTGATTGGATTCAGAGGTCTTTTTTGAAGCTCTATCTCCGTCACATTCGCGGAGTGGGCAAGGGCGAGCTTATGTAATACGTATGTAACTTGACAGAATGCTGTAAATGTAAAAAGAAAATAAAACGAATTTGCTGCATTGGACAGGAATTTCGTCACCGTTTTGTATTGTTACATTCTCTCACCAACTATTACGTAACCAATGGGGGAAAAGATACTGAGAAACAACACTGCTCTCCCGGGGAATAACTATTTTGTACTTTCAAACGTGCCTTCTCGTGAGATCTGTCTTCCCTACATCAAACTAACTTTGTTTCACATCTGACTACTGTTAAAGTCACGTGAATAAATTGATTTTTCAGGTCTTCTTTTTATATTAACCGGGTGACACTGAGTCTAGTTTGCAAAGGGCCCGAAGTATAATTCTGTTCTAGGGATTACATTATCTTTCGGGGGTTGGGTTGGTTTTTGCCAGTCGCTTTTTTTCTGATTTTCTAATGGGTTACATTTTTTAAACATCACTGAGCGATTAACCAAGACATAAAACTACTGTATTTACGACTATTCTCTATAAAATGACTACTAATTCTGTTCTTACTAGCAGTGAAATCACACGAATACATGAAAATACATGAATCACGTATCCCATTTAATGGAAAATAAATATTAATAAAATGGGAAAAAGTTATTTTGAAGTGTCTGTTAGGTTTTTAATTTGAAGCCATGAATGAGATACTAATATATTTTATTAATATTCCTTTTTTAACTTAATAAAAATTAAAATTGAATAAGTAAAAATCATTAAAGAAGGTAATATTTTTCATAATAAGAAACACCTCTTGTGTCTAATTTAATTGAAATAATTTTAATTAAAAATATTTGCTTATTATTCGTGGGTAATAACGGCATTTTGTTTAATTTTAAAATTTAAATGTCTATAAGTTTGAACGTTTGCGTGTGTATATATATATATATATATATATATATATATATATATATATATATATATACTATTTAGTAAAGAGAATCATTACAACATCAGTACCATTGGTTTCAAGCTCAGAAGGTGTTTACCTCCCGGCTATTTTCAGCTTTGTGGTAACCTGGTAAAGAAAATGGATTGTCTCGTATAACTCGTGCTTGGATATGTTATTTACTTTGAAGTGTTCAATTAGATCTGTCTAAATGTTGTGTTAAGGAAATATATATCAGATTAAAAAGTTGATAAAGTCCAAAAGGAAAGTTAAATTAATTTCGTCGAAATTATGTGTTAAGTAGATAAATGTGAGATTAAGAATTAAATTTACAAACATCTAAAATCCAGAAATTAAATTGAAAATGTAAAGTAAAAAATTAAATCTAAATGCTTTAAAGTGTTTTATCACTTAAAAATAATAATTAAAAAATATCGTGAACGGGTTATGGCTAACGATAAACCAGTCTAAGGAAAGTAACTCTACAGATCCTTAATTAATTCTATGTTCAATATTTAATACTTATATTTAAGGTATAATGTAAAATATTCATTTACAATGGAATATCAATTTATTATGAAAATGATAATTACTGATGTGGGTGATAAGCATGTTTTAGAGTTAAGATCAATATTTAGGCAGTGGATTAATTTTGTTTAGGAGGTTTTAAACCTGCTGTTTTAGTATCATGAAAAGAGGGGCCTTTCCTCTTAAAAACCGGACTAAACTATTTTCATATTTACTGGTTTTAAGTTTTGGTATAGAGATGAACCACATTAAAATATTAATGGGGAGGTTATAATTGGAAAAGGACTTTCCGAGCTAAAAGGCGCGAATATAAGAGCGGATCTGGTATTGTATGAGGCTATTTTAAAGTTTATGTTTTAGGCAGAGTGGGCGATTATCGGGAGTCCTTTATGTGTACCAGTCAATCCAGTTTATAAGAAGTGCCTGTCTCCTTTGGGTACATCCTTAAAAAATCCCCTCATATTTAAACAGTTTGTATTCGGGTCAATAATAGCAATCTCCTCAATTAATCGCATACTCTGCTCAGATTTCTTCTAACATCATACAAAAAAGCTTTATATGTATATATATAATATTTTTATAAATATATATATTAATTATTTATTACCCACAGACATATATATATATATATATATATATATATATATATATATATATATATATAAATCGAAGGCCGCAGATGTTGATGTTCAGACATTAATTTTTATTTTCCATTATATAGGAAACCTGTTTTAAGGTGATTTATCCTCATAAGGCAGTGTTGTCTTTTTGCTAATGAGAACAGCATAATTAGTCGTTTCATAGGGGAAAGTCGTAAATACATTAGTTCTACCACTTGATTTATCTCCCCGTACGCCTTTTTCTTCTGTGTACAGCAGCTGTTTGCCAACATTCATAATTATAGATGAATCTGTTTAAGAGTGAATCCTGTACATATAAATATATAAACATAATAAACATGCCTAACTTTATTTGACCCCTTGGCGAGTAGCAAGCTTCATCTTTTCTGTCCTCGATTAGTGAAGGAGGAATTCTTTGAGATTCAAGGAATTTTTATTTTTGTTCTAATCCAGTCATTTTTTTGTGAGGTAGACTTTCCCCACATTAAAAACTGACCTTCGGCCTTACTCTGCAAGTAATTACAAACTTTATAAATATAGAGATTAGCAACTAAAAGCCATCTGCATGTTGCTTGTCATGGTTGCCAAATTGTTTCATATTTAACTGTATTACATTTTATTTTTAGTTAACCATTTCAATTAAATTACGAATTAATTAATCGATTCTTATATTATATATTGTACAAATTACGCTGAATTCTATTTACACGCACACGATATATATATATATATATATATATATATATATATATATATATATATATATATATATATATATATATATATATATATATCAATAGAGGTGTAGACATTTTTAAGACATTGTTTTGTAAAAGCATTTCTCTCTTTAGAAAACTATAACAATGTATTTTTTAAAAATAAATAAAATTTATTTTAGTCTACGCTTTCAAAAATTTAAATATTTCTTGTCGAAGCTAACTGCTTTTACTTTTTCGTTTTTATTGTCCGATGTTACGTGGACGTCTTCGTTTCAGAAAGAACAATCCGATATATCTCTAAACGAAGCTACGCTGGTTTGAATAAGCAGAGGTGTAGACAATTTCTTCCTAAACATTGTTTCGTATGCAAATACATATATATGTGTTCGTGTGTTTTATTTTCCGTGCGTGCGTGGGTGAGATCCACTCAAGCGGCATTACGAACTTCGTGACAAGCATTGGTCATAAACTCATACGCTTTCATCGTTTTGCATCAAGAAGAAAACTTTAAGTAAACATACGCACGCATGCGTAGATGGCAAATACAGCGCCTTCTTCAACTTTCCTACTCGTGCGTGCATAGCCGGCCACACTCCAACATCCGATAATTCGTTTTTTAAAGCAATCGTAGCAATACGTGCTAGCTTGCCGACGGTCTATCTAACCGGATCCTTCTTTCTTTTGCCCGGAATGGTTTGATATTGATTGGCCAAAGAACCGAGTTAAGGAAACTTGTGTCAGCAAATCTGTTCACCTTGCATGGTGGAAATGGGTTTTTGCGAGAAAGACATAACTTGTTTTTGTCTCGCGTATAAATTATGAAGAAAAATCGATAAAAACAAATTTATATAAATCTGTTCCTGGTATAAGAACTATCGTTTCCTGGATTGTTATTACCTATAAACAAAATATATTAAAAAAACAACAACTGAACTAAAACTTATAAAAATATTACAGGATGTATTTGCTCTTAGAAATAATACACCGAAATATGCTCACATATTCAATTAGCCGTATTTTTTATTTAACTCAAAAAGTAATTCACCTCTTTTTCGCCCTCTCCCAATGTATGTTATTTTACACGTCAATCTCTTTCACTATTCCACAATTAACAGTCAAACTATATAGCTTGGACAAACTTGGACGAAAAGGAAATATCATAACTAGTAGTTATACTATTTTACTCGTAGCTATGGAGTAACACAAAGAAAAACAGAGAGAAGGGAAGAGAAGGAGAGAAATAAAAAGAGAAAGGGATATTGTGGGCAGAAAGAGGTTACTTTGGAATTGCGTTTTTTTATTTATTGAATAGCTTTTCAAACTCACTTTTCCTGATTTAAATAATCTAACCTGACCTCAACGGGTCACATTTTACGAGTATACAGGGTGATTCATAAGTAACTTAGCTATTTATTGAAATTCTAAAGTTAATAAATACGGTAATACAAAACAGAAGGTTTATTCAACAAATTCATTTATGGGAGTTTAAAATTACAGCAATTTCTCAAAATTTCCACCTTTGTTCTGCATGCATAGCTCCATTGTTTTTTGCAAAGAATTTACGACTCTTTGTAGCATATTTGATTGATTATGAAATAAATATATATAGAAAAATATATATAAACGAAAAAATTTAAAATAACAAATAGCAGTAATTAGAGAGTAAGATAACAATCATCAAAAGTTCATAGTATGTTTGTGCTTCATATGGTAATCATTGTAAATAGCTAAGTGAAGTGACTTATGAATCACACACACACACTATATATATATATATATATATATATATATATATATATATATATATATATATATATATATATATATATAACACTGAGGCTCCAGCGTTTCATCCCAGGGGGAATCTTCAGGCTAAAATGCATGGAGTTATTTTTGTCGGGTGTTTTTATATACACGGCCAGCTAGTTAACCAATCAGATTATTTGTTGTTCTCTCAGCCAATCGTTGGGCTATCCACGAACAAAAGTGTAGTTACTGCTACTTCCTATATCTTGTTCTATTGTTCTGCTTTCTATAGATTGGCCTATATCCTGTTTCCTTTGTTGTATCAATATAATGGGTGAATTTATATATATATTGTCACCACCCGTATCCTCGACTAAAGATATTTATATTTTTTACCCTTTTTGCACCTTCGTCAGTCAAGCTAACGATGTTTTTTGGGGCTAGAGGAGTTGTCTGTCGGACGAGAACTGATAAGCAAAAACCCGAAATACAATGCACCGTGAAAGAAGCACAACCACAGATATATAAAACTGAAGAGTTTTATTTCAGAAATGTGGTCCTCGAAGGATTGAAGATAGGTGTATTATTGTTTAAACAAAATGTGATGCGATGTGTGACTGTCAACATGAAAAATAGAAAAAAAAGTTCATTGGCCAATGTGCAATATGTATATATAGAGAGATGGAAGGGGTTCATTTACTTAGCTCAGCGATAAGTCGCTATCCAACTTGTCATTATTAAATCTCATGTTAGTAGACAGAAAAGGGTGATTCCATCTTCAAATCCGGTTAGCTACTTCTAATACATATTTTAAACTTTCATACTTTATGAAATCGACAAATCACACTAAATACACGTTCGAGGTTACACCATTAACTTAGAACACATAATGTTTGACCGTATCGGCATCTAGAGTCCTTTGATTCATTTGTTTACATCTGAGTTACGGTAACCCATAACGTCAATTTATTGCTGACAGCTACATGACACCTTGTACTGTAGCTGTCAGCAAGAAACTGAAAATTGAGCTACCGTATATTACGTATTTCGAAGTCTGTCATCTATCTATCTATCTATCTATCTATCTATCTATCTATCTATCTATCTATCTATCTATCTATCTATCTATCTATCTATCTATTTATGTCTATGTATAGCTGTCTATATGTCTAAGTCTGTACATCTATCTATCTATCTGGTGGCTTTGTACAGATATAAAATAATGTCAGGTGTGAGAAGTTTACTACTACGGTAGAGGGAGCCCATCTTCTTTGCAGCAGCCCTTGCAATGTTTTCAATGTATTTATTCCAATTCATGTTATCTATGAAAGTAAGGCCGAGGAGTTTGAATACTGAACTCTTAGGTAGGGTGTTATTTACCATGACAATCGGTGGTTGAAGAGGTTTCTTATAGTTATTGAAGGAAAGTAGCTTTGTCTTTGCGGCATTAAAAGTTGCTATCCATTTTGGACCCCAATCCATTACAGACTGGAGGTCATTTTCTAAGAGTTCATCCATTGTCTCAGATATGTGCGCGTTGGTTTTGCTTACATAACAAGAGTAGAGCGTGGTATTATCAGCAAATATTCCTATCTCAGTCTCAATGACATTAGGGTAGTCATTTATGAAGATCAGGAACAGTAGAGGTTTAAGGATAGATCCCTGGGGTACACCAGCATTTATGTAATGTTGCTTAGATGAACAGCCATTGAGGAGAACATGGATTTTTTTTGTTAGGAAGGATTTAATTATATTAAATATTTGTCCAGTAATACTATATGAGTTCAGTTTTAGGAGAATCCCTTCATGCTAAACCTTGGCAAAGGCCTTGGATATATCAAGCGCTACCGCACTAGATTCACCTGCCTTGTCCAGTGTATGATATCTGCGTTCAGAGATGACCGTTAGGATATCTACGGTAGATCGTGATTGTCTAAATCCGTACTGATGATCAGAAAGAAGTTTATCATTAACTAGGTGCCGGAATATCGCTAGATTGATTAATGACTCAAAGATTTTAGCAAAGATCGGGTATAGACTGATTGGGCGGTAGTTTATAGGATCAGTTCTATCTCCAGAATTCTTGAACACTGGTACCACGGAGGCAATCTTTCAACTATCAGGGAAACAAGATTCAGCAAGGCATTTGTTGTATAGTTTGGAGAGGACAGGGGCCAGCTCAGCAGAGCATTTCTTTATTACTATTACTGGTATAAGATCAGACCCACAGGCTTTGGAGGTGTCAAGGTTTTTATGATGTCTTTGACGCAAGTGTGGCTTCAGTCCGCAATGGGAATTTAGGGAGGGGGTGGTTTACTGAGTCCAAAGTGGAGTTTAAGGCGAAACGCTGGGCAAGTAGTTCAGCCTTATAAGTTGCCGTGCAAACGACATCATTGTGGTTTGATAATGGGGAATCGTTGATTAACCATTGTTCACCACACTATTGTAGATTTTCCAGAAATCGCGAGTACCTAGTTTCTGTGACTGAATGCGTTTTTTTGTTAACTCACTATACCTTCTCTTTGCTTCATCTACCACTACTTTGAAATCATTTCTTGCCTCTATAAATTTTTGTCTGACGTATGGCGGCCGAATTCTCGGAATGCCTTCTGCCTCCCAGCAATAGCATCTGTAAATTCTGAGATGAACCATTGAGGAGAGTGGGGCTTGCTGAAGAATTTTCGCGTGGGAACATAAGGATCAATGTCTTCTTTGACCCATTCGGTTAGCTCATTAGCACACTGATCAGCAGAGAGTGAGAAGGTTTTACCCCATAGGGGCGTCACTGATGTGATCCCTGAGGGATTCAAAATCAGACTGCTCATAGTATCTCGTTGTTTTGAGCAACGGCTCTTCAGCTTTTGGACGAGTTTTTAAGGTGATAAGTATCATTACCACACCATGATCAGAGTTTCTGAGCAGGCTATGGAAATTCGCCACACAAGCCTCGGATAATGAGGTCAAGAACAGATCCGCATGATCAGGAAGGCGGGTCGGAAAAGTGACAGTCTGTTAGAGGTCGTAAGCTGAGGAGAAATTCAACGTAGACTTCCCAGCTGCATCAGAACGCTGGAGAATCCCAACCAGTCACGGTGGTGTGCATTAAAATCCCTAAATACATGTATTTGGGCATTCGAGTAGAGTGAGAGTACTCTATCTAAGCTTTCAGAGACAGAGTCAAGAAGGATACAGTCCTGGTCGAAGGAGAATGGTATAAGAAATATAAGTAACTAACTATGTTATGTAAGGTCAATCTAAAGCACATGAAGGCTTGGTCATCTGATTCTGACCTATGTTCCGAACATGAACTACTAGCCCGTCCTTATGTTTGTCAGAGTCCTTACAGTAGAGTGGAAGGTAGTCAGTCATGTCAAAGTGGTGAGAGGAAATTGAAGATTGAAGGTTCGTTTCACTTACTGCTAGGATATCCGGGGAGTTTGGCAGGAGACAAGTTTCTACGTCGTTAATGTTGGTTCTAAGTTCCTGGATATTTATGAATGGGAGCCTCAAGGGCGGAGGTGAAGATGTTATTTTGTTGGGTGTCTGGTTTAGTTTTTTTTATTTTGTAAATTCATGTTTGTTTTGAGATAGAGTGGAGAGGGCAAAGTGGATGCTTGTTTGGTGCCAATAAGCTTACACAACCAGTCCGTTAGTCGTGACTTGGTCCATGGGGGTTGTGGCCTCGGGAAAGCCCACCGGGGATAACTGTAGGGTCCCTTTCCATGCGCGACATGGCACGTACAGTTTCCCTACGATATTATGCAACTGTTGACGGAGCAGCAGTTCTTAGCGCTACCCAAGAGTTAGGGCTCTTAACAGTTGCCAGACAAGCTGTTTACCCACAACCATCAACCTGTCGGAACAAGAGCGCCCAGACTAGTTATGTAGGACTTAGTGACAAAAAAACTTTCCCCAAGTTACCCAGATAGAGAGAAAGAGAGACGGCGTTCATCCGTTTATTTCTTTGTTACGTTAAAGTACAGAATAGTACAGAATAGTAAACAAAATCCCCATTTCCATGTTAAGAACGTGTTAGTAAATAATAACGTTATTATTTCAACATGATCTGTAAACTGCAGAAGTACCGAGGAAAGATTAAATATAGCGTTCTGTCGGTTGTTTACAAAATCATTCTTTTATATTTCTCCCGGGCAACGCCGGACCACGAGTCCTGTTACTATATATGTACATAAAGTAAAGTCGGTTTCCCCTATTTCATTGTAACGTAGGTTTAAAATGTTACAACAATTATATTGTAGCAATATTAGACGCAAGTGTCTGTTTAAATTACGTATAGACAGAAATTTCCACTAGAAATCTAAAGTAGAGATAAAGTTAACGTGTCAGTAGAAATTACGTAAGACGTGGTAGAAAAGTTATTGAAATATTTCTCTCGGCTCTAATCTTTCGGCAATTGTAGACGTGTTTCGGAGATTCTTCTTAATGGGAATGAGAGAAATATGTAATATTACACGCGGAAAAAATACTTTTTATCGGAAAAAAACATTACCGAAGAAAAAACCCGTTATCAGTAAATGCTAAACATTTTCATAAAAAATGTATACACCTACAGGAATGTAGAAAACGGTTTTTTCAGTTCTAAGTTAATAATAATAGTAGCTTCATCCGAGTTCTTAAGAGGGCGTAAGATTTTCACCCCCAAAAAGGTGATTCAGTTATGATATTTTTCCGCAAAGACACTTATTATCATTTTTTGATTGGAGAGATATTATATAATCTACGTAAAGTAAATACTTTTCTTTACCAACATTTGAATATTAATCATCATTAAACTGTCAATCTATTCATTTCATTAATTCTTAACCTCGAGTGTCTTTTAATCTTGATGAGTTGTAATGTTGCAAAATAAGAGAAAAGTGTGCGAAAATAAGGTTAAAATGGTAAAATATATATACTTATTATACATAACTTGCAGCATCGGTTGGAATAGAAAAGAATGATTTTCAGAGAGTGACAGCCATCTTGAATTCTTTACTCCGCCTGACGGTCCTACTTTTGTATTCCTTTTTTAGCAGGAGAAAGTTTTTCCCAAAATTATTAAAATATGTAACACCATCCTGGGTATTTTTATTAATATTTTATTGATAATATTTTACAGTAAGTCTCATATTTATTGATTTGATATGTGAAATATCTTTTCAAAAATAAATAGATTTTGTGAATATTCGTAACCCAAATACTGCCTTCGATTGCTGTTTTTTTCATACTTTCACAATTCCGTTTTTTCTGCATTGCTACCAGCCTAGATACATATCTATATACTTATTTACCAGGAATGCTTCAACCCTATTTTATATGTATATATGATGAGGAAGATAAAATCCCGTAACAAAAAATCAGAAATCGCGATGAATTGTAGACACAATAAAATGCTTACCCATACTAATTTATATATAACCCGTTGGATCTGTGAAACTTCTAATTTAACTAACCAAAATCATAAAAACGAAAGCTTTTAATTTATTATTCACATAATGTGTTCTACCTGCTAGTACATATGTGTATGATACATATGTTGTTTCCTTTTGTTATATATATATATATGTATATATATATATATATATATATATATATATATATATATATATATACACATATACAAGTTTATCTTAATTGATATGTATAAGTGTATGTCATTACATACTTGTCTGCCTTTGCCCAGGTATTGTTGTCCGTTGGCACATAGCCATTTGTACAGTATGTGCCCTGATTTGTGGTTTATTTATTTGATTAAATATATCTGTGATAGGCTTGCACTTCTGTATGTAGATTCGTATATGTTCACGCATGTCTCTATATCAGTGACACTAGTATAGGTGTTAGTATATTTAGTAGAGTTTATGTTTCAGGCTGAATGCACATATGTTTGGGTTTATTGGCTTGCATATTCTTTGTATGTCAGATGTATGTACATACTTGTATAGGTTTACGCGAGTGGATTATTATAATATAGATTTAGATAAGTACATAACCACGATTTTATCAGTTTGGATTTGTTACATATATATGTGTATATAGATTTGTATATGCATATAATTTTATTTACATGTTTGGTGGTGTATTTGGTTGTATTACTATTTTAAGCACGTACTCTAATTGATGTATCGTTTGTTGAATTATATTTTACTTTTTATTCATTGGACATGTTTTCTGTGATCTTCATTGCTATTATTGCTATCATTATTATTATTATTATTATTATTATTATTATTATTATTATTATTATTATTATTATTATTATTATTATTATTATTATTATTATTATTATTAGTAGTAGTAGTAGTAGTATTAGTAGTATTTCTTTTCATGTATTATAATAAGTATTTTATCATAATTAGTATTATCATTGTTTATTATTATTATTACTATTTCCTGTGAGTATATATATATATATATATATATATATATATATATATATATATATATATATATATATATATATATATATGGGAAATAAAAAAAGGAAAAACCAAAGGATGTTTTTTTATGTATTCATCAACGTTTCGTCTTTATTTGTTAGACTTCCTCAGGATGATAATTTAAAGAAACATGTCATGCAAGTACATCGAAATATTGGGTTTACACGATGGGTTGATGAGAAGAAGTATAGCCACTACTGGGAGCGCAGAACCTAGGTCCGGGCTGAGAGAAGTCGGTGGCAGAGAGTGAAATGAATGTGGATGGCTGTGAGTGAAAAAAGGGAGGGGTGGCAGTGTTAGTGAGTTTGACTTAAGATGGGAGAGAGGGGAGGGGGTGCTGAGGTTTTTGTCGTGGTGAGGTGTAGCATGGATTTTGAGGGGCTGGGGAAAGAGGAGGGAAGGGGGGAGGCTCTATGTTTTTGGTGTGTAGGTAGTATAATAGTTTTAGAAAAAAGATTTGAAGAAATGAAGATGATTTGAAAGTAGGCGGGGTGAGTGGGTAAGAGTGTGAAAGAAGTAGTCGAAAGGGTGAGATGGATGAGGGGGAGAGGGGAGATTTTGTTGTGGTTAGGTGTGAAATTTTTGGCGGGTAGGAGTATTGACCAGCTGGCTATGTAAGGAATGTGTGAATATAAGTAAGTTTGAAGGAAAGTGTTGAAATGTGCTGTGAATATGACAATGAGGGAAGGGAAAAGAAAAAGAAAAAGAAAGAGAAGGAGAAAAGTGATATTAATTTTGGCGAGAAATAGGTGCAATGTACTTTTGTGCAGGCAGTTTTGACGGTTTGAAATTAAATTGAGGGCAAAAGGGGTTTAAATATCTAAATATTTGTGAGAGTGTCAGACTGTGTTCATTGGTAAGGCTGTTTTTTGTGGTTAAGTGATTTAGATTCGTGGTGAATGAAAATGTATGTGGGGAGGGGTTTGTGCGTGATTGTGTATGCGGGGACTTGTATATAAGTACAATTGAGAGCGAAGAGAAGAAAGGTTAGCTATAATCTAGGTTTAGTTTTTGTTCGGTCAGGATAATTTTGCTTATTAAGGAGGATAGATTGTAGAAGCCATATCGTTGTCTGATGGTGTTGGAGGCTGTGATTAGTGCAGTTTCCAGTAGTCTTCGCCGAGCTTTGTTATGAATGTATTTGGTGAATTTGGCCTGTTCAAATTTGAAAGCATGATCGTGCTCTAATACACGGGAGAAAAGTGCACTGAGAGAAAAAACAAAAACAACAAAAAAACAATAACTCTCTCAGTGCACTTTTCTCCCATGTATTAGAGCACGATCATTTCTTCAAATATTTTTTCTAAAACTATGATACTACCTACACACCAAAGACATAGAGCTTCCCCCTTCCTTCCTTTTTCCCCAACCCCTCAAAATCGATGCTACACCTCACCACGACAAAAACCTCAGCACTCCCCTCCCCTCTCTCCCACCTTAAGACAAATTCACTAACACTTCCACCCCTCCCTTTTTTCACTCACAGCCATCCACATTCATTTCACTCTCTGCCACCGACTTCTCTAAGCCCGGACCTTGGTTCTGCGCTCCCAGTAGTGGCTACTACTTCTTCTCATCAACCCATCATATCAACCCAATATTTCTATGTACTTGCATGACATGTTTCTTAAAATTATCATCCTGAGGAAGTCTAACAAATAACGACGAAACGTTGATGAATACATGTGTGATTTTTTTAAGGCTTACCAAAGCATTCCGTTGAGGAGCCCACTCAACACCACAAAATATTTTTTCATTAAAAAATTATTCATTTAACATTTTTTTCAAATTAAAGAGTTTTTTTTACCTACACGTGATTCACTACCAAGCAGGTCGTTGCTTGGCAGATCATCAGGGAAATTGAGTACCTTGAATAAGAAATTACAACAACGGGCAATACACAATGTGGTGTTGCTTTAATTGATGTCACTTAAGAAGGGGAAAAAAGCATATAAAATAAATTAAAAATAAAATAAAAAGTAAAAAGATAAAAAAGGAAAAAATAAGAGGGAAAAATAGAGAATATATTAGAAGAATATCTCGCAAGATTTCTACAACATTATTGCAACTAGGCGAAACAACAAAAACAATTTTAGTCCGAAAACCACATTTAACCCTGATGACCCAAACGGTAATACCATAATTATCTGTCTTCTTTGTTTAACTTGAAAGATTTTCAGGCTAGAAATTCAGATTTTTTAATAGAATAAATGATTAATGGTATGGTTGATCTTAAAATATGTTGAATTTATCATGTGACCTTTAAACATTGAATCTGCTTCATTCCACAAAATTAAAGCGTAAAGAAAAAACATTCTGGTTTGAAAAAATTGTCTATTTATAGTTCTGACTGAAACATGTTTTGCAAATTTGTAGCAAAATTATGCCTGTGTAAATAAAAATGTTTATGATTAGTATATATATATAAAGAAATGCAATATATATATGTGTATATATATTTATGTATATATATATATATATATATATATATATATATATATATATATATATTGCATTCTTTTTACTTGTTCATTTACTTTCAAATACTTTGTTTTATTTTTTTACTAGCTAGAAGACATTTGAAGATGTATTTAAAAAAATATTCTCACTTGAAGACTACTATGTATTTTAACTATGCTAATGAAATCGTATTATTTTCATTATTTTTACTGCCCCCTCCACTTGTTTCGCCTCCTATTATAGTCGAAAGAAACTAAAATGGGTAATGTAGAGATTCAAGATCACTTCTATTGTCCTACTCGGAGAATTTTATACACCTGATATAAATTTCAGTTTTAAAGGAGGTTCAGCCCTCATAGCTCCCTGAGGTCAGGAGAGCACTTAGAGGCCTTGAGACCATATCCATTATCTTTCCCAGAAAATATTATACATATAGTTGAAATTTTGTTAATATAGGATATATTCAGAGTGTTAAGGGGGTTATGCCCTCATACCCTCTTTAATTGTAAACTTAGAAATTCGGGAACACTTCCGTTGTCTTCCCCTGTAAATTTTATATAAGAATACACTCTTCGATTTAATGTAGATTATTTAATCTAGGAATTTAATATAGGAAACACACAATCATAACGCAAACACACCGACTTACATTGAGTTTTACATATATAAGATTTCTTTACTTCGTTTTGATTGACTTTGAACTATTTTATCTGAAGACATTTTTTGTCGGTTAAGTTTTTCAGAAACAGCGCCATTTTGATTTATTTCCCTGTTCCTTTTATTTCACCTTTCATCAGTCCGACTTTCTGATGTTGTTTTTCTATTGTCTTCTCCATTTTTGATTGAAAACTTTGCGATAATTGATTGTTTTTTTTTTCTTTATTTTCGTCCTTCTTTTCATCGTTCTAATTTTTATATTTTATTTTCTTGATTTTATTATCGACATTTTCTGTTTTCTTCATTCGTTTTCTTTGATCTTTTTTTATTTTCGGTATGTTTCCCAGCATTGTATCGATTCATTTATTAATTTACGTTTTAATTGTTTTTCTTGCTTAGAATTTTCTTCTCTTTTCTTCTCTTTTACTTTTTATCTTCTATTTCACCGAATTCATACATTTTAATAGTTTTACTTTCCGTTATCTTTGGTCTGGTTCTTATTTTGTTATCTTTTTGATTTTTATTTTGTTTATTTCTTAGGTACTTCTTCAGTTTATGACCAGAGCTAACTCTGACCCTAACTCTGCCCCTAACATTTACATTAACGCTAACCCTAGCCCTAACCCTAACCTTAATCGTAACCCTGCCCCTGGCCCTAACACTAACCTTAACCCTAACCCTAACCCTTACCCAAACCCTAACGACGCCAAGTCGATTTTAACTCGGGTTCGAATCTGGAGAAGCACTTTTTCTTCTTCATTTTCGTTTTTCTCATTTCATTTCTTTTATTGTCACCTCTATTGTGATTCTTTTTTTTTTGCTTTTCTCTTTTTCTCTTGTTTTTCTTCTTGTTCCTTCTTTCCATATTTCTCTGTCTTCTCTTTTCTCTACTCTTATTTCTTTGTATTCTTCCTTCTTTTTCTTGTTGCTTTTTCTCTGTATCCTTTTAGTTTTCATTTCTCTTCTTTTTCTTTGCTTTCTTTTTTTTCTACTTCCTTTTATTGTTTCCTCTTTTGTTCTGTTTCCTTGCTTTTTCTTTCTTTTTCATCTTATTCTTCTCTAGTCTCAGTTTTTTTCCCTTTTTTCTTTTTTACTTTTTGTTCTCTACATTTCCCTCGCTATTTTTTCTTTATAGCTTTCTTTTTCGTACTATTACTACTACTTCAACTACTACTACAACCGTTATGCCTCATCTATTCTTGTCTTACATTTCTTCGCCCCGTTTTCCTTTCGACATGAACTTGGCTTTTCGCCTTCCACTCACTTTTGCCCTTATCAGCCGAACTAAGTTTTTGCCAGTTCCACAAAACTACTTGCCCCATTCGACAGCGGCCGACGGTTTTAACAAACCTAAAAAAATGGTAGTCGCTATTTTTATAGACAGAGAAATTCAATTAATTATTTGCTTTTACTTTTATTAAAACGACACACATTTGCAAAAGAAATTGAAAAGTTATATTCACATATTTATAAACACACGTACATGTAGCTGTGCATATATATATATATATATATATATATATATATATATAAATACATATATTCATATAAATATGTATATATATATATATATATATATATATATATATATACTAGACACATATACATATGTAACACATGTAATTTCATTTGCTTAAGAAGGAAAAATATCATACTGTCATATATATATATATACACACATATATATACACACACATATATATATATATATATATATATATATATATATGTATGTATATAAATATACCTATCCCTGTATCTAACTATTGATGAGTCGTAGAGACGACAAAATACATGCCTAACTATATATATATATATATATATATATATATATATATATATATATATATATATATATATATATATATATATATATATATATATATATATATATATATATATTAAGAAGGCTGGGACAATGTAGGGTGCCGGATTTATGAGAAGCTGAAAAGAACTAATATAATAAATCGAAAAAGAGGACTTACTGTTTATGTTTCTTTACAATCTTACATAAAAGAAAGTATGGTGTCAGCTGTGTGTGATGTCCATATGATGATTAAGAATCATTGGAACTTTCGGGAAAATCTTGCCTTTGTCAAAAATGGACACAAAAAAACGTCTGTGTGTAGAATTCGTGTGGAGAATTCGCCACGACCTTTTTAAAAAAAATAAAAGGTCAGCCTATCTCAATGCAACCATGGTACGTCTCTGAAGTATGTAACGTATAGCTTTTAAATAAAAAAAATTGTATATTAGCTCTCACATTTTTTGCGATCGAGCACCGAGCAGACCCAAGTCAACTGTTATCTTTCAAGTCTGAATCTCTATTGATGCGGCCAACTTAACAATAAGAGAATTACAGACATTATATATATATATATATATATATATATATATATATACATATATGTATACGCATAATATCATGATATTCTTTATTGTTATTCAGATACACATTGGTTTTATCTTTTTACAGGAATTATTAGTGTGGAGGATGACTGTTCTGTCGGTCGAACGATTCGAACCCCTGACTCAAGTCACCTTTTATCTTTCAAGCCTATTTATGTCTTTACAAGCGGAACATATTTAGTAAGTTGTTGCAACATTATCTAACAATCTATACAAACATACATATATATAGTGCTTTGATGTATGTTATAAAAAATCAATAAAGTGCTCGATCGCAAAAAATGTGAGAGCTAATATACAAATTATTACATTTAAAAACTATACGTTACATACTTCGGAGACGTACCATGGTTTCATTGAGATAGGCTGACCTTTTAGTTTTTACAAAGGTCGTTAGAGTCCAATTAAAATCATCAGAGATTCACGAAATAAAAACAAATCGAAGAATGGAGTTCAAAGATTACCGTAATCGGTGAGTTCACTCAAGCGTCCCTTTTGGAAAAAAGGTAACGATTCAAAAGAGGCGGGCTGTATGTTTATATGGGTTTTAACCAAAATAAAATTATTCAAACGAATGCTAATATTTTCCAAATGGAAACAATGTAGAAACGGATAAGAGTGTTAATATGGAATCTTTATATTGCAAAGAAATATTAGTTGGGAAACGCAGAAGTTATAATGAATAAGGTGAGTTTTTTAGAAGAAAATTTAACAGAAATCAAGTTTAATGGATAGATAATAAGTTTAGATGCTAGATAGTTTTCATATTAGCAAATTGTTAATGTAAGGAAAAAATTATAACATGTTTCAAAAATATTAGCAAACTGTAAAGAAAAAAATATATTACATGCTTCAAAAACATCGGTGATGAATCCTATAATTGAGAAGACGTATACCTTATTGTTTGGAGTTTAATTTGAACTAAATATATTTAAGAAAGTTTTTTAATTAATTTTTTTCATGACTATTAATGTTAAGCCATGTAATGGTAGTACTATCAACATAAACTAGTTAGCTACATTAGCTCACGTGAGCTATAGAAATTATGTGCTAGAAGGGTAGATTAAACACGGAGCAGAATATAACAACACGAAAAACGAATTAGTATTAAATTTATTGGAATCTAAAGACAGTATATATGAAATGTTAATAAAATTAGTAATTGGAACAAAACAGGACAATATTTTGAGATTAGAAAATTATTCTAATAACTATGAGGCCAAGGGTAAAAAAGGTGTGTTCAAATTAAGGGATATATTAAAATTTAAATGAATTCAGATATGTAAACTCACATATTTAAAAAATAAACTAACGTTTAAGGTCTGAAGAGTTCAGATGCAAAACGCGATAAATCACATTTGTTTCAATTGGGACCTTAATCAATAAAAAACGAATATATTAAATATAGACTTCGAATATAAGTTTATTTGAGTGTGTGGTCGAGTGTTTATAGTACTAACTTCGTAATTTTTTAAATGACGTTTATCGCGTTTTGCATTCGAACTATTATTATATTATAAAATCAGTATATTCTAGATCTCCATAAAATAAAAACCAATTTTTTCTCCCAATTATTTTGAGAATAAATTGGGAGGTGACGGTGGTTAAGTTGACAACGACACGGACTGAAGACCTGCGTGATCTAAGTTTCAATCCAGTCGGTTCCACAGGACTACTTTCACTTAGGGATGTTGGCAACCTTCTCGTGGTCCTTGCTGTAAGTATCCGATGCCTTTCCAGAAAGATTTCTAACTAGAAAAACATCGGGGAAACTAATGCCAACACCAGAATCATCTGATTAACACGAAAGAAGAAGGAGAAAGTTTATATTATGAAAATTATACAATATAGAATTATCTAAAATTCAATTTGATAGTTTTTTTGATAAGGCTAGAAATTATCTGCGAACACTAACTATTCAATAACAAAATAAGATAGCATGCACAAATATGTTCTATAAGAGTAAAAGAACCCCAAAGACAATAGTAACAATTACAAGATCTATAAAGCTAAGCAAACAATTTATTATTATCCATGTTAACGATGACAACGATAGATATTCACCTTGATAACAACAAAAAGAGAATTATGGATAGGAAATTATAAGCACCTAAAATCAATATCGAGAAAAAAATATGATCAAGCTGAGGGAAAAAAAGTAAATTTGTCTTATTTAAGATTAAAAAATCAAAATGCATATTCAAGTTGTAATTTCAAATGAGTTAAGGCATATATGCCATTCTTCAAGTGGAAATAGTGTTAAAAAAGTTAGCTGAAAGGAAATATTATAATATTGTAAAAGTATGACCGATAATTATGCTAGTATTCGGTAGAAATTATAAAAAAATGGAATAAAAATAAATTTACGAAAAATTTATTAGAAATAATGTCAAAATGCGACGGTGGTACAATTAGATAATTTGTTAATTTTATATTATTTACAAAACAACAAAGTAAATAGTAATTAAAGAAAACTATGCCAAGGAAGTATAGTACTAAGGGATAAGTACATAATTACAGTTAATATAAACATTACTTCTGGGAATAAGCATACACAACTAAACGCATCAAAATGCCTTGAGAAAGCAAATGAAATCATTGACAAAATATATAGGTCGCTAGATAAATCATTGAAATTAAAAATACTTAATAATTAATTAAAGCTATATATATACATATATATATATTAAAATAAACATAGTTTGAGTATCCGACAATCGTTTCAGAACCTTCTAGGTTCCTCTTCAGGGATATATATATATATATATATATATATATATATATATATATATATAATGGGATAGGGAATATTAGTGTGGAAAAAATTTGAGCATACTAGGGTATAGAAATAGTTAAAATATTTTATAAGTATATTAAAAAGTATTTGAAGTTGTGAATCAATCAAATTAAAACTTAATAATTAATGAATACGAAATAGAAAGTGGAAGAGAGGATATTAGTATGAAGAACATTAGTTTATTAGGTAATTTTAATAGTTAAAATATTATAAAACAATTAATTAATTTATTCAAAAGTATCGATATTCCGAGGTAAGCGAACTGGTATTAAAGGAATTTCCAATGTGTTTAAATATATTTATCGTAATAAAAAAGAGAACTGGGAATGGACTGACTGAATATACTTTAAGTTAAATTCGAATAAAAACTTAAAAAAAAATTGATAATCAAAAATGAGTTATATGCTAGAGTAGACAGGTATTAGAGATAAATAGGGAAGGAATAAGGAAATCAGTAGAATATTTAATTCTGGTTAAGATATATAGGAACATTTTACAATAATGAAAGATAGTTTTAGGGGTATTACTGATATAATCGAGAAGAGTCTGGGAGATTATCTAATTATGAGAATTATTTAGGTATACACTGTCTTTCAACGCTTCTTATTCCGTCTACTTTTATTTCTAACTTTTCGCATATTCCATCATGCTCATAATATTGTCAAGGAAGACGTTTGAGGGAGAATATCTTTACACATATTGAATCTTTACTGTTTCACCCATTTTCTTGATGCCAATATATTCTTTTTTTGACAATTTATAATTTAATTATACTCCAATAGAGGATACCCCTTACACCTCATAATATATATAGGGGTCCACTATTGCAAACATCTTTTACCCCATATTCAAGAACATTGCTTATTTTTTCTGATATAATACATGAGTGATGATGTTTTTAAATTCAATAATGAAAACCAAAGCTTTTATTGTTAAATAATTATTTTATTCCTCCTATATGAGAGCACTTGTTTCTGTAAAAAAAAAACTAGGTCTAAACGACTTTTCTGTATGTTATAATAATCTTTAATGTACTGCTTTAAATGATTAAACGTGTAAAGTATGTAACTTTACATTTTTGTATTTTCACTTCCTCTTATATTAATATATATATATGATTATTTAAAATTCCAAAATTCAGTATTTATTCATATTATTTATTTTTGCACATGAAGAATTGACGATTATCTTACAATTCTTTCGCAACATGAAATATATATATATATTTATATGTATCGTCTAAAGAAGCTTTCAGTCATTTTAAATAAAAGAAAGAAAATGCAGTTTAAATTCTCAGAGAAACTAACTAAATCCAAGATATCGCAGACTTGGCACTTGCATAAGCCGACCCACCGTTGAAAAATTCATAAATAAAAAAGGGGATTCAAGTATCTAATAGTGAAACAAAAACAGTTGACTTTAACTTGAGCGTGAAATATTAAAACGGGGATCATTAGCTGTTTACCATGTAACTGTTTCGGAGATTTAAAAACAGGACAGTTATAAAATGCATCGCTATCCAATGGTACTGATCAAACGACCACTTCCCCAATAATCAAATGTAAAAGTAATTCAGCTTTAATTTCACTAATATATACATAAATAAATAATAATATGATAATAATAATGATAATAATAATAATAATAATAATTTATTACCCTTAATACTACAGTGTGATATGGTAATTTGCATATCAAATAACATTAATTATAACAATAATAATGCTATTCAAACACTACACCCAAGAACCATTCTGCGATATGGTAGCTAGCAATAAAATTATATAGGAATAAAAGTTGCATTAAAAAAAGAAGTTTAAGGACCTATATATATATATATATATATATGGTTATTGAAAGATACATATTTCGTCGTCTCTACGACTCATCAGTGTGGACGTAGCAAGATTCTAAACCCGGATCCCAGTGACTAAAATCTCTTGCTCTACTAACTGAAATATCCAATCTGCGACTTATAGTGGGGAAATTATTTATTTATTTCTATTACATAACACTGATAATCAAACGTACTCAATTCTTGATATTGAAATATGTATACGTATCTATCTATCGATAATACAGCTACAAAATGTGTTTCATATAGTATTTATTTTATTTGAATTTAATAGACCATACGAAAAAAAACGACTAGAAAATCTAGATTATAATACGCACTGTACATGTTAACTGTTTGAAATAATGAATATTGATCAGTATTTATTTCAATGGCCTATAACTCTGAAAGTAACTATTTTCTGGACCTATGTTTATGAGAACATTTTCATTATTTAAACATATAGAAGATAATCCCAACCGTATGCCACTGATTTTCCAACCATTCTATATACCAAACATCTGGTCGCATGAAAAAATATGTTCTTTAAACTAAAAATCAGTCGTAACGAATTTAGATTTTTATGAGAATTTTTTCATTTGTAAAATAATATGAAGTAGAAAGACCCGTGGAAATTCCACGATTGTATTTTGTATGTTGCTGCTGTGCTTAAAATATATTTCCATTCTATGGACGTCCGGCGCGAGCGCAGACCCCACGATATTATTATACCATTCTTGATCAAACTGGAACATTATTATCTAACTATACTGGTTAATGTAGTTACAAAATATATCTGGTTGTTAGGGTCTATCTCAAAAACATTTGTGGGAGTTTTGGACATGTTTTTATTCTATAGACGTCAGATTCAAATGAAAACTCTACGATACAAACTTATAAATAGAACAGATACTATACTTTGATCCTAGGCTAAAGTCCAAGAAAGTGTATTTTAGTTCGAGGTTCAAGTTCGATATAACAGCGATATTAAATGAATTTTTTAAAAATACATTTTTTCATTGCATGTTTGGCATTCGGTGATCCGATTTATTATAAAAAGTGATTGGTGATAACTATGTACTAACATGATATTGCCTTAGCGTAGTATTATATAGACTAAGCATCAACTACTCATAATATTTATTGGCCTTAAGTATCGAAGATAATTAATTAATTAATTACATATAAAAATAATAAATTACTAAGAAAACTTAAAATAACATTTGTTTTATAAGGCATATCAACCCTTTAGGAGTTGATTTAATGTTAAAACAATACAAAGTGCAAACAATTCTCTGTATACAATTAGATGAATACAAGTTGCTATTATACCCATGACTAGGGGGAAAATTACTGGTTCATAAATTCCGCGAGATTGCTGGTATAGAATGCCATTGCAAGAGATCAATTACACATAATTGTTTGAAATATAAACGTATTGAATTGATCGTAGAGGAAGATAGAAGAAGTTTATACATTGATTTCAAAATAGTTTTTTTAATACTTTAGTTCATCCCAAACAAGGCACATTGCCACTGAAACGTAATGAGCTACTGTGATTTAGGGGTATAGGGGCATCCGAAGTGGTTGTTGTGCAGTTCGAATTACATTTAAATTTCTGCATGATGGTATGGTCAGGTAAACAAGGAGCAGGGATGGGATTCTAAAGGCTAGCGGTGAGAGAAAGGAAGGTATTAAGAGTACAAAGCGTTCCGTCATCTAGGGACCACTATAGTAAATGGGGTAAGATTTACCTGATTGTCGAGTTGGTCAGGAGTAGTTACGTCGAGTTAGCACCAGAGTAGAAAGTTCGTCGCAACTCAGTCCATTGAACTACTTATAAAACAAGCAGGGAATGCAACATTGCAGCGAAAGGACAGGGGCTCAAGCTTGGAAGACCTATTATATTAAGGGCTTTTTCTGTTGAGATTAATGTTTACAACGTTAATTTAGGTTAATCGGTTGTCAACCACTGTTACATGATGGTGACCGAAGCAAGTCCATATCTTCTGTTTCTATTTTTGGTCTGATCGCTGAATGAGTAATATATTTGTAAGAATTTCTTGCCCTTTTACACTTTTCAGTTTTATTATGGAAATAAAAACATTCGTTGCCCACTGCTAGTGTTTTGTCTAGACTGGCTCTGTAGCATACGGTCGTCCCCTCACTATCAGACCAGCTTTCTCTCGGGGATCCTTTGAGACATACTGTGAGCTGCTAGCTACGTCTATACCAGTTATGTTCGACGTGGAAAGTTTATTTCATCTATCCACCTATTAGCTTTGACATGTGTGCGTATTTGAAGCTATTACTTATAAACGCGAATAAATTCTGCTATATTTTTATAATGTTTTAGTTCTTTTTGTTATACTACGTGTATTAACTATTAACCCACCGATAATTCTTATAGGGCGTTGTCTGACTCAAATTTCCGTCAGACTCTCACGTTGTTTTGGAAATTACATTGTGTATGAAATATATAAGTCATTGAATATGTTTTTACACAGAAAGGGCTATTAGTGGGCTTTTTATGTCATATATTGCGAGGGCACATGGATTAATTACGCCGCTACTTAACAAAATGTTTTTTAAAAACTTAGTTTATCCCAAACAAAACAAGTTGCCACTGTAGACCTAAGGGTATACTGAGAATTAGGGTGAAAGTTTAGGGGGGCCATCCTAAATTCTGTTTGTCGGTACAGTCGGGGAAACAGGGAGCAGGGAGGCAGCCTAAAAAGCCGGAAGCTCGAGGAAAGAAGCTATTGGAGTAGAAGACCCTCAGGAATCTGGGGACCTCCACAGTAAATGGATGGGATTTAACTGATTATCGACTGTATTTACGTCGAAGAGCACCAGAGCAGCAAGTTCATCGGAGCATATTCCATTGAAGTATAAGTATTTGTAAAACAAACACAAGGATGCAACATTGCGGCGATTCGACAAAAGTTGGAGTTTGGTGGATAGTGAGGGACCTATCAGATAAGAAACTCTTTTTTGGATTTTATCTAAGAGGGAGAGACTAGTGGATTGTGCACAAGATTTGTTGCAAATCGAAAAAGCCTATTTTCGTTCAAGAATTGACGATATGTATATATATATATATAGTCATCCAAATAGAGACTGTTTCGCTGTATCACAGCTCTTAAGTGCGGCTATATATATATATATATATATATATATATATATGACATTTTACATTCGTATTCAAAATTCATTCGACTTACAAAGAAATTGGAATTGCATTTAGAAATACATGAATTTAGGTCAAATAGATCAAATATCTGATTGAACCGCATTTTAGGTGTAAACAACGTAGTCAGAGTAAACAATGGTAGAGAAGGAAACAATGAAAGAGAAAGAGAGAGAGAGATAGAAATCAATTAAAATGAAAAAAAACTACATATGCGCCCTCAGCTGATGCGCGATAGAAGAAAATCAAAAACAGCATTGTGAAAATTTAGCAAACAAATACAAGAAATGGTCGGAAGGATAAAGGTGACAACAAGTACCCATTCAATTTCGGTCAATTTGATGCAATGTATCCGGTCATAATTCTCCTTTTGAAGAGTTCGTGTAATGACTGTAGGTAATTCTGTTGTTGGGAGCGAGAAATGTGGAAGCGGAAATATTAATTCTAAATAAAATGCTACAGTTTTTAGGAATTAATTAATACAGAAAACTTTTCACCTATTATAAACTGTTTATGAACACTTTCTTGGGATGACATACCTTTACCCGGTGATGAAGCCTCAGTCTGGGAGCGTTGAAGAATGTGCAGTCACACTTTAGGATTCACGAAATCTATTTCGTTGAAAATTGTTATTTCACCCAAGGATATACCAAAGCTGGCTGTTTTGTCTCTGTTTGAATTTTTAGAGGGTATACAACACTTAATACCAGCGATTAACTAATCAGAGATATCGCATATGATACTATGGACATTTTTTATGAAAATGAACAGAAGAGGACTTTTTTGGATGAATGATCTGAATCCGTCCGAATTAGCCATTGAGTATCGATACACTGCGATAGAAGGATTAGAGTTAGTGTTAGCGATAGAAGGAAACATATAAAGTTTTAATGAACTTAGATTTTATCTTAATTGTGACAGTTAAGGTGTCCGAATAGCTGTGCACTAGTCCGGGCAAGTTATCAGGAAACTATCAAGAAGGCTTGCAAAGTATCCATCGGCATCGGTTACACAAGTAGGGTTGTCAACAATCTGTCTCAGATCATATACAAGGGAAAGGTTATATCAAAACCTTTCATCGTGATCAGTCTTATTAGAGTGGACTACCCATTCTATATTGTGAGCATTGATGTCGCCAAAGACATGAATGTTAGCGGAAGGCATTCTTTTCAGAGATACTGTTACTGACAGTCGTTCAATCGTTGTGGGGACGATAAAGAGACAAAGATCATAGATGAAAGAGATAATGTAAGAAAATGTAACATAGAAAACATATGAAGGCAACTCTAGGTCATCATTGGAGATGGCTTTACCACATGGTAAACTGTCTTGGATGTAGGCACACGGTCTATGTCTATGGTGATATTGAAGGTGGTATTTTGACGTAATGTTAACATAACATGAATCATGTTAAAATCATCATTAGAAATTAGTGAGTCAATGCTAGTTTCACATAGAAACAGCAAGTCAGGTTTCGTCTCATGTAAATTGATTTGAATCTATGTAAGGTTGGAAGGCAAACCCCTGATATTGATAAAATAGACCTAGTAGTAGGGATTCACGCTACAAGTTTATGTACTCGCTTTACGTTTTTTTTATTGAGAACATTCTATAATATAAATATGTGAAAGAGGTCAGTAGAAGAGTTGAAAGCAAGACAAAGAGGGAAGGAGAAAATAATCTATCTTTCTTAACAATTGAAGAAGTAAAAACCGTAGCAATTACCACTAATATAGAATTGAGAGTTTAATGCATGGCCACGACTCCATTCACAAAATGGCAAAACAGTAGCCCGAGTATTATTCATCTGCTGATAGGTCAGCTTCCTTTGAATTTACTCCAAGATTTAGGTCCTTGGACTATCAAGCCGAAAACGTCAGGCCAGATATAACGATTACCCTTGACCACTCGGACAAATGGTACAAACATGAACCAGGAACAGTACTGGAAAATGTAAATCACAAAAAGAATGGAACATAACGATGCACACAGTAAAGATTATACAAGCAAGGAGACCGGATGTCATAATGGTCAACAAGAAGAACACATTCCAGCAGAACAGAGAGTGAAGATCAACGGACGGAAAAACGAAGCAAATACACGGAACTTGCCAGAGAACTGAAAGAAGTATGGGGCATGAAGAAAGTCATACCAATAATCGTAGGAGCACTAGAAACAGCACAAAAAATCTTCGAGAAAAGACTGTGAGAAATTTGAATAAAAGAGAGCACTGAAACCATACAAAGGACGACAATGATCGAAGTAACTGCAATTGTAAGGAAAATCCTCGAATGCAGAAACCAGTTAACATAAGCTACGAACGGTAATGACCATGCACAATGCACTAAAGCTAAATTGTGATATTGGACGACTCTACGTAAAAAGGAGAAGAACGTTAAGAGGACTGATAAGAATAGAAGACTGTGTGGATGACACAGAAAATAGCTGGAAAAATTCATAACACAGAAAAGCTGATCATTGCATCAAGAGGCAGCGGAAAAATGAACGATTCAGGGCGAACTAAAACTGAAAACAAATAGATAAGAAAAATTGGAAAGTAAAGCAGCTATATGAAAGTTTTGTAAGACTGTCCAGATAAGAGACACGTGAAAACATGTAAACATGGCGTCGAAAAGGTCACCTGGACAGAGAAACGTAATCGTCAGTTACAGTCGCACAGAACAACGCAGTCAGAACGAACGATGCCAAACAAAGGAAACAATAAATGCAGACTCTGTCGACAAACAGACGAAACGATAAACTACATAATAAGTGAATGCAGCGAACTGGCCCCAAAATAATACACGGTTGTGTGGAAAAGGCAGTCCACTAGAAACTGTGTAAGCGTCTACCCTTCAAGCATTAACCAGAGACGATATTAGGAAATGAAAATCACAAAATCCTCTGGGACATGGAAGTAAAACAAACAAACTTATCAAAGCAAGGTGAACAGATGTGATAATTGTCAACAAGACGGAAAAAGACTTGCCGAATCGAAGATTTTGTCAATCAAGCAGATTACAGGATGAAGATCAAGGAGACAGAAAAACAAAGCAAATACATGGAACTTGCCAGAGAACTGAAAGAAATATGAAACACGAAGAACATCACTATAATACCAATAATTACAGGAGAAGTAGGAACAACCCCGGAAAACCTTGAAAGAAGACTAAGAGAAATTAGAATGAAAGAGAAAAAAGTGAGACCATACAGTAAACGACAATCATAACAAATAAAAATCTTTGAATGTGGAAACCAACCTACATAACCAATAGCTGCTAACCTTCCACAGATAATTTTAAATACAAAAAGAAGAACACATATAGTGAGAACATCACACGAACTCAAGGGAAATAAAAACTGCTAGAAACCCAATAAACTCCCCCCCCCAATTAAAAAAACTTGGCTGGTACCACCCAAAACTGTTGTAAAAAGTCAAGAAAGATAAAAATACAGAGGAAGAAGAGCACTAACCTGATCTCCACTGGAAGGATACGAAGAAAACCTTGAGGATATTTATTGTCATTCAGATTATAAAGAAAACCAACAATTATTGCTAGCGAGAAATGAATGGTAAACGACTGTTGCGATAACATAACATGCTTTGCAACAGTTATCTTAAGAGGCGGATAGAGCGGGAAATCTCAGGAGACTTGCCGTCAATCAGAATCAAGCGAACATCACATGTTATTATTGCTGAGTAATCACTTATAATGACTTGTGTGAAAACTCTTAGTGAATAAATAATAATAAAAGCAAATCCGACTGAATCGACAATCGTAAAGCTGCGACGGTATCTCTGGACCAACATTGCACCTCTTTAATCCTCGAAGAGGCATGGCAAACACAATAAAATAAAAGCTATATAGTTGGTTCTAAAGCTGCTACCGTATCTCTTAGGTTAATAATGCACCTCTTAGATATTCTGTTAATGTAAAGTTTCAAATGGGTGCAATTCCAATAAACAATACCTTTCATCCAGATTGCCTTGCATGCAATTTTGGAAGAAGAAAGAAGCTATGTTGATTATGTATGGAATATTTGATCGAAAACAAGATTACCATTCTTACATTTATGAAAGGATAATTAACACGATCTTATTCTGTAAAAACACTTTTTTTATCTGTGAGGCAATTATAACATCCAAGCAGTTTTTCTTAACTTTTTGTTATGATGTGATTATTCGTAAAAGAAACTGTTTCAAATACAGGCTAACATTTCCTTTGTTTCAAATTTCTTAAGATTAACGATTTTTAATATTCATAATCTCATTTCCCTTGTACGCATTAACTTCGAAAATTGAATTTACCAATGTATTTTATCATATTTGACAAATGGAGTTCGGTTTTAATCTCTTTAAAAGTCTGATGATTGAATGCAGCCTTAATTGAAAAACCTGGTGGTTTTTCGACCATTAATGTAAAAGGCGACGTTTATGCATGTGCATAAGTCAGATTCAAAAGCTATTAGCGACATTTTGGATATCAGAACAAGTCTTATTACTTTAATGGTGTTCATATATGCATATGTCTTGCTGTTTTACTGTTGTTTCTAGTCCCCTCCTATCTCTCTCTTTCTCTTTGTCTTTCTTTCTCTCTATATATATAGTCTTCGATGTTTTTCAACCATTAAAACTATATGACAAAAACCCACACGTTTAGTTGCAAGTCCCTCGTTGGAAAACTACTTTGCTTATAAATCAATAAACTTTTAACAGTCAGTATATTAGTTTGCTTCCAAGAATTTACGCTAGTCTTGACATTATTTAAGGGATCATCAGTTGTTTACAATGAAAAACTGTTTCGGAAATTTAAAAACAATATATATATATATATATATATATATATATATATATATATATAATGTTATGTAAACCTTAATTAATGGAGAAAAATTGTCCATAAGTTCATCAAAAACAGTTTTTATTGGCATACGATTGTTTCTGGCCTCCTCACACGCATGCATATTCTTGGTATACAAAGTATGAACATTTATATAAGAGTATCGATATTTTTTCATCTCGAGTTATCGCAAGTTGAAATTGAAGGGAATTTCATTTTATTTACTCATTTTCACACACTAAACTCTAGGCTGGTTTGTGATACCTAGTTTTAAGCATGTGACACAAAAACGGTTTGAAATTCCTGCCAAAAAGTAACATCAATGCCCAAGAATGGAGAAAAAATTGTCCATAAGTTCATCAAAAAACAGATTTTATTGACATACAACTGTTTCTGGCCTCCTCACACGCATACAAAGTATGAATATTTATATAAGAGTATCGATATTTTTTTTTATCTCGATATGGCTTCATCAATGCTCAAGAATGTCACCCGTCTAACTGGAAAAGCTACAGTACAGTTCTATATTCATTTATTTTTAATTTCTTCATTTCCCTTTTTTTATTCATATATATTTCCAAATTCTTCAATCATATTATTCGAACAGAAAGGTTGAGTACAGACAATTTTTGACGTTCAGATGAATTACAGATAAACAGAAACGCTGCCTCACAAATAAAACAATAAAAACTGTTTTTGATAAACTTATGGATGTTGCTCTCTTCATTTACTAAGGTTTACATAACATTACAAAAAATATATAAAGAGCTCTAGAATTGCACTATTGAGCTATAACGTGAAATATTTTTGTTTACAAAAATATATGATATATATATATAATTGCATGCCTATTGCTAGATTTTCTGATATTTATCTTACCGTATCTGACAGCATTATTTTTGAAGACACAATGGTGATTTAATATTACATGACTCGATTGCTAATTTGTTTCATTAGGAAAGGTTACTTTTGGACTCAATCTTTCTTCCCTTGACTAAATGATTTTTTAAATAATTTTTTCTGGTGTATTCATTTACTTCTAATGATATACCTTCGAACTTTGACATTTACGCTGATGAAGTGAATTTTACAAAAAATGTAATTTGATAATAAATAAAGTTGAACTATCAGACATGTGCGTACATATAGATGACGTGTTAGACTATGTATTTCCGGGACTTGATTTGGATATTTGCATTTGCATTGAATATACTTCGAATATATTGAATTTTACCGAATTAATATATATGTAAAATTACAGATGAAAGTAATATCATACTATGATTTGATGTAAAAAAATCACACGCGTTTCTGTAAAAATGCAGATAATACTTAAACAAATTAAAGTTGATACGAAAATATCGCCTTCAGATTCTATTGCAATATGAAAACCACACACTTTCAAGGCAAAAAAAATCATCCAAATCGGCTTTCAGAAAATGCTCAAAAAAGTATCAGAAACGTAAATGGCGAAATGGTGGTGACGCAGGCCAACATTGATTCTAAAAAAAATTCACAAATCGAATGCCGTGGAAAAGAACGCATACATCTTCAGAGTATGATATAACTCTATAATTATTTCTCTATTGTAAATTTTGAAATAACTATTTAAAGGTTTAAATATTGCATATTCTGATTTAAATAATAGATTCTCACGAGAATCGACTTAAACTATATAAAATAATATTTCTATTATCATATATATACGAGGTCTGTATAAAAAGTATCAAACCTTAGGACAGAAAAATATTTCAAATACTTGACGGGGTTGGGATTCTAATCCCCTTCAAATTAGGCCTCTTATGCTTGCAAACACTTACTCTACCGATCCATCTACTGCCGGAAAAAAACCTCTGGAAGTCTTATTTTAGAATAGTGTACATCTCCGCTGTCGCGTTCCGCATTATTTCTTTTTTTTCGCACCCTCTAAAAAAAACAGCTGCACTCCGAGAAGTTTGGAGCCTGCCAGAACGCTGGTCAATCCCCGCTGATGTGCGGTCATTATTGAATCGGTTGAAACACTCCTTAAATTGTGTTACACCATCGCATCTTCTCAAAAACCTGCTGATACTTACGCAACGGTGGAAATGGACACCATTCCAAAAGTAGAAGTGTTTCCTGCAGTGGATATATCAGTAAGCTAAGTGTGTGCAAGCACACGGGACCTACTATTAAGGGGATTAGGGTCCCAACCCCGTCACGTATTTGAAATATTTTTTCTGGCATAAAGTAGATACTTTTTAGACAAGCCTCGTGTCTATATATATATATATATATATATATATATTTGAAAAATTACACTGTGTATATGATGTAATATTTCATGTATGTTTCGCTTGTAGGCTGACATTAGCCTTTGAGAAAAAATTAAATGAAAATAAAATAATTACAGAAAACTCCAACTCACTGGTTTTTATAATCTCCTTCCGTCATGTTTCTAGACAATTGGAAGTGTGTATTAATATTTTGTCTTGTTTACGAGTACGACGTCTCGAACGACCAATATTAAGGTAGATATAGGGTACTTTTAAAATGGTTACGATAATTTAGTTGGTGAGACGCAAGACTATCAGCAGGTGACCATGAGTACGTCGCTCTCTCCATAGTTATGTAAAATAGGAAATGATAAGTTATACACGTGGAATTCAGATAAAACCATTAGACGATCACGAGAGAAAGCATTTCCGAAAGAAAAACATTCTGATTGAGGACTAATAGAATTTAAGTAAAAAAATAATGCTTCAAGTATTCAAGTTTGTTCGAATATACCCAATGCAGTCTATAACTACGAAGCCACAGTCGAGTCTATGTTGGGTCTTCGTGGAACCTCGCCGCAAGCTCCTTCTCTCCTACAAAATCGTTCCGTATACCATGTGCAGCCGGATCACACTTCCTCCCCATTTTTCTTCATTACGAAAAATTTACAAAGGGTTCAAAGGTGACCGTTGAGCGTGATAACAGATCGCCTGCTTATTGCAATCCAATCAATGTCATCTCCTACTCAAATGGCCAACTAATGGTGCTTTCTGTGTCTGCAAACAATCGTCTACTCAAAGACCAAAGAAGCGTCTGACCCGGAAGACGGTTGTTCTCTAGGTCGACCTTTTCTCTGTGTCTGTCAACATTAGCCGGACAGCACTTCAACCAACAGTGTACTCTATCCACTTGAGATTTTCTGTGCTTACATATTCCGACACAACCTCTTGACTACAAGTATACATCTTCTCAGTAGAATCAACGTCGAAAAACTGCACATCGGCAGCAGCGGCGCGAAGGGCACCATGAATACAGCTACAGTCCTAAGAGTTGACGACAAAGTACAGGTATAAGAGGGCATATTAGAGAAAACAAACTCCAAGATGGGCTTCCAGACAAGTTTCACGCGTGATATACAGATATAGCCACTAGGCGAACATGGAAGAAGAGATAATGCTTTTTTAAACTTTTATTTACACCGAACAAAACATATTGCAACTGAGGCGTAAATGGCTACCAAATGAATAAAGGGCATCTTCAGTGGGGAGTTTTGCAACGAGATGTTTTTCACATTAAATTTAAATTTTCTGCATGCTGGCAAAATCGGGGAAACAGGAATTCAAAAGGCAAGCAGCCCGAGAATCTATTAGAGTAGAAAGACTTCGGGCATCTAGGTACATCTGCAGTGAAGGGGTGGGATTTTGCTGCTAGTCAGCTGGTTGGGAATATTTACATTGACGGTGTACAAGTGCAGAAACGTCTTCGAAGCACATTCCGTGGGAGTACTTGTAAAACAAAAACACGGATACAACACTGCGGTGATGGGACAGGGGCTGGAGCTTGGCAGCTTGGCAGCTTGGCAGCTTAGCAGTGCGGGACAGATAAGGTTAGAGACTTCTTTGGACCCTGTCTAAGCGAAAGATTGTTTGTTTGTGGAACCATACTCTATGCATGAGTGAATGGTGAGTTTATAAAGATATTAGATACTGGCAGGTGTGAATAGTTTATAGCACAGTAGAGATGTGATACTATGACTGCTCCCTCCAGATTAAGGAAATTATTCACAAAGTCGCACAATTGACTGTCCCCCACACTCAGAGGGCCTGTACAATGATAGAAAATGACTCATGAATGCACATAAAAGCAATCGGAGAGTGGCCGAAGAGACAAACGACAGGATATAGGATTACTGGCATGACCAAATATATTTAGATGGGAAAGTTGTTTGCGACAGCTTTTTACGACAGTTTTAGTTAGTTTTACGGCAGGTGGCAGTTTACTTCAGTTAGTTGACAGGTTGGCGAGTTGGAGAAAAGACGATCAGTTTGGATTCAACCTTGGCTGACAGAAGATCGAGCAAAGCAAAAATGAGATGAACTTATCAACCGAGCGATGGTGGTGGCCTTGACAGACAAATTATTTCAGTTGGGTCTTAGCCGATATACTGCAACTTAACTGAGATGTGGACGTTAGTGTTTGGGGGGCACCTTCGGTATCACACACAACCATAGTAAAACTAGCTTATACACAATGTATATGGGTTTGTATTTTTCTTGTAAGTTACGTTGTTTGTTTTTCTAAACTTGCACACCAGTGCCTTTTGCCTCGGCGATTGTCAGTGGAATAGATGACATTGCCAGAAAAGATGAAGACGAACATAAAACTACGGCACACACAACGTTGGAGTCGACGGTCGTCGATATAGCAGCACGTGGTCTTAAAGAAAAAGTCCACCTTCTTTGCAGCAGACCTCGTAGGATCTTCTATGTATTTATTCTAATTTATGTTGCCTGTGAATGTTAGTACGTTCAAACGTTCGGTCTATCAGTTATTGCAATTGGTGGTTGGAAATGTTTCGAATAATTGTAAAAGGAAAGAAGCTTTGTCTTGGTAGACTTGAATACAACCATTCATTTTGACACCATTTTACTACAGACTAGAAGTCATTTCTTAAAGATTCAGCCATTGCCTTGGATGTGTTTATTCGATTTGCCCGCATGTCAAAAATAGAACGTGGTGTCATCAGCACATATACCTATCTCAGATGTGATTGAATCAGGGAGGTCGTTTATGAAGATAAGGCATAATATAGTATCGACCCTTGAGGCACACTCACATTAATGTGATCTTGCTTAGATGTACGATCATCGCATCGCGAACGACCTGTATCATTCTTTTAGCTAGGAAAGATCTGATTATATTAAATATTCATCCAGAAATACCGTACGAATAATTTTTCTGAGAAGACCTTCATGCCAGACCTTGTCAAAGGTCTTGGATATATCAAGCACTTACGCTCTAGCTTTGTCTGTATATGTCATATGTGTTCAAAGATGACCGTTAGAACATCTTCAGTAGAAGAGGATTTCCTAAATCCATATTGTTGGTCAGAAAAAGTTTAGCATTTTCCAGTTAGTAGACTACCGCTTTATTCATTAATGATTCAAAGATTTTACCGAAGAGCAGGAGGAGACTTATGGGGCGTTAATTTTGATGGTCACCAGAGTTTATGAAAACTGGTACTACAGAGGCAATTTTCGAGCTATAAGGGAAGCAAGTTTCTGCAAGGCATTTGTTATAGAGTTTGGAGTTTATAGGGGCCAGCTCATTAGAGCATTTCCTTCGTACTATAGTAGGGATAAGATATGGTCCAGAGGCAATTTTCGAGCTATAAGGGAAACAAGTTTCTGCAAGGCATTCGTTATAGAGTTTGGAGTGGATAGGAGCCAGCTCATTAGAGCATTTCCTTAGTACTATAGTAGGGATAAGATATGGTCCATACTTTTGAGATGTAAACGTGTTATACCATATATTCAGAACATGTAGAGGGGTGATATTCAAATCATCAAGTATGATTTGCGCCAATAGAAAGAAATTAGAGAGTAAATTGATTGTGGAGTCAAGTAGTTCAACCTTATCCGTTGCTGTGAAATCATAGTGTTTGGATAGTGGGGGAATTGTTGATCCCCAGAATTGTTTATTTTTTGGTAATATATCGTTCATCACGCAATTATAGATTTTCCAGAAATCACAAGTTTCGAATTTCTTGATACTATACATTTTTGCCTATTTGTAGCTGACTTATATCGGTAAAAACGGCGCAATGATTGCTGCTTATATAAATAGCAGAAGAAAAGCTCGAAGCGACCCATTGGAGAGAGTGATGCTTACTATAACATTTCCTCGTGGGGAGAATGCTTCAATGCTTGATTTGACTCATTCAGTTACCTTCATTGCGCACTGTTGAGCGGGAAGAGAAGAGAAACGTTAAACTTCAATGTACATCTCTGATGAGATCTCTGAGGGATTGACAAACATCCCGTTGGTAATATCTCGTTGTATGGATTAACGGCGTTTTGGTTTGTGGTTAGAGGTTTATGGTTATATGTATCATCAGTACAAAGTGATCAGCATCTCTGAGAGGGATATGGGCATCTGTTACACAATTCACGGGCTTTGTTGTTAAAAATACGTCGAGGAATGAGGCTTGCTAGTCCTAACAATCTTAGAGGTTAGGGTTGTGAAAGTAAGGGTTGGTGAATAGGAATGTGGACTTGAGAAGCTACGCGTGCTGTTACTGTCTGCGTATGTGTAGCTCGATAAATCAAGCCAATCTCTGTGGTGGACATACAAGTCCTTAAATACTAGGAAATTAGTGCGTCGATACTTTTGGAGACGTAGTCGAGTATTTATTTACCTCCTCTCCAGGAGGTTAGGCACAAGGCCAGTTATATCTTACTCCCACAAGTAAGATGTGACCCAAGGTCGGGTCAGGAAAGTGGGGTTTAAAAAGCCAGCGCCCGAGAAAGTGAGCACTCTGGCCATTAAAAATTACCTGAGCATCCCCGTCGGCATTCCCCGGTAGGGGCGCCTCAGGCAGTAAGCAATAAACTTACTCCTTCACAAAGAGGGAAGACAATACCAGTTTATGGGGTGTAGTATCCATCGGAACAGATACTACACTTTTATCCTAGCCAAAAGGCCAAGAACGTAGTCGAGTATTGATTTACTCCTCTCCAGGAGTTAGGCACAAGGCCCGTTTTTATCTTACTCCCACAAGTAAGATGTGACCCAAGGTCAGGTCGGGAAAGTGGGGTTTAAAAATTGCCTGGGTAGACCCGTCGGCATTCCCCGGTAGGGGCGCCTCAGGCAGTAAGCAATAAACTTACTCCTCCCCAAAGAGGGGAGGCGAGAACTGCACAGGACAGACCCATAGACCGGCGTAAATCAAGCCCCAAAGGCCAAGACAATACCAGTCTATGGGGTGCAGTATCCATCGGAACATATACTACACTTTGATCTTAGCCAAAAAGTCAAATCGAGTAGGGTAAAACTTTTGGTGAATTTTTGGGAGGATTTTATTTACTAATCATCTTCATTAACAATCTGTTTTTTGGATTTTTTTTACAAAGTTTACATCTGGTCACAAGATGAATTTACTAAATGAAAAATATCCCGAAGTGATCTCGCAGTCTGGTAGTTTTTACTACATCGTACGCGATGTTCACTGTTTCTTTTTCTTAAAATATACTAGTCATAACCACGGAAGTGTCCGGGAATAATTAAACCTCATTATCCTTTCGCTCATATTACGATGTTTATTCTTATTTTATCATTTATATCATTTTCAAATTTTAAGTTTAAATACATCAAATCAAGTAAAACGTTGTGTTTGATGTTTATGGGTGCCCGGCGCAACCGAATACCCCACAATATTATTTTAAAACTCCTAATACGAAATCAATAGCATAATTAGATTGCCTATCTAGTTTTACTCGGATGGGGTGTGGGTTTCCTCTTGGTATAGACCTTTGATTTCAATTGCATGCCCGAACAAACAGGTAGCGAGACGTCAGTCATATAGCAGGAATATTACTAAATTTAAAACCTATAAAATACTGGATTCAATTGATGATGTAAAATAAGATGAAACGGTATTTATTTATTTATCGAGAACTCATATTTCAATCTACACCGCCTATTCGTAACGAATCAAGTTATGATGAGTTTTGACAAAAGAAATGAAATCAAATTCATGAAGTGATGTATCGGATTAGATAAATGAAAAAAAAATACATTTCTCAAGTATTTTTCATATGAAGTTGAGCGTATATATATATATATATATATATATATATATATATATATATATATATATATATATATATATATATATATATAGGGTGAGTCAAAATGCACGCAAATTTATATTGTTCAAAATTATTCCACCAATAATATATTAGTTAACATTACTTTTATATATGTTATAGATATATGCATGATGTTTGTATAATTAATGTTTTTTATACTTTATGTGTCATTATTTACATCATGCCACTTGATTTGGAAACTAGACTTGAGCTAGTAAAATTGGATTATAAGAATAATGAAAATGCAGCTGCAACAATGAGAGCATACAAAAAGATAAAATCCATGCGAAATAATCTATTTTCGTTTATCTACTCTGACACGATTGATAAGGAAATTTGAGAGCACAATAAGATTCCAGGCCATCACTGGAGGAAAATCGTGTGGTTTCTGTTGCATACGCAGTCACAAGCTTACAATCAACTAATGTACTTAACCATGCAAGTTCAAGATGTGTAGATGAACTCATAGGCATTCCTCAACGCATGGTATGCAGCCTTACTGCATCAGCCTAGTTCAATCGATCGATGATTCAAATAAACCACAACCACTTGCTTTTGCAAATTGGTTCATGGAAAATAGATTGGTGTTAAAAGATATGCTGTGGTCAGATAAGGCTTATTTCTATCTTGACGGCTTGGTTAAGCGCCAAAACTGTGTAATTTGGAGCTTTGAAAATCCAAAAGTGGTTTTATCTAAAAGTCTGTATCTAGAAAAGTTGTGTTTGTGGATGGCATTTAGTTATAAATATCGATTGCAATTATTCTTATTCGACTCCGCAATTGATTGAGTGAATTATACCGCCCTGCTTCGCGATCATCTCATCCCTTAGTTACAGAGAAAGCTTAAAATATAGACTGTTGTCTTTCAACACGACGGAGCTCCTCCCCACTATTCGTTGTTAGCTCGAGATTTTCTGGGTTCAAAATTTCAAGAACATCGTATGATTAGGCGAGGATAGGGAACACCGTGGCCACCAAAGTCGCCTGATCTTAGCGCACTGGACTTCTATTTTGGTGGCATGCTGAAGGCCCGCGTATTCCATCAATTTCGTACTAACAATCTTAATGAGCTCAAAAATAACATCATTTCAGAGGTAAATAATGTTTCCTGTGAAAAACTTGGGAATGTCGTGAATAATTTAGTGAAACCTTCAGAACTGGTGATTGAAGAAGAAGGCGGTATAATTGAACATTTGTTGTAATGTTACACACCTTATTAACTCTGCTTTCGTTTGCTTACATTTAGTTTCATTTAATATTGTTTAATATACATTTAATGAAGACATTATAATTTTCGTGCAGTTTGACTCACCCTATATATATATATATATATGTATATATATATATATATATATATATAATTTTTTCACTAAAGGAAGAGCCACAAACTTTACAGAAATATAGCTTTTCTCTTTTTCGTTTTATTGTCGAAATTCCCAGAGATTCCTGGGACTATCACTTAATATTTATATGAGACACATATATATTCGAATATTACATTAAAGTATTTCTTTACTTGTCAAACGTTGAGTTAGTAAAGAAGTGAAGAACATTTATTTTCATCTCTTCAATTGATAAGTTAACTATGTTATAATATATCTTTCTTGTAGTCTCTTGGTCTTACCGGGTTCCAGGACAAAGATTAATCTAATCTGGTTGAATATCCAGCTAGGTGCTGTTATTTGAAGTAACATTACTAGGGGAAGGTGCACCATTCCGCATATTAGCTAGTGTATAGCCGTATCAATGGGGATCTTATTTGGCTTTCGAATACGATGCTTATTTGAATATTTAGTCAGGGTTTATTTATAGGGTGAAGTATTTTCATGCAAGTTGTTTTGACAACCCTTGTACAGATGGACCATATACATGTGAGGATGGTGTTTAGTAGATAATTCAAAATTTCGCAATATATATGTATATATATATATTTATTAATTTTATACGTACATAAAAGTATTACTTTTATGAACGTATAAAATTGATAAAAAAATAAACGAAAAATACGTCCTATAAAGTTAGGTACCACTAATAATGCAATTGTTTAGCATCTTAATAACTCAGGGAGTGAAACAATCGAAATGGTAGAAGTAAGCAAAAACAACGAACGTTGCAATCACTAATAAAAAAACAATTACATAAAATACATTATATATATATATATATAGAGAGAGAGATATTCCTATTTCTTCGAAGTTCTCAGAAATCAAGGGTCCCTTCCTGGGGCTAACACTTGATCTCTATATGAGATACATAGACATTCGAATATTCCATTAAAGTTCTTCTTTTACCTGTCAAACGTTGAGTTAGTAAAGAAGTTAAGAACATTAGTTTTCCTCTACCCAATTGATGGGTTAACTATGTTATAGTATATGTATGTTTTTCGATTTTCATATATAGCGCTCAGGCAATGGCCCACAACACAACGCTAGGTGCCATTCTCCACCGGTGAACACCTGAGAACCGCAAAATTGCTCGCCACGTCGAGAAATTGACACAAAAGATCGTGAAATGAGAGAGATCCGTGGTCTTCAATGAATCCTGCATAAACAACGACTTGCTGCCGAACTTTACACACACATACACACACACACATATATATATATATATATATATATATATATATATATATGTGTGTGTGTGTGTGTGTGTAGAAATGAAGACAAAGCGAATCAACCTATGTGGCGCGATTTTTTTTATGTTGTCTTTATTTTGGAGACAACAACGTCAAGAAAATAGAATCAAATCGCGGCAAAAGGTCGTCATGTTACGACACATTTGCGTTTGCAATGCGCCCATTGAACCGTGCAATGAAATACGAAGCAATTTCGCTATTTTAATTTCACAGAGGAAATGAATGGCTATCGCCGACGGTCCTAATAGATGTGGGATTACTTTCTTCTCGTTCATTTATTTTAAATTATTTCTACATTTCTATAACTGTAATCGTCACCGCCTTTTCTTAAGTAAATCAACCAAAAACCTAATGAGAAATTAAAAATGAATGAAAATTATTAATCTTTCCATCAGTGTTGGGGAAAAAATCTATTTATAGAAACGAGCGATTTACGATATTAATTCACTGTTGGAAGATTATGGAATCATGTGATACGCGCCGCTTGTTAATAGAGATACTTCTAGGATGGGCTGATGATATTACATATTAGAGTTTAGTTTAGAACAGATTAACAAGACTTTATTTTTCCTACGTAAAGGTGTTATTACATTAAAAAGTGCACTAATAGTTCAGTTGGAAGCGTATTACATGAGGTAGATCACTTATGTATCTAAATGAATTACGGTGATGCCAAAACACCTTATTTTAAGTTAATTAACATTTACACAACAGAAACACCCTGTTTTATATACTGCTTACTTATATGTGATCTAGATATAAAGTGAACTCATTAATATATTACTGTACAAAACAATTACTTATTTAGAATCTATAATTCTTTTATTGTTTTTTAAATTCAATAATTGTTTTGATTTCTATTAATAATGGAGATTATGTATCTGTCTGTCTGAAGCCAGAGCTATATTATCAGGTTTTATCGCTCTCATTTTATATCTATTTATCTGCTCCTATATATTCCCATTCCAAAATTTCTCCAAACATAACGTGTCTTTCAAATTTGCATAATTAATTTGTTTTAAAGCTTCTAATAAATTAATATTTGCAAATATACACTCATGATTTTTTTTTCAGATTTCCAGATGTATTTAAAATATATTCCCCGATAGTAATCTTAATGAAAAGTATAAATCTATTAATAATGGAGTTTATGTATCTGTCTGTCTGTCTGTCTGTCTGACGCCGAAACTCCAGTATGACTATTTTACTGAAACTAATCTTTTTGAAATTCTTTATATACTGTCATCAAAATCCGTTCAGACACCAGATGGGTGTTGCCATTAACATAAGTCATTCCTTTAAACCTTCAATTAAATTCATATTTACAAATATACACTTATAACTGCTATTATCCAATTTACATATGTATTTACAATATTTTCCGATTAGGTTATATTAATAAACATTATTCATACAATTAATTAAAGCCATTTTCATCATAACCGGCGTGTTTTCTAAACCATTTCAACGCGAGTACTGTTAAAATTGCAAAGTCATTAGCTGTTTAATAAGTGGTGTCCTCCCTCCCTCCGGTAATTAAATATGGCGATCTGATTAAGCAGCCGATTAGCTGTTTAATCAGTTGTGTCATCCCTCCCTCCGGTAATTAAATATGGCGATCTGATTAAGCAGCCGATTTTCATTTTTAAAACCGTCCTAAGTTTGTTTATTCTTAGCCATTATGTTTTAAAACACAAATTTATTAAATCAAATTGTTTAATTAAAATAATAATTGATTTTTAAATTACTATATAAAAACGCGCGCGCACGCACGCACACACGCACACGCACACACAGTTCAGGTAAACTTTTCTATTCCGAAAATTAAAAAACTTTTCGTGTTTACTGTATTTGATTTCTTAATACTTTCATATACAATATTATCATTTTTTCACGACCTCAACAGAATTTATGATTCCATGTTTTATTTATTAAAAAAAAAGATGTGATTTTTTTTCTTTAATGTCAACACAATAAACTAACACATTATACTGGAAAACTATACAACTGATTGTAGAATCAAATTGTTTAATTAAAAAAGGGTCATTAAACACACACACACACACACACTGTGTTCACTGTATTTGATTTTTTTGGTGCTTTTTCATTTTAGGACCCACACTAACTTTGACCCCGTCGTTACAGTTAGGGTTAGGTTTGTTTTTTTCCTTTTTAATTAAAAATATTTACATGTATAGGGGGGGGGGGAGATAAAAAAATTGGGGGAAGGCGGTCAAAAAATGTTTTGTTTTTTTTCTTAACTAAAAAATATTTCAATGACTGGTAATATAAACAAATTGAGGGGGGTACAAAAAATGTTTTCTTTCTTTTTAAACTACAGGTCTTTCTATTTATGGGCGAGGGTACAACAAAAATCGGGGTAGGGTCGAATTTTTTTTTTCTTTATTTTCCACTAAAAATATTCTTGGTCATAAACACAGAAAATCAATGTCTAACCACCACAGAAATATGACTGGGGCTCCATTGGCTTACGCGTAAGCCTTCATTTCTGATGCGGCAGCGTAGCAAAAATATGTGACCGGAGGGAGCATATATTTGCTAGTCTATTAATAATGGAGTTTATGTATCTGTCTGTGTGTCTGTCTGTCTGTCTGAAGCCAAAACTATACTATTTAAGACTATTGTACTTATTATGAAATAGTATAGTATATACTATTTCAGACTAATGTACTATCTTTAAGGGGCATAGTGTAGTGTAGTATATGTTCTGTTGTCATGATACCTTCCTTCCAGGCATTTCCTCCTCCTTTTCTGAGAGGTGTGGGGTAGTGTAGTATATGTTCTGCTGTCATGATACCATCTTCCCAGGCATTACCTCCTCCTTTTTTGAGAGGTGTGGAGTTAGTGTAGTATCTGTTCTGTTTTCATGATACCATCATCCCAGAAATTACCTCCTTCTTTTTTTTAGAGGTGTGGAGTTAGTGTTGTATCTGTTCTGTTGTAATGATACCATCCTCCCAGGCATTACCTGCTCTTTTTTTGAGAGGTGTGGAGGTAGTGTAGTATCTGTTCTCTTGTTTCACATTATCATTCTTTATTTTCATTACGTTGTTAAGCAAGGCATATTCCAGCCATTAGTAAATGGGTGACCATTTTGGAAAAATAAATTGTTGACTCATCCTTCCGGTCCTTCTGGAAGTGACGTCATTGTGAGAGGATTTTTTCACATTATCATTCTTTATTTTCATTACGTTGTTAAGACAATGTGTTTTGTTGTAAATTAAAGTTAAGCAATACATATCTAGCCCATTACTAAATGGGTGACCATTTTGGGAGAATTAATTGCTGACTTACCTTCCGGAAGTGACGTCATTGTTAGAGGATTTTTTCACATCATCATACTTTATTTTCATTACGCTGTTAAGACAAGGTGTTTTGTTGTAAATTGAAGTTAAGCAACACATATCTCGGCCATTACTAAATGAGTAACCATTTTGGAAGAATAACACAACTGGTTCTTTGATATGATGTAGGCGCCTTCAATAGCATATTTAAACATGAGTTCGTTGATATGACCGAGGCGCCTTTTCAATTTTTTTCTATTCTTAACTATGTATGGGGGAGGGTACAAAACGTTTTTATGGGGGGGGGGGAGCAAATTTGTTTTTACTTAAACTAAAAATATTAATATGTATGGGGGAGGGTAAAAAAATAAATTTTGGGGGTGTAACATTTTTTTTAACTAGAAAATATTACTATATATGGGGGAGGGTAAACAAAAATTGGGGGGTAGGTCAAAAATAATTTTTTTTCTTTTCTTGACTAAAAATATTTCTATGTATGGAGAGGGTAAAAAAAAATTGGGGGGATGCAAAAAAAAATTTTTTTTTTAACTAAAAATATTTCTATCTATGGGGAGGATAAAAAAAGTTGAGGTGGGTCGCAGTTTTTTTTTCTTGATTTTTAACTAAAAATATTCATGGACGGAAACAAAGAAAATCAATGTCTAATCACACAAGAAATATCACTGGGGCTCCATCGGTTTACGGGTGAGCGTTCATTTCTGACGCGGCAGCCTAGCAAAAATATGCGACCGGAGAGATCACATATTTGCTAGTAAAAATAATTAAGGACATTGTTTTTATCTATATAATTGAGTTACGTAATTAAATTAAGTTGCAATGAAATATGATGGAACAGCTTGCATCCACCCCAACATTTGGCTACCCGACCTTTGATTATTAAGTATAACATTCTATTTCGAACGCACAGAAAGTTCTTTTTCAAGAAAGGGAGAGAGAAATAGAGATAGAGAAAGTAAAACGAGAGAGTAAAAGAGAGAGAGAGAAAGAGAGATGAACATACGTTATTTGATTAATAACATGTAAACAACACATTCTCTGAGATTTATGGTACGAGTTGCTCAAAACTGGTATATTTACTTTGATTTTTTAATTAAAACGATTTTTTAAAAATCTTATAAGATATTATGTTTTGAAGCACAAATTAATTGAATCAAATTTATTAATTTAAAAAATAATTGATTGACAATAAAATGGATTATGATGCTATATGTAATTTTTCTGTTAAGATAGTATCAGTCGTTAAGTAGTCTTTGAATTAATCTGTAGTGAGGTACGTTATTATATATTCCGATAACATGGTACAGCAATAACGAAGATTAAATAATTAGCCATTTAGAAAAGTTTAATTTTTCATTTTAAAGGCTATATAGGCAAGACTTAGATAATCTGACAAGACACACACGCGCGCACACACACACACACACACACACACACACACACACATATATATATATATATATATATATATATATATATATATATATATATTAGAGCACGATCATGCTTTCAAATTTGAACAGGCCAAACTCACCAAACACATTCATAACAAAGCTTGGCGAAGACTACTAGAAACAGCACTAATCACAATCTCCAACACCATCAGACAACGAAATGGCTTCTACAATCTATCCCCCTTAATAAGCAAAATTATCCTGCCCGAACAAAAACTAAACCTAGATCATGGCTAACATCTCTTCTCTTCGTTCTCAATTGTACTTATATGCAAGTCCCCGCACAGACACTCACATACTAACTCCTCCTCACATACATTTTGATTCACTACGAATCTAAACCACTTAACCACAAATAACAGCCTTACTAATGAACACACTTTAGACATCCTCACAAATATTTAGATATTTAAACCCCTTTTGCCCTCAATTAAATTTCAAACCATCAACACATTTCAACTATTTCTCGCCAAAATTAATATCAATGTTCTCCTTCCTTCTCTTTTTCCTTTCCTTTATTGTCATATTCACAGCACATTTCAACACATTCTTTCTAACTCACTTATATTCACACATTCCCGACATAGCCAGCTGGTCAATATTCCTACCCTCCAAAAATTTCACACCTAACCACAACAAAATCTCCCTTCTCCCCCTCACCCATCTCACCCTTTCAGACAACTTCTTTCACACTCTTACTCCCCCCGCCTACTTTCAAATTATCTTCATTTCTTCAAATCTTTTTCTAAAACTATGATACTACCTATATACCAAAGACACAGAGTTTCCTCCTTCCCTCCTCTTTCCACAGCCCCTCAAAATCCATGCAACACTCACCACGACAAAAACCTTAGCACCCCCTCCCCTCTCCCCCACCCTAAAACAAATTTACTAACACTCCTACCCTTCCCCTTTTTCACTCACAGCCGTCAACATTCATTTCATTCTCTGCAACTGACGACTTTCTCCAAGCCCGGACCTACTTTTTCTCATCAACCCATCATGTCAACCCAATAATTTCATATTTACTCCACAATATATATATATATATATATATATATATATATATATATATATATATATATATATATATATATATATATATATATATAAGACTTGTATGGTTGTTGTGACATCGATGTTAATCCAATGAAACCCCAGTTTTTATAAAATAGTACACAATAATATATATATATATATATATATATATATATATATATATATATATATATATATATATATTTATACAAACACTATTAGTTACATATGTGAATACATGTTTCAGCTGAGATTTTATTTAAAATCCATATTCTACAGGGCATATTAAGTAAACTTAATTTGCCCGCACAAGCTGGATTTTAAATAAAATCGCAGCTGAAACATGCATGTACATATGGAGCCAAGAGTATGCGTATGAATAAAAAATACTCTCTCTATCTCTCTCTCACTATATATATATATATATATATATATATATATATATATTTGTTATTATTTATTATCTATGTATATATATATATATATATATATATATATATATATATATATATATATGTACACCACAGTTCTTCAACCAGTGACGTCACCAATTTTACCATTCCTGGGTCGGTTGGTCACATGGCACTGTTCAGGAAAAGTTACTGTACTGATGAGGCCCGAAGATGTCGAAGAGTTCTTGTTCGGCAATCAACGCTTTCCCAAGTTGTGATTTAAAGATTAGACAGCACCTGTCCGGCGCTGGTCAGCAACCGAATACCGCTGACAATCAAAGGGTTATTTCAAAGCAGAACAGTGCAAGAAAAGTTATTAACAAATCCGTTCTTTGTATTTGTCTAAGAATAATTATTTGGGTAAGAAATTCGTTCAGTTACAAGCAGTGTACTTCCACACTTCTATTTCTTACTTCTGTGTTTCGGACAGGCGAATCTTAGAAAGTTCTGGGCGGTTCTGGTTGGGCGATATCAACCCTTAATCAGGGGTCCGTCTGCTAACGACGTGGATTCAGGTCACGAGCAAAAGTGAGTCTTTGAAACCTGTTACGCTTCGCTTATATTGAGAATCAAATGTTTTGAGACTGAGTGTGACTCCAACCATCTCCCAATATAATTAATTCAGTAATAAAAGAATGTATTCTCATTATTAGGTATTGCCATATTGGCAATTTCTACTTGTGAGGGAGAATCCGTTATCTAAATGCCATAAGTGGTCAACGGATTCTACCTCGCCTTCTTATTTCCTTTTTCTTCATCTGTATCTAATTCTAACTGTTACCTCAGTCGGGGATGAGAATTTCCTCTATCCTTCTTGATACTCATATTCATATGAAAATGTATTTTCATTATTTACATAAACGGTAACGCTTTCTTTAATAACTTCCGTCTAATGACAGGGAAGTGTTTTTTCAGCAGAGATTCCATTTCCCCATCGCCAATACAACCATACCAGTCCCGGTTATATATGCGATCCTACCTGTCTCCTCACGAAATCACATGCCATGTATCTTTAGTAAAAACAAATTAATTGCCATCTCTTGCAAACGTTTAATTTTACGAGTAAAACCTTTTTCTTGGTGACTATCAATCACTGTCATACGTTACGGCTTTCAGCAACGAATAGCGGGTCTGCGGCATTCATGGACGTATTTTATCTCAACATTTCAACGTCTATTCAATGCCGAGAATGTAAACAACACTATCCTGTTCGTGACACCGTAAACTTTGGCAAGTTACACATTTTGGACCTTGGCCTGTCCCATATCCCAAATCTCAGAAGCAAGGAAAACAACTTTTCTTTGTCTTGTTAGATTTCGTTTTGTCATTCTCTTTTGTTTTCATAAATTAAAAAAAACAAGACCATTCTCATATTAATCCTTTTCAATTCGACAATATTGTTACAATCGTTATTATCAGCAAAAAAACCTTACTGATGGCCCAGTCCTCATTCGCGACTAGCTAGCCGATGAATCAGTTGACACAACAACTGATGTTGATAAATGCTATCGTTTCATTTTTCGCACATTGAGATTTCCTATCTCCCAAAATACCGAAAAAAATAACGCTTTCTTATTGGACTTCGTTTTTCTTTTGGTGCAAAATCATCTGAAAGTCTTCACAAGCAAAACTAAGGTCCGCTTCCAAATCAACCCTTTTTTGTCCGTATTTTTATATATATATATGTGTGTGTGTATGTACTTTTGTTATTGTTTTTACTTGCGATAGAACAGTGTTGTTTTTTAGTATCCTTTCACTTCATAAGCGGTTAATAATATGCAGAATATTGCATTCAGTCGCCCTTAATCCGACCTGTCAATATTTTTATTATATATATATATATATATGAAAAAGGAAAACCAAAAACTGGATGTTTTTTTATGTGTACATCAACGTTTCGTCTTTATTTATAAGACTTCATCAGGATGATGATATAGGGAAAAGATATCATGCAAGCACAGATACATGTAGGGTAGACATGTTGGGAAGAAAAATAAAATAAAATGAAAAATAATGGCAGCGTCTTGCTGGACGTCCGTACTTGTTAGAGAATGAAAATGAGTGGGAGAAAAAGGGGGAAGGGTGGAGGGAGCAAGGACTACTGTGGCTGGCGATGAGAGAAAGAGGTGGGGGATGAGCAGGGGTAAAATGGATGGCAGAGAGAGATTGGAGGAAGAGGGGGAGGGGGTGTTTGACCAGATGGCTGTGGTCGAGATTGAAGGGGAAGAGTGAGTTGGAATGTTTGTGTGTGGGGGGTGTATGCAGGGAAAATGGGGATGGGTAGAGAGGGAGGGGGGCTGTGATTTTGGTGGATGGGCGAAAGTTATGGTCTTAGAGAGCGTTTTGAGAAAATGAGGGAATTTAAGAAGAGGTATGGGAGAAAATAGATGAGAGGGGGAAGAGGGAGGATTTGTCGTGATAGGGTGTGAAATATTTGAAATATTTGGAAAATGATAGCAATGAGTGAGGGATTGGAGTGGGTGGGGGAGGGGGTGATTGAAAGGGTGGGTGAGGAATATTTGAAATATTTGGAACATGAGAAAGTTTATTTGGACTGTAGTATTAAAAATGTGAGGGAAAAAAGTGAGGGAAAAAAAGAAGATTCAGGGAGAAGAAGGAAGGGTGTGGGTGAATGGAAGAGTGTCATAAGGTTAGAGATGAAAATAAAAGTTAGCCATGATCAGGCAAAAGACTTTGTTCTGTGAGGATGATCTTGCTTATTAAGGGTGATAGGTTAAAGAAACCATTTCGCTGCTTGATGGTGGTGGAGGATGTGATGAGGGCAGTTTCCAATAATCTTCGCCGAGATTTATTGTGGATGTGTTTAGTGATTTTGGCTTGTTCAAATTTGAATGCATGACCATATTCTAGAGCATGGGAGAAAAGTGCACTAAGAGGGTTGTTGTTTTTTATGTCCCTTTTATGTTCATTTAATCGTTTCTTTAATTCACGTTGTGTTTCTCCTACGTAGAATTGATGGCAATCATTGCAAGGGACAGTGTATAAGCCGGCATGGGATGTGGGTGTTGTTTGGAAATGTCTAGATGTGTTTAAAGTTTGTTTTATGGATTGAGAAGTGGTTTGTACTATTGGAATGCCTAGTTTGTTGAGCGTGTTGCATATGGATGTGTTATTGGAATGCGTGGGTAGGAGAAGGGGTCTGTCTATGAGAGAGGTGTTAGGGGTTTGATTTTTTTGTGTGGTGTTTCTGGAGAATATTTGGAAGGCTTTTTTCTTGGCATTTAATATGAAATGTGTGGGGTATTGCAATGTTTTTAGGGAATTAAAAATGTATTTTATTTCTTCATCTATGTGTGGGGGGCTACATATTCTAAGGGCGCGTAGGAAGAAGCCTATAATTATACCTGTTTTGATCTTGCTATGATGGTGGGAGTAGAAATGTATGTAGTCAGTTTTGTGAGTGTTTTTGCGGTGTACCTTAAATTCTAGTTTATTGTTGGACTTAATTATAAGAGTATCAAGGAAGGGAATAGAGCCGTTTATTTCAGTCTCATGGGTGAATTTTATGGAGGGTTCTACTGTGTTGAGTTTATCTTTAACATGAATGATTTGTGTGTCTGTGGGGAGGAAAATTAAAATATCATCTATGTATCTAAAGTATTCGATGTTAGGAGGTAGTCTATATTTGAAAGGACCGGATTCTAAGAATTCTAAAAAGAGGCAGGCCAATACACCGCTAAGGGGGTTGCCCATGGGGAGTCCAAATTTTTGTTTGTAGAATACTTCGTTAAATTGGAAATATGTTATGTCAGTGATGAGTCTAATTATTTCTATAAAAGTGTTGGGGGGAAAAGGTAGGTAGGTTTTTATTTTCTTTATATGTGTGTGAAGTAAGTGTAGGCATTTTTTTACAGGTACGTTAGTGTAGAGCGAAGTTACATCTAGGCTGTGTATATTTTTATTTTCTACGTTGATGTTTTTTATTCTGCTAAGAAGGTCGCCTGAATTTTTTATGTGGGAGGGACTGATGGTACCCATTAGTGGAGTGAGGATGTTAGCTATGGCCCGTGCGATTTTGTGTGTGGTGCTACCTATGCTTGATACAATTGGACGCATGGGGGTGTCAGGTTTGTGGGTTTTGGGGAGCCCGTATAATGTGGGAATGATAGGGTGATACTCAATGTTTGATGCCCATTTTTTGTTGTTCTTGATTAGGTGTTTGAAAGATTTGTTAAAATGTTCTATGTTTTTATCTATAGTTTTTTGGTCAGTTTTAGTGTATGTGTTTTCGTCGGATAATAGAGTAGATATTTTTTTGATATATGAATTTTTGTCCATGATTACTATGCCCCCCCAAAAATATCTACTCTATTATCCGACGAAAACACATACACTAAAACTGACCAAAAAACTATAGATAAAAACATAGAACATTTTAACAAATCTTTCAAACACCTAATCAAGAACAACAAAAAATGGGCATCAAACATTGAGTATCACCCTATCATTCCCACATTATACGGGCTCCCCAAAACCCACAAACCTGACACCCCCATGCGTCCAATTGTATCAAGCATAGGTAGCACCACACACAAAATCGCACGGGCCATAGCTAACATCCTCACTCCACTAATGGGTACCATCAGTCCCTCCCACATAAAAAATTCAGGCGACCTTCTTAGCAGAATAAAAAACATCAACGTAGAAAATAAAAATATACACAGCCTAGATGTAACTTCGCTCTACACTAACGTACCTGTAAAAAAATGCCTACACTTACTTCACACACATATAAAGAAAATAAAAACCGACCTACCTTTTCCCCCCAACACTTTTATAGAAATAATTAGACTCATCACTGACATAACATATTTCCAATTTAACGAAGTATTCTACAAACAAAAATTTGGACTCCCCATGGGCAACCCCCTTAGCGGTGTATTGGCCTGCCTCTTTTTAGAATTCTTAGAATCCGGTCCTTTCAAATATAGACTACCTCCTAACATCGAATACTTTAGATACATAGATGATATTTTAATTTTCCTCCCCACAGACACACAAATCATTCATGTTAAAGATAAACTCAACACAGTAGAACCCTCCATAAAATTCACCCATGAGACTGAAATAAACGGCTCTATTCCCTTCCTTGATACTCTTATAATTAAGTCCAACAATAAACTAGAATTTAAGGTACACCGCAAAAACACTCACAAAACTGACTACATACATTTCTACTCCCACCATCATAGCAAGATCAAAACAGGTATAATTATAGGCTTCTTCCTACGCGCCCTTAGAATATGTAGCCCCCCACACATAGATGAAGAAATAAAATACATTTTTAATTCCCTAAAAACATTGCAATACCCCACACATTTCATATTAAATGCCAAGAAAAAAGCCTTCCAAATATTCTCCAGAAACACCACACAAAAAAATCAAACCCCTAACACCTCTCTCATAGACAGACCCCTTCTCCTACCCACGCATTCCAATAACACATCCATATGCAACACGCTCAACAAACTAGGCATTCCAATAGTACAAACCACTTCTCAATCCATAAAACAAACTTTAAACACATCTAGACATTTCCAAAAAACACCCACATCCCATGCCGGCTTATACACTGTCCCTTGCAATGATTGCCATCAATTCTACGTAGGAGAAACACAACGTGAATTAAAGAAACGATTAAATGAACATAAAAGGGACATAAAAAACAACAACCCTCTTAGTGCACTTTTCTCCCATGCTCTAGACTATGGTCATGCATTCAAATTTGAACAAGCCAAAATCACTAAACACATCCACAATAAATCTCGGCGAAGATTATTGGAAACTGCCCTCATCACATCCTCCACCACCATCAAGCAGCGAAATGGTTTCTTTAACCTATCACCCTTAATAAGCAAGATCATCCTCACAGAACAAAGTCTTTTGCCTGATCATGGCTAACTTTTATTTTCATCTCTAACCTTATGACACTCTTCCATTCACCCACACCCTTCCTTCTTCTCCCTGAATCTTCTTTTTTTCCCTCACTTTTTTCCCTCACATTTTTAATACTACAGTCCAAATAAACTTTCTCATGTTCCAAATATTTCAAATATTCCTCACCCACCCTTTCAATCACCCCCCTCCCCCACCCACTCCAATCCCTCACTCATTGCTATCATTTTCCAAATATTTCAAATATTTCACACCCTATCACGACAAATCCTCCCTCTTCCCCCTCTCATCTATTTTCTCCCATACCTCTTCTTAAATTCCCTCATTTTCTCAAAACGCTCTCTAAGACCATAACTTTCGCCCATCCACCAAAATCACAGCCCCCTCCCTCTCTACCCATCCCCATTTTCCCTGCATACACCCCCCACACACAAACATTCCAACTCACTCTTCCCCTTCAATCTCGACCACAGCCATCTGGTCAAACACCCCCTCCCCTCCCCCTCTTCCTCCAATCTCTCTCTGCCATCCATTTTACCCCTGCTCATCCCCCACCTCTTTCTCTCATCGCCAGCTCCCTCCACCCTTCCCCCTTTTTCTCCCACTCATTTTCATTCTCTAACAAGTACGGACGTCCAGCAAGACGCTGCCATTATTTTTCATTTTATTTTATTTTTCTTCCCAACATGTCTACCCTACATGTATCTGTGCTTGCATGATATCTTTTCCCTATATCATCCTGATGAAGTCTTATAAATAAAGACGAAACGTTGATGTACACATAAAAAACATCCAGTTTTTGGTTTTCCTTTTTCATTTTACCATCACGTCGGATTACCTTCATCCTTCTCTTCCCATATATATATATATATATATATATATATATATATATATATATATATATATATATATATATATATATATATAGCCATGCTGATTAGTGCTAATAGCTAGAAACATGTGTTCGTGTATTTCTTTTATGTACGTAAATTAATTAATAAATAAATATATATATGAAATAAAATTAATGACACATCCGATTAAGGGCGACTGGATGCAATATTCTGCATATTCTTTACCGCTAAGGAAGTGGAAAAATACTAAAAACAACAACAATGGTCTATAGCCAGTAAAAATAATATCAAAACAACGTAACTTGATAGGCGACAGAAAATCGTGCATATTTGGGCAAGGCGTTATAGCCGGATGGTAAAACAACAAACTATAGACATTTACATCGAGGGTTCGATCCTTGCCCAGGGTGGCCATGCTCATGATGGTTGATCGCCAGAAACACGTATCCATGGCTGTAAGACACTACCCTCCTCTCTTCTAAAGGTGAAGGTAATACTGTGCACATAACCATGCTTCACTCTTATATTAGCCCGATATAGGTAGGTGACACATTTCTTGAGCATGTCAATAATCTAAATCGTGTAAATATTCTTAAAGATAATTTTGACTGATTTAGTGATTTAATAAAAAATAGATTTAATGGATAATATTGGGAGCTTTCAGATGGAATTTTTAAAAAATATCTTAACTTATTCGTAATTATACTGACTAGCAACTATATTCTTCCTCCGGTCGCATATATTTGCTAGTTGTTTCCATCATATTCCATTACAATCTAATTTAATTACGTAACTCAATTATATAAATAAAAAAACAATGTCTTAATTAATTCTATTTATAATTTTTATTAAGATTATTATCGAGAAAAATATTTTAAATACTTCTTGAAATCTGAAAAAACTATAATGAGTATAATGAGTATTTAACAAATTAATTATGCAAATTTGAAAGACGCGTAATGTTTGGGGAAATTTAAAAATAAGTATATAAAGCCACTGATAAGTAGATATAATGAGTGTATATTGGCGAATATTAATTTATTAGAGGCTTTAAAACGAATTAATTATGTAAATTTGAACGACGCATGATGTTTGGGAAAGTTTTTGAAATGGGTATATAGTAGCTGATAAGTAGATCTAAAAAGAGAGCAATCAAAACTAATAATATACTTTCGGCTTCAAGTAGATATAAAAAGAGAGCGATCAAAACTAATAATATACTTTCGACTTCAGACAGACGGATACATAATCTCCATTATAATTAGATGTGTTAAAGAAAGAAAAAGCCGCACAAAAACATACAAACATTATAATGAAACCAATTTTAAATGAGATTGAGCACTCTCACATAGTCTTTTTATTGACCGAGATACTAATAAAGGCATAAATAAAAATTTGAATAACTATTTCTGTTAAATAATTAATATACGCGAGTCGCTTTTTCGTCTGCTTCACTTACCAATCATCTAAAATGTTACTACAATTATAAACAATGCTCGTCGCTTTTATTAACGCGAAACAAAAGTCCAATCGAAAGTAGATATGGACTTTTGAATTTGAGGAAATCCACTTTTCTTCCATCCGTTCGTGTAAAATGATTCAATTTGCTGTTGATGATTTTTCCCATTCGGCTTTTACAATTTCGATTCAGGCCTTAGCGTTCATTTAACAATTTCTCTTCTATTGTCCGTGGCTTCATCCAACTTGCATATTTCTTTTAGTGACACAACAGCGTCTTTCTATTGACTTGAACATTCATTCACGCTTTTCTTTAGATAGACTTTGTTGTCCAATATTCTCAGATTCCTGTTCGCACCAGATAATAGAAATACCGCATCGTTTGGATGCAATTTATTCAAAAGGATAGAATTTCATTGTATCAGAAATCAAAGGGAATTGACGTCTTAGCGTCACTTATTTTATTTATTTATTTATTTTTACTAATGAGCAGCCACTTATCAAGGCTACAGGTCGCTCGAGGATAAGTGTTAATGAGATGGAGATATTGACAGTTAAATAATGATGAATACTATGAGAGGATTGAAAACCTACACATACCGCCCAACGAAAAAAACACAGCATACTCGGTAAACAGCAATTCTTCCCACTGTGTCTGAAACATCGTTGATGAAATGTCAGAACTAAAGGCGAAAATAGTAGGAATCGAGAATTACGAAACTGTCTCAGTATTTTCTTTTATAGTCCATACATTAGTAAAAATTTATTACTTTTTAAACCAGTTGATGAGCTTATGGCCGGCTTAAAAAGCTGGTGGCGAATGCTGGCGCTCATATTTAATTTTAAATATAACCCCATGGTATGCAATTTCTTATGATATTCATGTCTTGTAAGAATTAAATAAGAACTTAATAATAATAGAGTTACTTTCTAAGCAGCCTGTAGAAACATAAAATCAGTAATATACACATTAAGGTTAAATAGAAAACGATCCTGAGATACTTTACACCTTATTGATTGAAATAATTATATGTACCCGAACAAAATAGAGGGAAGCTAGAGTTACGATGCCTCTACAACTCTATTGTCACTACTCTTTTGGCTAAGATCAAAGTGTAGTATCTGTTCCGATGGATACTGCACCCCATAGACTGGTGTTGTCTTGGCCTTCGGGTCTTGATTTACGCTGGTCAATGGGTCTGTCCTGTGCAGTTCTGGGAGGTCCACCTTCCCAGGCTTTGCCTCCCCTCTTTGGGGAGGAGTAAGTTTATTGCTTACTGTCTGAGGCGCCTCTACCGGGGAATGCCGACGGGGCTGCCCAGGCAATTTTTAAACCCCACTTTCCCGACCCGACCTTGGGTCACATCTTACTTGTGGGAGTAAGATAAAAACTAGCCTTGTGCCTAACTCCTGGAGAGGAGTAAATCAATACTCAGGAGAGACAGAGAACATTTATAGACTGCGACCTCATAAATTATCTGACTCCTGATGCAATCTTCTACCTTTATAAAAGTCAGATACATCTTAAGATGGAGTACTGCTGCCACATCTGGGGAGGTGCCACGAAGAGCATTTTTGTTTTTTCTTTAACAAAGTGAAACATTGACTTCGCGTGAGAGATTTATTCATCCATTTCGTATGAATCAGATAGTTCTATTGTTGGCATGGTTTTCCCGATATATTTCTAGTTAGAATTCTTTCTAGAAAGAAATCGGGTACTTACAGAAGAGACCACGTAAACGTTGCCAACATCCTAAGTGAAAATTGTTTCCGTTGAAGGAACTGGATTCGAACTTGGCACATCCAGGTCGGTGGTCAGTCCGTGTCGTTAACCAATTAGCCACCGTCATCTCCCCGTGTTAGAGATAATATATTCTGTTCCCTATGTCTTATTTTTAATGGAAGAGACGTTACTAGTTTTTCTCTATTCTATCGTTATTTCAATGCGAGATGGTTGACTTAGCTTCAATCTCTGGTTTCTCCATGCAAGACATTCACAACAAGAACTCGTATTACTACCAGAACTGCAAATAACTTCCCGTTCTCTCTCCGCGTGCCTTACATAAAACGGAATCTCTATACACATAGTTTCTTTACAATAACTTATGACAGGACTGGTTCCGAGTAGGCGACAATATGGCCGTCTTCAAATCCAATGTCAACAAATACTTGTCATGAACCGTTCTCGTAGGTAATCAAGCTTTGTTCAGTCCATTAACTATTTCAAAACCTCTCATACTATTCTTCATCATTCCACTTTCATCGAGTAACTTTTACTCTATAACTGATGACTCGTTAATATATAAAATCGCCGGACTCCATGGAATTTCCAATGATGTTTACCCATCGTACTCCCTTTTTTCAAAATATTTGCCAACTAAATATTTTTACATAAATAAAACGAACCTTTTAGCGTTTTAATTCATTTATTTGTTATAACAATCTAAATGCGTTCAAAATAAATGGTCTTTTTCTTACAGTAAAATAATTAACTACATATCTTTAAAATAAATAAAAGAAATGTCACTTTTAAGTCAACAGAGGTGACACAATCTATATCTATGACGTCTAATTTGATTTTCGAACAATTCATTTCAAAATGGGTTAACTCTTAATTTCTGGCAGATAAACATCAATTACCATTTTGAATTTTTACTTCGGTGATCAGACGATCTCATTGTTAAAATGGGTATGGTAGGTGATAACCTACGCACAATCGAAGGAACACGTGTATTGTTTGGACCTTCCATCTGTATAAAAGTCTTATTATTATTTAAAAATCCTTCTGTGAAAAGTCTTTCTGCAAAATAACGTATTGAAGTAAAAAACGTCAAAAACACGTATTTCTCTTCTTCGATTCAGTGTTTCTGTGTTTTTAAGGTCCCGCAACTATATTGCAATTGTAACTATTAACGTTGCATTTATTTGTTTAGCTCAGATGAATCAGTTTCCAATCAAAACACAAATGTTGTTTAATCCTTCGAAAATGTTAAATAAACACTTATCTTTTTATTGTGCAAGACCATTTTGACAACATTATAGTGTAACTATTTTATTGCTGCAATATTTATGAAGATTTCTTTGAAAAATATTTAATCGTACACAGGCTACGACGTTTTGGGGGTAAGAGAAATATTTGCAATCCTTAAAGTGGGATGCAACAAAACCCGGACCGTATGACCGATGTATTGTAAGATAATGAAGAGTGGCAAAAATGAATCGTGGACGAGTCCATTGTGGGTAGGACGTCGAGAAAGAAATAAAGGCGAAGGTTCCGTAGTGCAAAAGGGGACTTGAACAACGACGGTTTCAAAAACGTGAAGTGCCGAAACGCTTGGTGATCGGAGTATCGATGTACCGGAAGAATGCGAGTTTACCGATATTTATGGCACCGATGAAGCTTTATTGGCTATGGTACTCAAGACCATCTTGCTGTTAGACTTTTGTGTTCGCTGACTAAAAATGCGGCTGATACGCAAGTTGGTACTGTGAAGGAATCCCCTGACTTGTACTTCACCAAAGTGCTTGTAGAACAATTGCTTCAGTTCACGTTCGGATAGACAATGCTTTCTAATCGGATGTATATACGAACGAGTTTCTAGCGTAAACCAAGTCTGTGACGTCAGCAAGACTAAGACTTTCACAAGATTGTTTAATATGTGTGCGTAGCCGGCGTAAACCATCCGGTAATGGCAAATAAAGAAAACCAAAGGTTTTTAATATACGTTCTGTTCTTTGTCATTCTTGTTTGACCTTACCGGGTACCCTGAAAGAACGGGTAATGCAACAGTATCAGCGAGGGAAATGAATATTTCCACTTGCCGCCTATCAGCAAGAATCAGCTGACTTGTTGTGTCCACCTTTAAACAAAATCCATGAAGAAAAGTGTGCTTCATCACATCTAATTTTAATTTGAAGCTTATGTTTGAAAAATAAAATAATATTGTGATAAGAAAACGCATTTCTATGGAATTCATTTAATCTTTCCGTTCATACTACCATTCTAGCCATAGCCAGAATCGCGGATCTAACAATTTATTTTAACTTTTGAAAATACTATTGTTAATCCAGTCATATTTATGTAATGAAGATGCTGCTATTTCTCGTACAAAATCTTTCAGAGTATGCCAAGAATAAACCTAGCGAAAATACATTTGTTTAAATATTGACCAATACGTGACTTACGCGACTTCGAGATATCGGATTACGGATGGATTATATATTCAAAATTTTAGGTGAGGTATTTAAACAATCGGAATTATAAGAACTCATACCGATTTAAAAAAACAAAAAATCTAACCAAGTTCGTTTATATTCAACTAAGATCTGCGTATAGTCTTTTTTAGCGAGCTGCCAATGCAGGAATAAATAAATTAATAAAATAAAGATATATTTCTATTCAAAATCTTAACATTCGTGAATTATCTTTCGTCTTATTCAGTTACCTATTGTTGTAAACCTTGTAACAATTATAAATATTCCTCGTCGCTTTTATTAATGCGAAACAAAATGTCCAATCAATAAGTAGATAGTGACTTTTGAATTTGAGGAAATCAACTTTTCTTCCATCCGTTCTTGTAAAATGAATTAATTAACTGTTGATAATTTTTCTCACTTGGCTTTTTCAATTTCGATTCATGCATTGGCATTTATTTAAAAATTACTTTCTTCACCTGGCTTCAACCAACTTGCATCCATCTTTTCGTGAGAAATTGTATAGTTCTGTTGTTTTCAACATATATTCAGCCTTTTATTTGGATTTGGTTATTCAATAAATTCCACACTGTTTTAACATCAGATTCTATAAAACCTATAGTTTTTAATTAAATTCTTGAAAATGGATTGGCTTTTATTGCATTGTATCAGCGATCATAGCGTTTCTATTAATGTTTTCGTCAGAAATTGTATATTATTGTGTATTTATTCGAATTTGAATATTAAAATTTTTTGACAAAGGTCTTTTAAAACATTGTGAAGCTTAAAATACTATTCAAATACGAAAATGTTTTACAGATTACGGAGAATTAAATTTGAATAGTGAAACACTTGAATAAGGTTTGAAGATATTTCTTGCCAATAAATCGTAGGAATGAACATCAGTTGAAAGTTGTGTTAATGATGTCGAAATGAATTATCTAAAGATACTGAAATTAATACGAACGGATGAAAAATGAATACTTTATATTAGGACGTAAAATAAATTCTAATAATAAAACTAAACAAGATGAAGGAATATTATGTTTTGACATTTATTAAATGAGTATTGCTTATTGGTATTATTATGATTATTCGGACTACTATTCTCATCTTGAATGTGATTTGCATAATGTTTAGGCCGATTTAATTTCCGACCTTCTTCAGGCGCATCTTTTGTGGATTAAAATATGAGTGAACGACTTTTGCAGCAGGACAACATACCTGATTACGAACTAGACGAACAATTATACTGCCTGACGTTGTGTCATACATCCCCGTAACCATAACCCTAACATCCTACACTCATGAACCGTCACCGTCTGATTTTTTTTATCTATTTGGGCCCATCAAACAGACATAAACATTCCTTCTTTAATTTTCGCTAGTTTTCATAGCAACCGAGGATCGCATTGGAATCATTCAGGTAATCTTGAGAGTTTTTTAAGGAGTCATATATTTGATTGTCGCAATGAGATATGATTCGGCTCAGTCTTAAACGTTGCACTCTCCCTGGTACTACCTCATTATTTGGGAAAGGAGGGGTTTATTGCCAATCGCATGGAACGCCCCTATTGAAAAATGTCGATGGCTATTTTTGTAACCGATCAGAGTGCCCTCTCGGGGGTGCTGGTTTTCCTCCCTTTCCGGCTTTGTGCCACATATTGCGCCAGTAGGGAAACAATTCCAGGTTAGCTCTCTAATGGGAGTTATGTGAAAGAGAAAGTTGACACACTATTAAGAAGCTTAAAGGTAAGACAACATGCAGAGAATACCGTTTGTGTTCAAAATAAAGTTATTTTCCTTCTTCAACGTTCAACGGTTTAATCATGCATTTGTCTTTCACGACGAAAACATTTTAAAGAACATGGAATTACTATTTAACACAATTTCCATCTCGTTCTTTTTCATTTGAAGAACTTCATTCGATTTATCTAAATTCTATTTCGTTTTTTCTTCTCCAGTGTCATTCCACGCGAAAAAAAAATTCTTGAAATAATGGACAGAAGAGAAAATTCTCTTTTGGCGTTTAAGAAAATAATTGAATTCTCGTAAACTTAATAATCGTTTGTTTACAGCATTACCGTCTTGATTTTATTTTTTCCCATGTATTTATTTGCTTACATTCTTTTCATTCAACCCATCATATGTACGAAATCCCATGTGCAGAAATCATTGCACAATGTGCAATGCACACCTTCGTGTTGGTGTTAATGACACGTTTACGTTTATTAAGCTGGCAAGTATACATCTTGGGAGATGAATTACAAGAAATATTCTTTTAAAAGCTCACCAACAGAAATTAATAATCTTGCCCATATATATATATATATATATATATATATATATATATATGTATATATATATATATATATATATATATATATATATATATATGGTTATTTGTTATTTATACAGACATGTAAATAATTTGGGACACTGGCATGTCGATGTTATCAACATGACAGTGTCGCAGATTTTATATATATTTCTGTATAAATAAAATAATCATATATATAAAAACTCTATTTGATATTGAGCACTCTTTATAAGACCAGTTGAAATACTTTTGGTTTTTACTCTTGTGGATGTTTACTTTACATGGATTATGTATATATAGTAATCCAGGTAAAGTAAACATACACGGGATAAAAATCCAATATATATATATATATATATATATATATATATATATATATATATATATATATATATATATATATATATATATATATATATTATACAACTATATCTATGACAAGGAAGCTACGCAGAGGCGTTTTACGCCGAATATTAAAATAATTCAATTAAAGCACATCGTTTGTTTGGCTTGTAAATTCTCAATATAGTAATATTTGACGGTGTTTCAAAGGAATGACTACATCCCAATTTCAACCAGAACAACTAACGTGCAACCGCACATATCGACCTTCAATTCCAGCCGACAACATCAAACGGGTTTTTATATCTAAAGACATTTGAGTATTAGTGAGAAGTAAAATAAAGATTTATTTTATGAATAGGGCGTTTATAGCCCGAAAAATGAAAGCAAAATGATATTTTATTTAAAAAAAAACGATGACATCGTGTATTTGGCTTCTTAATTCTTTATATATATATATGTATATATATATATATATATATATATATATTCATTTTACTTCAGTGTAAGTTCTCTGCAATCAATGGACCTCTTACTGGAGCTAAAACTTGATTCCTTTATGAGATACATAGATATTCGAGTGTTTAATATAGATTCTCCTCTACCTCTTAAATGTTCAATTAGTAATACACTGATAAACACCAATATCCTCTACCGAATTGATTAGTTAACAATGTTGTAGTACATGTTTCTTATGGTCGCTTGGTCTTGACGGACCCCAAGACAACAGGTCATATAGACTAGTTAGATATCCAAACTAGTGCTGTTACTTGAAGCAGCATAACTTGGGGATAGTGCACCATTATTCCTATAAGCCAATGTGTAGCCATACCGTAGGGATTTTTTTGGGCTTCGTATACTATGTTATTCTTAATATTTGTCAGAGTTTTCTTGTAGGAGGAAGTATCCTCATACCAGGTTATCCTGACAAACCTCTGTACAGAGAGACCTTAGACACTCGAGGAGAGTGTTTAATAGGCATTCACATTCTCTGCAGTAGGCATTCAAATTCTCTCTCATATATATATATATATATATATATATATATATATATATATATATATATATATATATATATATATCACTTTTATTTGTTTTTCATTTTTCTGATGTAAGAATCTAGACAAATACTACTTCACGGTCAAAAACTAGTGTTAGATGGATATATTCCGACTCAGCAAAACATCAATTATTTCCTCTTTGTCATAAACATCTGAGGAAGTCTTTCAATCAAGATCAAACGTTCATGAATACATAAATAACATGTTTTTTGGCTTTCCTTTATCATTTTCCATATATATATATATTATGTATTATTTTCGATTATTGATGGACATAATAAAGGATATGAAGGATATGAGGAAATAGACACTGATTATTCATAATGTATGTGTTTTTAATTTTACCTGCAAATAAATAGAATTATAAAAGAATGCCCCTAAGTTTAGTAAATAACTTTGAGATGTTGACGGTTGTATTTTGGTTTCATTCTTACGAATAAAAGTGCACATCATTCGAAAATATTCTGATATTGTGTACATCAAGTAAATGTATGTTTTTGAAATAGGCGGAAAATCAAACTCTATTATGTTCACATGCAAATAGTTCATATCAATACACTTATAATTGTAGTACCCTCCCTAGTATGTATTCGTTTTCAAAGACAGACATTCACACAGCTACCGAGATGTTCTTCTTTATAATTCTCTCTGTCTCTCTCTCTCTCTCTCTCTCTCTCTCTCTCTCTCTCTCTCTCTCTCTATATATATATATATATATATATATATATATATATATATATAATAATAATCCAGGTAAAACAATCACAGGGTAGTAATCCCAAGAATTTAAAGCTTTTATATATATATATATATATATATATATATATATATATATTTATATATATATATATATATATATATATATATATATATATATTTTTAAGAGCTTTTTCATCCAATTTAAAGTTTGGATGCATTTGGTTACAATAGATTTATGTAGTGGGAATTATTTAGCTTATTAGTAGGATTATCTAAATCGAAATTTAAACAAATTAAAAGAAACCCCATAGATAAACTCAAGACACAAGTAAACAAACTTATTACAGCCAATAATGCCGTAATTGATAACGTTAAACTTCCCAAAATAATTGGAGATTATAAACCCGGTTACTTGTACGGCACTGTAAAAATTCATAAACCAAACTCTCTTCTTCGTCCAATAATTTCTCAAGTCACTACCCCCATATATCAATTAACTAAAACTATTAATGATCTTATATCCCCTTATTTACCTAGTAAATATAGTGTAAAATCCACACATGAGCTCTTACACATACTGCATACCCAAAAAACAGATAATAAAATTACTGCATCACTCGACGTTGAAAGTCTGTTTACAAATGTCCCTGTATACAAAACAATTGATATAATTATTAATAACATATATAATAACCCATCCCCCCTCTAAAAATTGATTCTGAAATACTTAAAAAATTATTATTAATTTGCACCACTGAAGTTCCTTTCCATGACCATAAGGGCAACATATATACCCAAATTGATGGAGTTTCTATTGGATCTGTCCTTGGACCGACCTTTAGTAATTTCTACATGGCCGACCTCGAAAATAAAATATTTAATATAATCACTAAACCTTCCATTTATGCCCGCTACGTTGATGATATTCTTATTTTAGTAAATAGTATAGATGAAATAAAAAAACTACAAGATACTTTTCAAAATAATTCAGTTCTTAAATTCACTCATGAGCTTAATGTTAACAATAAAATTCCGTTTTTAGATGTTCTCATTGACTCCAACAGTGATGCGTTCATCACCTCTTCCTATAAAAAACCTACATCTATTAACACCTGTATTTTAAGTTTTAAAAGTGAATGCCCATATAGATCTAAAATTGCTATGGTCAAAAATCTATTAAACCGTGCAAAATTAATCTCCTCATCCCAAAAAAATATTTTTAATGAATTAAAAAACATAAAACAAGTCCTAATTAATAATCATTTTCCCAATTATATGGTTGATGAACAAATAAAATTAATGATTAGAAATTTAGATAATCCTACTAATAAGCTAAATAATTCCCACTACATAAATCTATTCTATTGTAACCAAATGCATCAAAACTTTAAATTGGATGAAAAAGCTCTTAAAAATATAATACATCGCTATATATCCCCCACCAATTCTGATGATAAAATACGATTTATCATTTATTATATATATATATATATATATATATATATATATATATATATGTATATATATATATATATATATGTATGTGTGTGTGTGTGAAAAATAACAAACGGAAAACAGGTTAAAGTGCAGGAGATAAACAAAACAAGAGATTTGACCGGTTTCGTTCGTGTTAGGTTGATGTTCGATGGTGATGAAAGGAGTATAGTCGCGCTTTCAATGCATTTGCGGCGTCAGAGAGAGTGTTCGCTTTTGAGGAGAGTGCAGTCTGAAAAGTTTAGATTGTGGGTGAAGACGTGCCTGTGTATCACTAGAGCGTTAGTGGAAATGTCGTGTTTGAGGTCCCGCTTGTGTTCGTATATACGAGATTTTAAGTTTCTGGACGTTTCCCCAATGTAAAACGTCGGACATGCGGCACATTTTATTTTGCAAATGCCGGCAGAGAGAGAGGTGTATTTGGGGGTTGTCGGGATCGGGTTTTGGTATTAAGGAGATCTTTAAATGTTACTATATTTATGTCGGGTTGAAGTTGTTTCTGTAAGGAGATAGATATGGGGTTATTGGGGAAAACTATGTAAGATTTATTTTCTTCCGTCGTGTCAGTGTTATTTGTGTTGGTTATTTTGTGAGGAGATATTTTTGTAGAGTCAGTCTTTTTTTTTGCTGTGGATGTTGAAGGCTTTTTGTTTAGCGTTAAGGATGAAGGATTGAGGATATTTTAGAGCTTGGTAGGTTTTTTAATGTAGGACTCTTGATTGTGGACATGGGCGGGCCTGCAAATTCTGAGAGCTCTGAGAAACGATATTATAATCATTCCGGATTTTATATTTTTGTTGTGATCAGACTAAAAATGTATGAGGTAATTTTTGTTAGTTATTTTTCTTAAAGACTGAGAAGTTCAGGCCATTAGGGAAGTTAAGGATGTGGTTATTTTCTGGTTCGGAGGTGAAAGAAATGGTGTGTTCTATTTTATTAAGTTTTTCGACTATGTCGGAGAGATTAATGTGATATGGGTAAATAAGGAGTGGGTCGTCTATGTACCTAAAGTAGTGGGAGTTCTTGGGTAGAATTGATTTGAATGAACCATTCTCTAGGAATTCTAGGAAAAGACAAGCGAGGACTCCGCTGAGAGGAGAGCCCATTGGGAAACCAAATTGTTGCTTATATAGTCTATTGTTAAAGGTAAAGTGGCCTTGTTGTGTTATTAGATGGCATAGTTTGATGATTTGAGTTGTGGGGAGGGGGAGTTTAATTTAAGATTTAATAAGATGCATTTTTAGGAATCTAAGGCATTTAGATATAGGTACGTTAGTGTAGAGAGATTTAATATCTAAACTGGCCATAGTGAGGTTATTCATGTTGATGTGTTTCAGTCTTTGTAACAGGTCTCCGGAGTTTTTTTAAATGGGTGGGACTAATAGAGCAGAGGAGGAGGGTAAGTATTTCTGCTAGTTTTTTGGCTAGTTTGTGGGGTGTGCTGCCAATGCCCGATATGATAGGTCTCATGGGGATGTCATCTTTATGTGTTTTGGTAGGCCATAAAGTCTTAGAATTCTGGGGGGGTGTTCCAGAAGTTTAATGCAGGGAGGGTAATCCGACAAAATCTTCCTTACTTCGCGTTTGAAGTGTTGTGTGTCTTTGGTTATTTGTTGTGAGGTGATTTTTGTGTAGATGTTGTCATCATTTAGTAAGAGCATGATTTTGTGTTGGTATTCATCTGCGTCCATGATTACACCACCACCTTTATCAGCGTGGGTGATGTGGATGTCCTTGTTTTGGGTAAGCTCTCTGATGGCTTCGGAGTATCTCCGTCGTATAGAGCTGTTGTTTGGTAGACCAGCTGATGTGGTAATGAGCCTTTGGACGTAGCCTTTTTCAAAGTCGGCGTCGCCATGTCTGTCATTTTTTGTGAGAGTGTCAACAATGTTACCTTTACGTAATCCGGTGGCGAATTTGAGGCTTAGACTTAGTGCTTCCCGTTGTGGGTGGGTCAGTGTGTGTTTGGATAAGTTGAGGATGAGATTTTCGTTTCTTAACGTTTTCATTGCGCTGTTGTCACATAGTGTGTGTAGTTTCTTGTTTAAGTTGTGTTTTTGTTGGTCGCTTTTCTTCTTAATGTGAGCTTGTATATGTGTCAGCGATGATGTCGTGAAGTCGTTTTGTTGCTGTAGAGTTTTAAAGATGTCGTTGGTTTTTTTACGGAGAGAGAGAGAAAGTTGTCATGTAGTTCAGTGCCGGCAGCGTGGAGAAAATCGGTAATGTAGCTTGGAAAGATGTGTTGGGAGGTTTTGAGTTTGTGTGAACTTTTTTGGATGACCTTTTCTTCAAAGCAATGTCACCCACTTGTCATATTTCAATGTCATCTTTTCCTTCTCCCATGTGTGTGCCTTTCAAAATAAAATTATTTCCAAATCTTCACTTTTTCTGAAGACGTTCGCTAACAGGAACGACACCGGTCAAATCTCTTGTTTTGTTTTTCTCTTTCACTTTAACCTGTTTTCCGTTTGTCATTTTTCACACATTTTGTCCACCACGGCATTTAATTTTCATGACTTATCGTGGACCTTACCCCTATATATATATATATATATATATATATATATATATATATATATATGAAATTTTTATATCAACGGAGGGTATATGACCTAAGGCCGAGGTGCATCAAGTATAAGCACCCAAGAACGGACATTACAACAACCGAGCACTGTAGATATAGGTATCAGCTCAATGGATGATAGATAAGTTAACCAGAGCTATAATATGAAAATTCAATGAATTAAAACGTTACAATTGTTCCAAGAATTAGAACATCAAGTCTAGTATGGCGTACGATCGCTTCCAAAACATTTTGGAAATACTTAATTTTATTTCATGAATTAATGAAGCTAATCCAAAACGTCTCTTCATCATCGCCTTTAGCAACACGTCTTACAGTGGAAACAGAGAGAAGGGAGGGAATTTCAAAGGCAAGCGTCTGAGAAAATAATCTATCAGAGTAGAAAATCATCCGGCATCTAGAGACCTCTACAGTGAAGGGGTGGGATTTTGCTGCTAGTCGGATGGGTCGGCAGTATTTAAGTTGAGGAGACACAAGTGCAGTGAGTTCATCGAAGCACATTCCATGGAAGTACCTGTAAAACACGCAACAGGATACAACTCGGTGGCGATGCAACATGGGCTGGAGCTTGGCAGACAGTATAGAACCTGTTAGGTTAGAAATTTATTTTTGTCCAAGAGAAAATGGCTCGTGTTTGGTGCACCCATGCAGATGTGGCAACAATACTTTATACACGGGCGAATGATAGCTTTATAGAGATATAGGATACTGGCAGATGTAAAAAGTTTTCTCACCCAGTAGAGGGAGGCTACCTGCTTTGCAGCAGACTTGGCAACATCTTCTATGTACTTATTCCAGCTTATGTTGCCTGAGAATGTCAGTTCAAGGGGTTTGACCGTTGGACTCTCTGGAAGGGTGCTATCGGCCATGACAATTAGTGGTTGGACAGTTTTTTTGTAGTTGTTTATGGAGAGGAGCTTCATAATGGGAGCATTAAATGTGACCATCCATTTTTTGCCCCATTCAGAGTGGAGGTCGTTTTCTAAGAATTCAGCCATTGTCTTGCATGAGTTGGCATTCGATTTACCCTCATGTTAAAAATAGAGTGTCATTGACAAATAAACCCATCTCAGACACGATTGTATCGGAGATGCCATTTATAAAAATCAGGAATAATATAAGTCCAAATATCGTCTCCGAGGGCACACCTACGTTTTTATGTAATGTTGTTTAGATGTACAGCCATCGAAAATGACTGTTGTTGAAAGGGTGCGAAGAAATAGATAATGCGGAACGCAAAGGCAGAGATGAACACCATTCCAAAAGAAGACTTCCAGAGGTGTTTTCGGCAGTGGATGGATCGGTGGGTTAAATCTGTCACTGAGGTCCCTGTTTCGAATCTCGCTAGGTCTAGCCACACTAATGAGTCGTAGAGACGACGAAACACATGTTTGCAGATAACTATATTATACATATATTAAAATATTTACAGTTTGGATTTTGTCATACCCGTGATTTCTTTGCCAAAAATGACAATTCATCGATGATTGCCCAGTAGCCTTGAAATTATAAATTCACACCTGCCTGGTCATTCATAATTCCAAGATTACTGGATAGTCATCAATGAATTGTCAATTTTGTTTGCAAGGAAACCATGGTTATGACGATATCTAAAATGTAAATAGCTTAATAAATATATTAGACTCTTACCTCGGTAATTGAGCACTCCGATCATTTATTTATTCAAAGAATTGTATACATCATAGATATATCTATCTAAATATATAGAGAGATGTAGGTCACACACACACACACACTATATATATATATATATATATATATATATATATATATATATATATATATATATATATATATGGGTCACACTACCAAAACATTGACTGATGAATCGGTCACATTTAGTATCTTTAACCCTGCAACTTGAAGTTTCCAGTCTTTCCATGGAACCGAAGGTATTGATGAAGATCAAATAAATGTATAGCGTTCATTGAATATATATATATATAGTATACTTTTAGTAGATAGGACATATATATATATATATATATATATATATATATATATATATATAATGGTGTAGTGGAGTAGTTATCCACAGGTCTGTGTGATGCGTCTAGTGCTACAGCGGAGTGTACTTGTAGTTGCACGGGCTTCCTACTCTTGCTATTCGCTTAGCCGCCAGATAGCCCACTAGTTGTGCGAAAAGGGAGCCGAGTGAGTAAGTCTCCCCTGCTGGTATATAGCCTATCCCCAGACAAGACTCTAGTCTGACCTCCTCGTGGTACACTATGGTAACTGGGTGCTTTGTGGCCCCAGGCTAATAGACTAGAGATCTCGAAGTAGGTTAGAACCCCAGAGGTGCAGTGTGCAGGGCCTGCTGGCATGCAGATACGTCCCGGCACTCATTGAGTAGTGGTCTGTCTCAACCTCTCTCTCTCTCTCTCTCTCTCTCTCTCCCTGTAAACAACACTGAAGTGCAGAAGCTTATCGACCAAATGCATGTTTGCCACAAAACATAACTCGAGGACAAAAATTCCACAGTGAAAAAGAAGGCGTATAGAGCTCATAAAGCACAAGTTCAGAAGGCACTTAGTGCATTGAAAGAGGCTTGGTGGTCATCCAAGGCTGCGGAACTTCAGGATGCAGCCGACAGGAAGGATTCTAAGTCATTTTACTCTGGCCTGAAAGAGGTGTTTGGTCCTCAAATGAATGGTTCTGCCCCAGTTTTTGCTGAGGACGGAGAAACACTGCTAACTGACAAATCTGCTATCCTTAAGCGCTGGAAGCAGCACTTTGAAACTGTCCTTAACTCTGCATCGGTCACTGACGAAAAAATCATTTCTTGTCTTCCGCAGCATCCCGAAATTCCGGAACTGTCTTTTCCACCTAGAGTTCAGGAAGTATCTCAAGCTAAAAAAACAGTACTCGTCAGGGGCACCGGGCAGAGATTGCATCCCCATTGAGGTGTACAAACATGGCGGAAGAGCACTTGATGAAACACTGACCATCTTGTTTGTGGAGATATGGAAAGTTGGCAGAGTCCCACAGGACTTTAGGGATAGTAATGTCAATCATCTTTATAAGAGCAAGGGAAGCAGGAATTCTTGCGATATTCATCGCGGTATATCTCTGCTTTCTGTTGCAGGTAAAATTCTAGCAAGGTTGATTCTGAACAGGATCATCATACATCTTATTGATGAGATTTACCCAGAGTCCCGGTGTGGTTTTCGCTCTGGTCGAGGTACAATCGACATGGTATTTGCTCTTCGTCAAGTTGCTGAAAAAGTTCGTAAAGAAAATCGGGAACTGTACATGGTTTTTATTGATTTGACAAAACATTCGATACGCTCAGCCGCGTAGCACTTTGGGAAGTTCTTCATAAGCTTGGAATCCCCAACAACATGCTTGATGTCATAATCTCCTTTCATGAAGGGATGAAAGCACAGGTCGTTTCCAATGGGGAAACCTCATAGCTTTTTGAAGTAACCAACGGTACGAAGCAGGGTTGTGTGATGGCACCTGTGCTGTTTGCATTGTTCTTTTCGGTGATGCTTCGACACGATTTCTCTGATGAAAGCACAGGTGTTAAGTTTCAATTCCGAACCACAGGTGGGCTCTTTAACCATCAGCGTTTTAAATCCAAAACCTTTGTTCGAGAGGCCATCATTATTATGAGAGTAATTACATAGATAAATAAGTGGAAAAGCCAAAATTCAAAATTTGAAAAAATATTATGTACTGGAGAGTGAGAATGTGCATGTAAAAATATAAGGGGTCTGTCCAGTTGGTAAATGTCCGTTGATAAGGTTCCCAGTAAAAGATTTAAAGATGGAAAAGAAGGGTTTTCGTGAAGGTAGCATTTAAAAAGTTCAAGAATGAAGTAAATCCAATAGAAAGATGTTTAGTTCAATCGTAGGTGAACACACTTATTCGGAAGTAATTTTCAGAATTTGGACCAATTTAAAATACTTCCGTGGACCGGAATTGCTCTATCTCGTATATTGAGCTTAAACCATTTCACTATATATTCAATCTACTAAAAGTATACTTTTAGTTTCATATATATGTATATATATATATATATATATATATATATATATATATATATATATATATATATATATATATATATATACTAACTGACTTTGCTGGCTCGCTATCACTTCACAAAGTTTGCAACTTGAAATACTTGAAAGATTAATTTAAAATCATAAACATTTCATCCATAAGTGTGTTGTAAACACGAAACAAAATCTTTCTCATTTATTCATATCGGTAGATAAACATTAACATTTTGGTAATTTCAATATTAATTTATTTATCTTTTTTAATGTGACTGTAAAGAAATGAAAAGAAAGATAAAATCAATTTGCCCTTTCACTTGAAATTTAGAAATAGATCACAACTTGCTGGAAATCAAGACAGTACCTTTAAAGAGAGGAACATTTGAACAGGAAATAAAACAATATTGAGAAACATAACTATTTGTTATAAGCATAAACACCGTTGTTTAATTAAAGACAATAATAGATAATAGTTCACTAATAAAATGCCCTTTTTTAAAACCAATATGCAAATTAGTTAACCCCGCTACGAATATCATATATGCATAAGCAGTATATAAAAAAGATGGTGTGTATATTGTGTTAAGTTGAATTAACTTCAAATAAGACGTTTTGACTTCATCATTAGTGCATTTATTTATTTAGATATATTATCGGAAAGGTTAATAGGAGTGAGAATCCAGTATCGTGGGAATGTCAGTCTATAATAGTATACAAGAGTAGATGTATTATTACGAGTTAATAAATATGTAATCTAAAAAGATTCATGCCTGATACTCTCTCTCTCTTTCTTTCTTTCTTTCTGACATGATCACAACTATGAGACGATCACCGCTTGATGTAATTAATGGTAGTGTGATTAGCAGCATGCAACTCAATAAATCTATCGTTTTTCTCATTATTTTATTAATAGAGATGTTCATGCATGAAAATCACAGAAAAATATCCATATGTTTAGCGGCAAAAAAACCATTTTGGTTTTAAAGTAAATCTTATTTATTTTAAAGAAACTACACTTTCATTAATGACAAAATAGGTATACTAGTGTGTATAACAAAAAACAATTGCTGACTATCAAATAATATTTATTTTAATTTGAGAAAATTAATCAAAGTTAAGTGTTATTGTCAAGAAAGATTTAAAAACTAGATCTATTAACCAATTAAGTTTTTGATAATAGAGATATATATTTTGGAACAAGTTTCCAGATCAGATTAAGAACAGAAATAGGCTTGTGGAACTCTCTTCCTGCTGACTGTTTTCCTCCTACCTATAATCTTGGTCTTTTCAAGACTAAGGTTAATAGGCATCTCCTGTCTTGAATAATTCAAATAATCCAAATAATCAATCCTCATCTAAAAGTTTCCGAAACCTGAAATGTCTTTGTCCATCACATCCTGTAAACTATCTTTTACTTTCCGATAAATCCGGTATTTTCAACTTATACACAGCATTTCTTAGCAGGTGTGTCGAAAAATTATTTAATTTCTCTACCGACGCATTGCTAAACTTGAATAAATATGATATCAAATATAAAAGAAAACATAAAAAGAAATATTGTGTTAAGAAGAAGCCAACAGAAGAAAGAACAAAGAGAGAAACAGTGTGAAAAGGAATGAGTGAAAAAGACTAGAATATGAGAATTAAGAGTATGTGTATATACCATCGCCACTGCTGGTTTAGTATCATTAGACTGGGTTAGTGTTCAAACTTATAGGTTATTAGGACATTCTGTAACTAAAATGTCTATAAAAATGTTTGTAGGAGGAATAACATATGAATAAAGACACTTGCATATTCAAGTTGTCTTTCTTTCTTGCTGTTTATATATATATATATATATATATATATATATATATATATATATATATATATATGATGAAAATTAAAGTACAATAACTCAAATAATTACAAAAATATCACGGGTGAGATTTATTCAAATATACATTATAAAGTGCCCAGGGTATATTTAAATAATGCAGATAAAAATATCAATCAGTGCTTCTATATATTAATCTGGTAGATTATAAAATTAAAAAATATTGCTTAAAATTAAGACTGAACAATACTTATCCATTAGTACGCGCGCTTCAGAAAAAACACTTTAAATAAAGCTTGGAAATGTATATGATTTTTGTCATCCTCATCATATTAGATTTAATCAATTCCACATAATATCCAATAGATATTTGAAATCGTATAGAAATATTCAGTGCTAAGGTAAAGAAACTACGTATTTCGAAATATTTCTCAATTACCAAGATATAATTCGAATTCCATACACAAATATTAGTTTCCAATGAAGTTTTCTTTTTTTTTCTATTTTTCTTTTTTCTTTTTTCTATTGTTTTATCATTTTTCTTTCAATAATGAAGATAGGCAAGACATAAAGATTATAAACACAACCAGGGCCAGATAACACATTATTATCAAATTTAGTTTAAACCGATTTTCTTCTTTAAAACTTTATTCATAAAATCGAAAGAGGGAATAGACTCATTGCAGTTACCGATTTATATAAGTCTAAGTACGAACCTATAAAGTAAACATAGTTTCTAACCGCTCAAATCAACTCCAGACACAAGTATACACCCCTGTTTGTAAATAGAAAACAAAAGAGGTCATTAAGTACCTTTACTGTAATTGGTGTCCAAGGAGACCATTCAGCTAGACGAACACATTTTTTTTATCTTATCGGTTAAAGGGAGATAACTCCGATACTTCTTTCATTTTACTATATTTATCTTTTATTAAATTATTGCATCTTCATTCCTAAACTTGTATATTATTATTAACTAACTAATGTTAGTGTGTAAATATTATTTTACAATATTGGATAATATGCATCTACTCTAAACTTGCTGAATTTAATTGATTTATTTATATCTTAATTTGCTTACTTTAAATAAGAAAATCTAGTAATTGTTTTTTAACCATTGAGGATTACTGAATAGTGACCATTAGTCTTTATTTACTTGTTTCACCACGAGGGCAGAGTTAGACACAAGGTCGACTTCTATGTGGGGAAACTCAACATTTTCTCTTTATGCAATTCATATTTAATATTCAGAGCAACTGGCATCCACGCACCTTAGTTTGTGCGTCATATAAACGCATATAAACAGGCTGCTGGATTCACACAATTTGCATTTATAGTCGTAACGTCTATTCCAACCAACAACATCCGCCAATATGTTATTTCACATGTAAATAAAGTTTATCGTTATTCAGAACTATGTATACACATATGTATCAAATGCGGCTACAATTGAAAAAAAAAATGAATGTAGGATATTTCACTTATATAGCAGTAGAATGCAGTTGAATCATCATATTACGGTGAAATTTGACATTACAGTAAAACCTCCGATGATCTACAGATAAACTACACGTATATATTGAATACTTATAAAAATGTATTTCAAATTCAATCAAAATTTTTAGTACAAAACCAGAATTATAATATTTATGAAATTCATTTTCAGCTAATTAGAGAGCCGGGATTTATTAATCTAACATAAACAAATTAACCGTTCAGAAAAAAGACGCAGTTTTTCTGGTAGCCCCCGTTCCGGCGTCAGACGGGGGTCTCGACGGCGAGTCGCACCAGTTCTGGGGGTTGTAACACCAAATGCTTTAGAAAACAAGTTCAGAAGGAAACACCCCGTCGTGGTGCTGGTACTGGTGCTGGTGCCGGTTGGTGCTGCAGTTGGGTCGTGGTCGCGGTGGTGGGCATCGGCGGCACGGCACGGCGACCCACATTCGGTCGAGCACCGCCGCGAGCGACACCAGGCGGCAGGCAGGCGGAGCAAAAATCGACAAATTAACCGTTCAGAAAAAGACACAAAAAACTGTGTAGAGTCGATCCGAAATTATATAAAGCAAGTTTTTAAGCGAGACAATCAGCTAGCCAAAATAAACCACGCATTTCATCAGCATTATTTCTGACTTCCATTCATCTTAATCTGCGTGTCATAAACACTCACGCAGCGTGCGAGAAATTATCACGTTACTGATACAGGAAACAGTTAATAATAATGAGTCATGGACAAATCAGTCAGTAATGACACAAACACATACAGAGATGCTGCTAAATTTACACAAATACTCACTCATCATCTTGCGTATATATTGAGTGTTTATCTCTTGGCGAAATATCCCCGACAAAATATTCCTTTTCATGTGAATAACGTTCTGTTTCATTGATAGCTGTGTTTGTTTATTCAATAAACAGATTTGTATCCACTATAAAAGTTTTAACCGTAATGTAAACATGCGTAACAAGATATTCCTTCTCATATAAATAATGTTCCGCGTTTGTTTATTCACTCGACGCACATTCGTATTCACTATAATAACGCAAAGAGTTATTTAAATATAATCTAAATCTCGGTTTAAGATGCATTATAGATTAACTTTATGACAAGAAAGTAGATGTTTTATTTTCAGATTACCAATTTCTCAAAATTGCTTTTAGCTATTTGCGCGATCGTAGCATTCGCGAGTAAAATAGAAATGTCATTAAATTCGAATGCAAAATATAATTCTATGCTGTATTTTCTAATGTGTGTTACAGGATCGGAATTAAATTCCTTAATAATTATTCAAGAAGCTTTTCTGAGTCTTTTATAATTATTTTCACCGTAAAAAAATGTAAGAAACGTGTTCAATTTAAATAAACAGTTTATGAAAAGTCTTATATTATAAGTATGGTGTCTCTGTATGTTTATCTTTCTATGCAATTGAAAAAATAGTCATTTGCATTAAATGCTTTCCAGGGAGAAAAATTACAAAAAATCTTCTTCTTCTTCTTCTTCTTCTTCTTCTTCTTTTTCTTCTTCTTCTTCTTCTTTGTTAATCTCTGGCTACAACAGGGTCCGCAATGATGGAGCATATGCTTGCTCCTTGTTTTACAGAGACTTTGTGCAGGGTGTCTCCACATTTCATCATCGGCCTTCCCCTCGGTCGTTTTTCGGTAACTTCTAGTGCTAAGGAACATGTTCAAACCATCTGAGCCGACATTTTCTCATCTTGTCCTCAATCGGTGCGTTGCCGTAACGCTTTCGGATATCCTCATTGCAGACCTGGTCATATTTATATTGATATCCGAATTCATTTAAGGTCATTGAGCACTAAATTAATGACTGGAAATGCGTAAAGCAGATAAAAGTGTATTTCGAGATTTTTCTTATGGTGCCTCGTCTCTGCCTTTGTTGTTATCTGTAACTGCGCCACACGTCGGTGTCCACCATTTCTAAGTAAGATGTTGTGACACTATCAACGTCGTTGTAAAATAGAACGCAACAAGAATTCACAGTTAAGTTCTTTATAAACATTCTCCAGGAAAACATCTGATACCCCTATTTCTTAGATATTCTAGCATTTTGGGGTAGTAACCATTTTCCTCTGCTTTGAACAGGTACTTTTTTAGGCGATTACGTGTGGTTTTACGAGAGTTTTTTTTAGGGGAGGGGGCTTACAATTCGGACTGAGGGTTAGTGGTAGGATGAAGGAGTTTTTTTTAGGGAGGGGGCTTACAACTCGGACTTAGGGTTAGTGGTAGGATGAAGGAGTTTTTATAGGGGAAAGGAGAGCTTGTTACTTGTGCGTGGGGCTCGAGGAAGGTTTAAGGGAGATTTGGAGTGACTTACCACTCAGATTCAGGGTTAGTGGTAGGGTAAAGAGATTTTTTTAGGAGAAGTTGTCTCTCAGATCTCGTGTTAGAGGTAGGGTTAAGGAAGGGGCTTTAAGGGTGGTAGGAGGCAGCTGTCCACAATTCTTATTATTTTACTAACTTTTAAACAAGAAACTACCCCACCCAATAAAACACACAGAATTTATCTCATATGGCAAAAAAAAAATCGTTTACTGCGTTAAAAAGATAGAATGGCTCTAGAATGGAGAGGTGTCATTTTACGTTACATTTATATGGGAAACTAATCTCCCACTCTTAGCTACGTAGCCAGAAGCTTCATGTAGAATTCTGCTTCGAATCGAATTTAGTCGCTTATTGGTACGTGCTGCCAGAAAAAAAAATGCCGTTTGAATTAATCGATTCATATATTTTATCCGATCAGTCGTTTTCTCTTTGCTTAGTAACAAAAGAGAATATTTCGGTTACACTCATTTTTCGCACTTTACATGTATTTGCACTTATTAACCAACTTTGGTAATTATGAATTTAAAACGATTAACGACTTAAACGATTGACAAGAAACACCCATTTACTAATACTACTACTATTACTATTCGGGAGGAGTCATGCTTCAGACACTGAACAGATATTCATCGTAATATCTTATTTATAAAAAATACCTTCCTTCCAGTGTTTGTGCATGAAATTTATTATTCTACCGTTGGCTAGCTGCGTCGGATTAGTAAAAATTAATAAATGTTCATAAAGGCATATGTAGAAAATATTTCGGTTACACTGATTTTTAGCACTTTTCTTTACATGACTTTTTAACCAGGTTTCATAAACGATTGAAAAGCAACATACTACTACTACTCCTACAACCTCTACTACTACTACTACTACTACTACTACTACTACTACTACTACTACTACTACTACTACTAATACTACTACTACTACTACTAAAAATAGTTCTGAATACACTAGTGAGAAATTCATAGTATAATATTTTTAACCAAAATATAGGTCCGAAAATAGTATCTTTCTTCCAATGTTTGCGTACAGAGAATTTTCATTAAAATGACCTCTTGAACAAAAAAAATAAATAAAAACAAAATAAAATCTCTCCAAAGATGTTCTTTATTAGTTATAAAATAGCAAGGACGTTTAAACATTAATTATTATTGATACTTGCCGCTAGGTCTCACTAGTATCATATAAATCAAGACTCATGTATGTTGGGAGTAGAACTTTGTAGATATAACTAACCCTCAATGTTCATTAAATACGCAACAAATAAGCTACTACGAAAAGCAGACAAAAGCAAAACAAAGATGTTATATATATTAAAACATATAGAATTCACATATAAACTTGGAAGGAAGAAAAAGTGTAAGGTTGAAATCCATGCGCTGATATTTTGAGTTAGTGAATGCAGTGATGGCTGTCTATAGCAACACGCAAGGGTGTTTGACTATAGTAGGCCATATGTGTGGCAGTGAGATGTACGTTTGAAAGATCAACTGTAGTCGCTGCGAGAAGAGTTCAACATAAGGAGTGATCAAAAGGTAAGAGGAAGAACAATACTTAAGTGGGTTTTGATCAACTTACACATGAGTAAGTATACCTTTACCTCAGTAGAAGAAAACGAGTACACAACATTCAAATTGTCTTATTTGGATTATTATGACTATTTAAAAAATTGAGCTCAAATTAGGCATATTGTCACGCAAGCGTAAGGGGCTACTATGATAGGAGTCCGATTTTGTGTGGCCAGAGTTTGTGGGTAGCTGGGCAGAAAAATGTTTGTTCACCTTACATTAACATTACTGTATGTTTGTAGGGTCGGGGAAACAGAGAAAAGGAAGGTAATTCCTAAGGACCAGGTGTCTGGGAAAATAAGCCATTAGAGTAGAAAATCTTAAATACAACTCTGCAGCGATGCGACAGGGGGTTGATCTTGTCAGACAGTCCAGGACCTATTAGATTATCATTTTTTGCACCCTGTCCAAGAAGGAAAAGCAAGTGTTAAGTGCATCAGCCTAGATGTGGCAACAATACTCCATGCGCTCGGTAATGGTAGCTTTATAGAGATGCAAGAAGTTTTTTTAGTCCGGTAGACTGAACCAACCTTCTTTGCAGCAGACTTGGCAACATCTTCTATGTACTTATTCTAGCTCATGTTGCCTGAGAATGCCAGTCACAGGAATTTAAACGTTGGATTCTCGGGAAGGGGTTCTATTGCCCATGGCAATCGGTCGGTGGAAAGGTTTCTTGTAGTTGTTTATAGAGAAGAGCTTCGTCTTGGTAACATTAAATGTAAACACACATTTTTTGCCTCATTCTACTACAGATTGGAGGTAATTTTTTCGTTGCCATGCATGAGTTAGCATTCGATTTTCCCTCACCCCAACAATAGAGCACGGTGTCATCGGAAAATACACCAATATCAGATACGATGTATATAGTTTACAGTGATATAAACCATTATTACCAGGCGATCAGCATCCTCTAGTTGGCTATGGACAGCTATTACACAAGCCTCAGGCAGTGTTGTCAGGTACAGGTCGAGAAGTAAAACATTCTAGTCCCCACAATCTGGGAGATGGGTCAGGAAGGTAACGGTTTGTATAAGGGGGTGGGCAATTGAGAAGCTACGCGTGTTATTACCAGCTGGGTCTGTGGAGCTCGAGAAGCCGAGCCAATCGTTGTGATGAACATTAATATCTCCAAACACATATATGTCAGCGCTCTGATTCAAGGAAAGTGCTGTGTTTATGCTATCAGAGACGTAGTCAATTAGGGTACAGTCATGGATCGAGGAAGAGCGATCGAGAAAATATAGGTTATAAACACTATGTGATCCCCGATCTTATTAAAGTATATTTTTTAAAATTTGACAACTAAAGAAGGCTGGAGCTTAGATAGGTCGAAACGTCGCGAAAAAGTACCAACCAAGATGAGAATAGCAGTGCGAAAAATCCTAAGAACACAAATCATCAATCTTCATCTAAAAGAAAATCGGAATTAACATTACAATTAGTTTTAATTAAACAAAAAAGGTCATTATTATAAAAAAAAACCCGAAAAAAAGGTTTAAGCCGTTTCTTTCATTTTAGTCTCGAGACAAACATCGAACAGTCACACTCTGGCGGTTCCGCTTTAGCATGCATACATACCAACGAAGACAGACTTTACGGATCCAATAGAAACTATTATATATTTTAGTTAATCGAGTGATTCCTTCGTTTGCTATACGGATAGCATTCAACATATATAAATTTTCATAAAAGGGTTTTAAAAAAAATTATTGGGTAATTTCGTTTTTTTTTTAAATTACACTATAATGAAATTGTTTTATTGTCCTGTTGAATAAATGTTATAAGTTTAATAGGGAAATCGATGAAATCGATTTAGAACAAAAACGAAAACATTCACATGTAATTAATGACATTGTCTACTAAAAGCCAGTCGAAAATGAATAAATTATAAGTTGAATGATGAAAAATGTTATTAGAGGATTTAAAATGATGAATTAAGTAACTTATGAAGATAGTCTATGATAAGTAATTGTTGACATTGGATTTGAAGACAACAATGTTGTAGCATTCAGGGAATCTGCCCCTTGGCAATGTGTTACACAGATGAGAAGTTATTGGAAATAGACTGTTCATAGAAATACCGCTTGAAGTTAAACACACGGGGGAAAAAAGGGAAGTTTTTTGCAGTTGTGGTAAAAAGACGAGTTTTTGGTGTGAATGTTTTATTACAAAAAGACAATTTTGCGAATTGCTACCGCACTCGTCGATGTTAGCTTCTAAAAGCTCCATCATTATTTCATAATCCAATTCCTATTTTTCCTCGCCAGATTAAACGCGTACTAATCCGTAAGATATCTTTCTCCTGGACGAACACTCTAAGTACAGGTTATCTTGTCACACTATGAACCGCAGAAGATTTGCTAAATTAAATTTGCGTTTTCTATAAAATACTGAATGGACTTGTCAGACTAGGCTGATTAAAAATATCATATGTTCTCGAAGAAGTCAAGTGCGTTGAGGAAGAATCAAGTGATTCGAAAGATAAATAATGCGCCAAGAGACATATCCTCACTCCCTTCGGATAGATGTAAGGAGACATCTGGAATCTAACATAGACTATGAAGGAACACGGCAAATAAACACAAAACCGGGAAAGCGACATGGAATATTCAGTCTGTCTGACCTATGATGAGAACTTTTGCATCACTGTCTTGGACGACTGGAACCGAAGACACCCGGCTAATAAAACGTAAAGGTTACGAAAGAACTTTACTTCATATACGGACAAAACAGCAAATAAAAATACTTTTAAAGATATATATCGTTCCATTAGAAGCATTAGTGATTTGAAATATTAAAATAGTTAAAAACTAGAAGACTTTTCAATGGCAGATATCTGTTTAACTTTAATCTTAAATCAAATTTCATCTTCAGTAATGATCGTAATTGTGTCATATTTTTTTTACGTCAGTGTTTTGTTGTTGTGGTCCGCGTTATTGTTTCAGTGGTTACTATATTCCAATCCTAGGGGGGTGAACGAGGAAGCATGATGCATGCTGTTTTTTAAAGAGATATCACGTTTCGCAAAATAACATAAAAAAGTATTGCATTGAAAAGGTTTGTAATATTCAATCATTTAATAAAAAAAACATTATTTATTTAAAAATTGTATGTGTTTGTTCTTACGTTACGATTGTTGTAATTGGTTAATATCTTAGCTTATCTTAAATTGTATATAGGAATATTGTCAATTCGACAGATAATTTACTACTTTTGTCTACGTCTCACTCCTGGCGTAATCCTCTACGTGTGTAAAGGTCAGCTACATCCTAAGATGGAGTACTGTTGCCACATCTGGGAAGGTACTGCTTTGAGCACTCTTTTTTACTTTGACAGTCTACAAAATCGACTTAAAAATCTAGTGGGGATGATCTCTTCGCTTCCCTACAACCTCTTTCTCACAGAAGATATGATGCTAGTCTTTCTCTACTCTATCTTCATTTTCACTGTAGGTGCTCGACTGAGCTCCATCTGTGGTGTCCCATGTAAAACATATACAGCCAACCCTCGTCTTATTACAACCACTGTAAAATAATTTTCCTTTCTTCCTCTGTGTACCTAAAACTAAAAATACCTCTATGAGCAAAGTTCATTTCCCAAAACCACCCGTATGTGGAATAGAATACTACGATACTGCTTCCCAGCTGACTACAACATGAGAGACGGGATAGATGACCACAACGTTCCCGAGTCGATCTTCCATCTGGACCAAGTGGAACAACCTGTACTCATTACGAAGAGCTTCCCGTGCGTGGAACACATCGCCGCAAAACTGCAGATTAGTGATCTTCAACCCCAATGTCAACACATTCCTGGGTACTCTTATAGAGAACGCACCGCGTTTCCGTGACTTCGCGTCGTCAACGTTCGGGCAGGTCTCCGAAGCGCCCGAGCGTTGACGAAACTATTAACCAATCAGGTTGCAGCAAGCATTAGACAATCAGGTTCCAAGCTAGCAGACGATAACTTTTGGAAGAAATTAATTTCTACGATCTGCAGCGCGTTAAAAAAATGCTACGATCTGTGTCAGCGCGTTGAATCTCCCGAAGAGCTCATTGAGTTCTGTCAGCAACGGTCACTTGTAGCAGAAGACTAACCTTAAATCCTAACCCAGAAAATGTTAAAAAAAACATTGAAAAAAAAACAAACAAAGAAGACATTGGTTAAAAACAGTGGTTTCGTTGTTTGTTATATAAAAAAATCATCTTTTTAAACTTTTCGGTGCATAAAAAACATTCTATTTAAAAACATTTGACAAAAGATGGTTGCTTTGACAAAAAAATAAGCATCTACTTCATAACAGTTGTTTAGTTATGGTTTGTTCGTTCTTTATTTTTATATATGTATTTCACTTTGATTTTCTTCGTCTGAATTAATCGTCTGCCAGTCTTCAATTTATCGTTTGGCAGTTTTCGCCTCGTCAACTCTCGGGCTTTTCAGAGACCTGCCCCGAACGTTGACGACGAGAAGTCACGGAGTAACCAAACTTAGTTCATTCTATTATCATCTGCAATTCTCTCATGAGAAATTTCATCTTTCAAGTAGCAATTATTTCATCTCATTAACCATTATCTTCAAGATCATCATAAGGGGTGTTTCTGACAAAGTGGAAATAATTGCTGTTTTCTGGGTTGGCTGTGCTTTTGAATCGGTGGTATATGCAGATTCTTCACCCTCTCTCGTAATAGTAATCCTCATTAAACTATCAATTTATCCATCCCATAAACCCTTATCGCTGAGTATTTTTAACTTTGATAAGTAATGATCCCTAATTAAATACGAATATGCAGGGCTAGGACCGGGCTCGTCAGTAAACATCGCACCCACCCAGGCGTACTACCAGAAGCAGAACACAATCGCCATACTCACCTTTGACGATGACAGAGTTTTACGAAATCTTTATAGTCTTTATGTGGATACACTCAAATTCTACTAATAACACCAGTTACAGAAGTCCTTTACTGTATTTGTATTGTCAGTGAGTACATATATGAAGTACTGTTGTCATATTCGGGCTAGTGAATCGCCTATCGATTTCAGACAGTAAGTATTCACAACAAAGACGATAACTCGACGGTAACCACAGCGATGCCAACCAATCAGCCTTATACTACATAGATATGGAGGCGTTCTTTATATATGACAAATTACATTAATGCGCTTTGTAGTTTTATAGGGAAATTAAAACATAAAACACAGGATTTTCGATTCTGAAGTTGAGTTGGTAATCTACTACCGAAATGAAAATATTATTATACGTCCTGGAGAATTCGGTTGTTCTACATTTTGTACTTGTATTTTTTAATGTATTAAAACAAACTAGCTTGAATAGAAGAATTCGTAAAGAAATGTGAATTCAAATAATAAAAGTACTTTTATTCAAGCTAGTCACCCGCATTACCTTGCCAGGAACCGGAATTGAAACGCTATCGATTCCGAACAAGAGGCACACACAACAAAGACGATTACGACCCTCGTCGAGTTCCAGGATCACGATAACCCGACCGTATGCACATCGATATCAGATCAACAACAAAATAATCATTAATAGAATTCATATATACTAGCGGAACCCGTGTAAATTACACGAAATGATGTTTTCAATACGGGTCCTAATGTAACAAAGCACCCTCTATTTGTTAGTAAGTTACGCTTGTTTTATTATGAGATAAGAGTGAAATAATTGTTTAAAATAGTAACTCGTGCACGATGGACACTGCGCATATCTACTAAAAAAGGTTAATATGCCATCCGTTCAAAAAAACAAAACAACAACAAAATAATACTGGCCGATACCCTACTTTTTAAGCAGTCAATAAATAGACAATGCCATTGAAAACGCCAACATAAAACAAAAAATAGTTTTAAGTAACACAAAAAACTAGTTTTTAACCAGGTGATAAAAAAAAAATGTATTATTTCTTCCCCGTCCCCTCGAAATGTAGAATAAAAATCTTAGAGGTTGGTTGGGATCGAACTATAAACCAGTCGGGCCGAAGTAAAAATTACTACCTCGCTAATCATTGCGCCAGAGATAAACGCATGTAAATATTCGTAAACGCAGGCTACTATCTTTTTCAAAATTTAGGTTCGCACGCATGCGCAGAGCTTTTGCCGGAAGCGTGACACACGAACACACACGCTATCGTATTAATATATAGATAATAACTTTGTGCCTAACTGTTGTAACGTACAACAGGTAATACAATAAATATATTCGAACCGAGGTTCAACAAATAAACTCTATTTATTATCTTTGTTTATACATGACAAAGTACATGAACGCGCTTTGTCGTTTTAAGAAAGAACTAAAACATCTCAAGAAACAGAACATTTGATTTCATAAGTGATAAGATCATCGTTTGGTACAAAGATAGAAATCAACAACTTAAATATTCGGAATTGTTTTGTGTCAATTATTGGACGAAATAAAAACTTATTTAATTCAATGATCCGTTTGTTAAACTATGAAATCAAAATGGCTAAACAAAGGCGAGAAATATAATTTCGATGAATTTGCTTTAATTAAATTTACAATTATTTTTGCATCTAGTACAAAAATGAATTCATTACGTTTCAAAACATACAAATCACAAAATAGAAATGAAAACAAAAACAAAAGTTTGAATAAACAATACATTTTTATTTCTATTTTTGAATAAAACATGAGTAAAACATGTCTGAAATGCTTGTTTACTTTGCATCTCATTAATAACACGGACGTACGTCACATAGAAGTTCAACTGCCACAAGAGCTACAATTAGAAGAAAAGCGAAAAATACGTAATTTAATTTTATTTTATTAAAAGGTATACTAATATCTGTGCTTTAAAAACAGATAAAGCTGCATTTTTACGACATCTTAAAACTAATGATTTTTTAAAGATGTCTTACTGCTTTTTGCAATTATCACTTTAAATATTACTTTACATAATTTTTCAGATTTCTAAATTTACTTGTAAAATTTATTGAATAAATATTTCGTAATTCTTTCTTTAATACTTTCCCTATTCTTGTTTTACGTAATTAGAATAATTAATACTACAACTACCAAGTCTTTATAGTAGAGTAAAAAAGAGTATGAAAATAGCAAAATAGCAAAATACAAAGTCGTACCATCAAATATAATTTTCTCACCTTTTGATTCGTTTTAACATGGAGGCTGGTCGCATGGAAGTTCAGGCACCACTAGATATATAATAGTAAGAAAACGGATTAGTCATTGATTTTATCACATGAATTTCATCACATTGAAATCAATAAAATTATTTTTTCAGAAACAGATTAAGCGGCTTTGCTAAAAATTTAAATAATACAGAGTACAAATCAATCAATATAATTTTATGAGTTCTTCTTTCGATTTGAATAATAAAGTAAATTTAATCTTTACAATAGTTAATGAATTAACTGTTCACACAATATGTACACAAGAATACGAAACTTATTTGTGCATGCTACTTTATTTATCCCACTTTAAAATGACGATAATCTTGTATAGAAAAGCTTCCGTTCACAATCGAGAACATAAATACCCCTTGTAAATGTATCTACGCGGCAGTCGACAGTAAGGCAAGTGTTGCACACTCTCAAACTGCATACCTCTGTACTGATATAGCTCGATTCCCAGTCGCAAGATAATGTTTAGGACAATCGGAAACAATGCCATGATAAGCAGAGGAATACTTATATAAGCTGTAATTACGTTATATATATATATATATATATATATATATATATATATATATATATATATATATATATACATATATATATATATATAAACTGTGTCCATCGCTTTATTGCAGATTACAAAATAATCAATATTTTAGTAAATATAAGTTATAAAAAGCTGAAAATTACACCATCCAAGGACTGTATTAAGGTGAGATAAATCCTAAAATTTCATCAAAATTCATGTCATATTTAAAAAGTTATGTTATTTTTTTAATATTCAAGGAATTTTCACCGTCCATTGCTTTATTGCAGGTCTCATAAAATGCCAAAAAAAGGCCGTTTAACAGCTACCGAGAAGCAGAGGATTATTGCAGGACTAGCAGAAGGACTATCGATCATAAATTTAGCCACAGAACTAAAAAGGGATCCCCGAACTTTAGCTACATTCGTCAAGAACCCCAACATCAAGTCCAGGAAAGATAAGGGCACAAGGAGGAACCTTTCTGATCGGGATCTTCGAAAAATTCGTAGAGAGATTGTGCGCAACCCAAACAGCACCAGTGCAACAATTTTTGCGAGGGCTGGAGTCATACCAAGGTCTAGACAAGCCCGATGCAATATACTGAATGAAATGGCAAGGAACATCAAACCTATTCCAAGGCCTCCATTGAGCCAAACCCACAAAGAAAAACGATTGGCTTGGGCACAAAAATATATGAAAATGGATTGCCAAAATGTTCTGTTTACAGATGAGGCTCGTGCTACCCTTGATGGACCGGACGGATGGGCCAAAGTTTGGAATCCAAATGGAACTCCAACGCCTTATAGATTTCGTCGCCAACAGGGAGGTGGAGGCATAATGTTTTGGGCGGGAATTATTGGGGATAAGCTATGTGGACCATTCCGAGTGCCAGAAGGTGTCAAGCTCACCAGCAATGCCTACACTGCCTTTCTAAATGAGAATTTGTTACCATGGCTAGATGATCTTCCCTTGTCACGTCGTTTTAAGATTATTTTTATGCATGACAATGCCCCATCTCATGCTGCTAGGGCAACTACATCCTTCCTTGGATCTCAGGGCTTTGTTGGAGAAACCCTCATGTCCTGGCCACCGTGTTCTCCGGACCTTAACCCCATCGAACACCTATGGTCAATATTGAAACGAGGAGTTTATGAGGGAGGAGAGCAGTTTTCTTCGAAGGATGCCCTTTGGAACAAAATAGTCGACGTTGCCAGAACCATTACTCCATCTCAGATCAAACAATTGACCTCTTCGGTGGACAAAAGGTTGTCTAATGTAATTTCAAAACATAGGGGATATGTGGACAAATAATTCGTTTGTTTGACACTTAGCCCTCGGGATGTGCCTTTGTTTTTGTTAATTTTCCCCAGAAAATGTGTTCAATATAAATTTATGATGCTTTGGTATTGTTTTATTGAGCTAAAACATTATCTTAGAAGACTTGCAATAAAGCGATGGACGGTGAAAATTCCTTGAATATTAAAAAAATAACATAACTTTTTAAATATAACATGAATTTTGATGAAATTTTAGGATTTATCTCACCTTAATACAGTGCTTGGATGGTGTAATTTTCAGCTTTTTATAACTTATATTTACTGAAATATTGATTATTTTGTAATCTGCAATAAAGCGATGGACACAGTTTATATATATATATATATATATATATATATATATATATATATATATATATATATATATATATAGTATTTTTATGTAGTTCAATACAACATCATTATCACAGAGGGCATATTCACGTTATTTTTTATAACTATTTTTATTATTTCGCAAACAATTGTTACAGTTAACAACAAGATATTTGTAAAATGCTCCAATACATTTATTTATTTCTTGGTGTCGGTATCCTCAGTGCAAATTGTACAAAAACAAATTAAAAAACTTTTATAAACTTGGCGATTATAGCCCGAATTGAGTCAGTATTCATTATCAATTTTTTTATACATGGAATTATGGTCCCTTTACACGTTACATCTCTCTCTCTCTTTCTCTCTCTCTCTCTCTCTCTCTCTCTCTCTCTCTCTCTCTATATATATATATATATATATCGCAAGCATGAAGAGAGAACGAATGATATCGTGTATGATTAAAAGTTAATCAAGAAAAAAAAGAAAGCCAGCCGACCGGTTTCGCCCACTCTTAACAAAGGCTGTATCGAGGGATTAAAAAAAACTAGGGATTTAAAAAAAAAGAAAAGAGAGAGTACAGAAAATAAAATAGCGTTATGGTATATGTACAATGGAGGATGAATCTTAAAGACTGATCACATCTAGTCCCAATAGACACTCCCTTTGTTTACAAAGGGAGGGACGTTTGAGACGAACGTGGATTGTCTCCAAGGTCAACTTGCCCTTTTTCTTTTTTCTTTCTTGATTAGCTTTTAATCATAAACGATAAAATTCGCCTTCCCTTCATGCTTGCAATAATAAAATTTTGTACTTTCCCCAAAACCATGATATATATATATATATATATATATATATATATATATATATATATATATATATATATATATATATACATACATATATATATATTCTTAAAAATGTATCTCTGCTTTGTACAATTTTAACGTGAAATAATATTTTAAATTATTTGTCACATGTCAAAATTTAATTAAAAAATTGTTTAGAATAAATATTTCGTTCATTATTTCTTTCTTTAACTATCTCCTATTTTACTTAGTACTCTCCGACATCGAGTAGTTTACTCTTGATAAGTTGTATAAGGTTTATGTACATATACCGTGCGTAGTTATCCATATCTTTCAGATATAATTCACTTTCATATCTATAGATATTCTTTATTGATTGCAGGTAATAAAAAATGAATAGTAAAATGTGATTTGTAAAATTAAATATATTTGTCGCACCTTTTGGTTGGTCATCACATGGAAGATCATTGCATGGAGGCTCAACCACTGGATAAGAAAACAGAAAATAAGTCATTTATTTTATTATATTGAAACTCATAAGCAATGTAAAAATTACATTAAATCAATCTAATTTTATGAGTTCTTATTTCTGATTTTTGATCACACAAATCTTGTATCAAGTTGCTCAACTTCTTTTTATTACGTTTGTTTTGATGACATATACTATGCGTATAAAAGTATATATTATTTTTATATCGGTAATATCTTCATTATTGACTGTAGAGTAAGAAGGAAGTGAATAGTAAAATCCAATGTTGTGAAATCAAACTTTCGCACCTTTTGGTTGGTCATCACATGGATTGTTGCATGGAGGTTCAGCCACTGGATATGTAATGATAAGAACACGGAAATATAAGTCACTGATTTTACTGTATTAAAACGCATAAACAATTCAAAATTCAAATTAGATCAATATAAGTTTATGATTTCTTATTTCTTAAGGATTCTTAGACAGAATACGACCCACTTTGCGTCGGCACTTTCCGAGCAGGTTACGTAAGCTGCCAGAAATAGCCGACGCGAATACTGCCAGATGATAAAGTCGAAACGCGCGGCAAGGAAAGTAAAATGAAACAACTCGTCAAAACGAACAAATGATATTAATATTTTTTTGTTTGCTTTTTCAAGAAAAAATTCCAAATAAATAATCTTTGAAGTAAATAAAACTAGTTAACTGGTCAAAAATCTGTTATTTTTGTACTTTATTAGGTATATCAGCTTCAGTATTTTAGCCAGGTCTATCCGTGATTTTGAAAAAAAGGTGTCATTCACGATTTTTCGTAAAACTTGTCTACTTCTGATAGCTGATTGGCTAATCGCTTCGGCATCTTTGGGCTGCTTACATAAACTGCCGGACGCGAAATTGCCGGAGATTTGGTCGTATTTTAGATCAGTATCGTTTTAAGAATAATTTATTTTTTATATCTGTAAATTTTCATTAAAATCCAAAGTCGTAAGATCAAATATATTTTCTCGCACCTTTTGGTAGGTCATCGCATGGAAGATCGTTGCATGGAGGTTCAACCACTGGATAAGAGAACGGAAAATAAGTCATTTTACATATAAACAATACACAAATCCAATAAATCACTTTCACACATTCCGTTATTAAATAATTCCAACAGAAAATCATTTCGTGAACAGATTTGTTGATGAAAATATAATTGTTAAAGTAAATATATTTATTTGTTTATTAACAAAAATAAGATATCGACAAATCATTAGAACAAATATTTATTCTATCTCTATTTTTATGTTAACGTTAAACGTAATAAATATTTTGCGGTATTTGATTCACTTCTAAATATAAGAAATATAAACTCATTTTAGAAATGGAAAATATTGCACTAATAATAAAAAATAAATTCCGAACATATAAAGCGGATGGCATGATTGGGAATCGAAACGGAAACCTTGAGACCTCCAGTTTATTAACTAAGCTATTTAGACTGTTTTATAAAGGGACCATAAACTATCACTCTGAAAAAATAATCATATATATAATTTTATGATCTCTTATTTCTGATTATCGATCACAATAATCTGTTATCGAGGTTCTGAAACTCGTTTTATTACATATGTTATTATTTCATATCAGCGTGCGTATTTATCATTTGTTTTAAGTATAATTTTCATTTATCTCTGAACGTTTTCATTATTTACTGTAGAATAAGAAAAAAATAAAAAGTAAAATCGAAAGTCGTAAAATCAAATATAATTTTTTACACCTTTTGGCTGGTCATCGCATGGAAGATCGTTGCATGGAGGTTCATCCACTGGATTAAAAAACGAAAAATAAGTCATTGATTTTATTTTATAAACAATAAACAATACACAACTCAAATAAATCAAATTTCTACATTTTCTTATTAAATAATTCCAACACAAAATGATTTAGTGAAAAACATTCTGATGAAAATATAATTGTCTAAGTCAATATAATCTTCATTTGTTTATTAACAAAAAATCATACACTTAATATATAGACAAATGATTAGAAGAAATATTTTTCTATTTCTATTTTATATATTTACCTTGTAGTGCCGACTCGATATGCTGTCTTATATCGCGTTAGTTTAATCAATTCTTGTCATTGCTGTCCTACTACACATACAATTTTTATTCTAAGTAATTACACGGTTTTTATATATAAACGAACAAGCACAAAACTTATTTTTGAAGACGTATTGTTCCATCGTGAAATTAAACCGTAAACTATTATTTTCCATTATCTTTTCACAGTTTTAAATGCAATTTTAAGACTTATTGAATAAATCTAAGAATAATTAATCCTATTAAAAAAAACATACATCGAGTGGCTGAATCGCGATTTAATACGTTTTTTTTTTACATATTTCATAGGTAGATATAATTTCTATTTATATCTATAGATTTACATCTTTGATAGTTAAGTAAGAATAAAATCAATAGTAATATAAAAAGTCGTAAAACAAAATACTTTTTTCTCACCTTTTACCTCATCACAAGGAAGTACTTCCAGATCGCATGGTACTACAGGAGCAGCTTGGTTCGCTATAATGGTAAGAAAGCAGAACATATGTTATTAATTATATTGCATTAAAATTCATAACATCTTTGTGTTTTGAAATGAAATATCTATAAATAAAAAACTACAAATCAAAGAATACCTATTCAAATAAAAAATTAAGTAACTTTAATTCTTACAAAAAGTTCATAAATTTATTTCCACACGTTTTATTTTAACAATAATAAGAACATTATTTGACGATGATAAATTATTATTGCACACTATAATAATGTCAGGTGTTTATAGGTTGTAATATATGATGAAACCGTTACGAAAATGACTTTTCATACACTTTTATAATTAAACAAAATTAATATCTTGTAGTGATACAGTTTGTTCATGATAATAATTGACAAAGACACAGCCCTAAGTAAATATGATGCCCTTTTTATCAACAATTAAAAGAAGGGCAGAACTTTAAACAAATAACATTGAGAACTAATGTTACATTATGGGGGTCCATATGTACTTGAGCTAATACGAATTTTGACTGAGGTTAGAATCGGTATAGCTCAGTGCAGGTCGGCCCAACATACCCTCAGTAAATGAATCTGTTTTCCCACGAGTGAGTAACGGATAGGTGAACTTAAGATCAAAAGAACAAGGCATTGGAGTCAATAAAAGTTAGGTATAGAGACCGACATATCGAGTACACGATTACGTCACTTGTTTGTCGCGCACAAAGAAACGAAAGTTTCAAATCAGTTTTGCTCATGGGTTCGAGCGAGGAAGACGTAGAAAACTATGCGTATGAGACTGAAAGCGAAAATCCTTGCTCGTCCAGTCCCGTATTTGCCCTCTACTAAGTAATAAGTTAAGATGAACCTAACAATTTGAAACAAAGGTACAAGATAGACGGTTATTAAGATATAACGGACCTTTCTCCTACGCACCATATACCGAGAGAACATAAATACAACAACTCTGAAATCTCTCGAAAAAAATGTATTGCGAGTTCGTCCTTTCTACAAGGAAAAAGATTGTTCACTAGACACACTGATGAGACGGCGACGACATACAGTATAGAGGAAGAAGAAATCAGCGCGACCACAACGATCACGGCATGAAAGAGAAGAAAGATTATCGGCAGAAACCCAGCGATGAAGGAGAAACAGAAAGAAAAAGAGATAAATGATGTTTTAATACTAAATGAACAGATTGCTCGTTTGTCGACCGAAAAGAGAGAAAGAGAGAGACTGAAAAAAGTACTATTGGCGCACACATACGCACCCGTTAAAAGTTAATATACGTAAAAGATTTTATGGGATCACTTGTATAATTATGTGCTTGTTAATAGGAACTAACGATTGTACACCCACACACGTATAACGAGCGCTAACAATCCCAAACCCGCATACACTATAAAGAACACACTCCCACACTCGCATACATGAAATACGGACAAACGGCGTATGCTTAAAAGCAGAGTAAAACAGATTTAGTAACGTTTAAACGTGTTATATCGTTTCACTGATATGTTTCGATTTCTTTTACTATTTATAAAGTTAGCAATATTTATAGGATTGTATATTTGCATGTCTATAATAGTTTCTATTTATTTACAACAAAAATTAAAATAAAATAACATAAATAATCATAAAAAATAATACAATATAATATATTAAATAAAAAATTATGTATGTAATCCACCAAGAAAGGGTCACTTCGTTGGTATAGGTTTAATGTAAAAAAGGATAATTCTTTGATAATCAATGCAATTAAACTCACAAGTTTTTATATCCCTTGCAGGAAAGGTGTCAGTTACATCGGCTATTAAGTAAGTGCCGATGTTACAAAATAAATATAGTATCGAGGTGTAGGAACACTCTAAAGAGCACGAATATATTAAAAAACATTATTTCTCAATAAAGCTTTTATTAAAAGATATTTTTAAATCTCTAAAACCGATACGGCATCTATAACGATGGCCCACTAACATATTTAATACCGTAAAAAGTAACTTTTTCTTTGACCAAATTTTGTTCAATTGATTTTAAAAAAAATTAATTCTTAAAAAAAAAATCAAATCACTGAGTGACTGTTATCGATTAGTTATTAAATTAATTAATTTACCACCTTTATTTACGGTTAATACTGTGAGCGACATCCATATATCCGTCCGGACTGTTGCCAAACTTACCAAGAACCAAGATGCTTGACAACATACCAATCATAGTGGTAAATAAGCTTCAACCAGACATAGCTCATATTCTTACAAAGCTTTTAAATCGTTTCTTAAAGGATAAATGCTTCCCATCAGCCAGGAAAACTACGTCGGGCTACTCAATATTAAAAAGAAATACTAGAGATCGGTCTTCTGCTTCTCAGTACAGACCAATCAGTCCCCGGTACGTCATAAGTAAGTTGTTTGAATCTCTGATGAATCTAGAAGTTTTCAACCACCTCAGCAAAAACAATCTACTCAGTGGCAAGCAATATGAATTTCGTTCTGCAAGATCAGCTGCTTATGTGCTGACTGTAATATCACACAGTATTACTGAATCTATTGGCCGAAGCTTCGTCTCTAGAGCAATATCTCTTGACATATCAAAGGCTTTCGATGGTGGTTGGCACAAAGCTTTGATTCACAAGCTTCTTAGCTATGGAATATCCGGAAATGTATTTTCAACCATCAGATCTTGTCTTAATAGTAGGTTTATAATGTAATCTTTGATGAACAGAAGTCTGAAGCATTTAGTATCACTGCCGGCGTGCCTCAGGGATCCAATCATCTTCAATGATCTCCCAAATTCTAAGTTCATTCGTTGGTATGTATGCAGATGACAGTTCGAAAAGTGTTAATGATTAATATCACCCTGTTTAACTCTCTGCCCACCTCGAGCACCTAGTGCAATGGGGAAAGAGGTGGATTGTAACTTTCAGTACATCTAAAACATAGCTTCTCTCCTTTTTCCTCTAACGCTCGAATACTCACTTTGCTTCAATTGAAATAAATGACTCTCTTCTTAAAGAAGCCTCCTCTTTTGATAAGCTTCTACGACTGACTTTCACTCTAGACCTCAAATAGAAGACCTACAAAAAAACTTATGCTTATAAAGTCGCTGGAAAAATGGTTGGATCATTTTATCACCAGAACGTCTCTTATCTATGACGCAATCCTTTACCTGTATAAGAGTCAAATATGCCATAAGATAGAATACTGTTGCCACACTTAGGTAGGTGCCACGAACGGAATCTTTCCTGCCTTGACAGAGTACAAAAGCGACTCCGAAATCTAGTGGGGTGTACGCATCTCTTCTCCACATACACTTTTTACAGTACGCATCTCTTCTCCACATACACTTTTTAACAGTAGAGAGGTTGTTAGTCTTTCTCTACTCTATCGTTATTTTCATGGTAAGTGCTCGACTTAACATGGCCCCTCTCTGTAAAACCTTTACAACAAAGACTAGTTTAGCCAAAACCACTCTGAATCATTTTCCTTTCCCCCTCTGTGTTACTCAAACAAAACGAACCTTCCATAAGCAAAGGTTTTTTTGCCAATAACTATATGTCTGTGGGACACAATACTACGGGGCTGCTTCCCAGCTGACTCTAACATGGTCGTTTTGAAGTCCAATCTAAATAATTGCTTTTTGAGCTGTCTTCTTAAATAATCTAATTCGGACCAGTCTCAACAATTGTAAGCAATCCTCACATTTTTGTTTCACTGCCTTCCTGACAACCTCATTAACCCTTATCCTCGAGTGACCTTTGGGCCTGGATAAGCGGTGACTCGTTAGTACATAACAAATCCAAAAGCATTACATAAAAGAAAGATATCCTGCTTCTTTATCTCATTTATGTAGAACAAGTATCAGTTGATAAAGACGGTGGCGTAGTCTTTTTAATATTAATGTTGCACGACTTCCCAAGGAAAAAAACAATCGAGGTTAAGAATGAGCGAGATTTTCAGTTAGATGATGGAACAGTACTATAAAAGGATTGAGAACTATGATTAAGTAACAGGACGACTCAACAGATATTTATTGACATCGTACTTAAAAATGACCATGTAATCGTCTGTAGAGAAGCATTCCCGCAGTAACGTGTTCCACATTGGACGAAAAATCTGTTAATAGAAATTCCGTTTACTTTTAGTTACACAGAGGAGGAAAGGGGAGTTCTTGCAGTGATGACAAAAACGAAGCGGTTTTCTGAGGGGAAGCCAGAGCTGGAAGTTCAGTGAGCACCTACCATGGAAATATCGATAGAGTAATGGAAGATTGGCAACGTCTTTTCTGTGAGACAAGAGCTGCATGGAAAAGAAAACACATATCCCACTAGATTGCTAAGTCGAATTAGTACTTTGTCAAGGCAAGAAAGAGTGCTCTAACAAGCACCTCTTCAGATGTGGAGCAGTATTCCATCTTGGGCTCAATTTGACTTTACAGGTAGAGGATTGAAGCATGAGTGAAGTACTTTCTAGAACGGTAAAATGAACCAACCGTTTTTCCTGCGACTTTAGCAATGGATTTGATGCACATCTTCCATTTCATGTTTGACGTGTAAGTCAGTCAAAGCAATAGGCTTCTTCGAGGTGACAGCCATTCATTTTAACTGAGGCAAAACAAAGATTTGTGCGTTTGTGGTGAAAGGAAAGAAGCCACATTTTCCCCATTCAACCAGAAGAATAGCAGTCCCAGGACACGTAAAATTAATTCCCGGAATATGATTTTTTTACAACTTTTTGTTTTTTTTAAGAATGTTAAAATTAAGATATAAAACTTATGTCAAGATTCTTAATTCCAATTTCGATCAAAATCCATTACATGATTTTGTTTCTAGAAAATGTCTAAAGGCTTTGGTTGTAGGAGTCTTAAGAAGAAATTGAAATTCAGGGAACCTTGTTTAATTGGTGTCTTATGCCTATGGATAGAATTTAATTCAAATCTGATATATTTTAATTTTCAAATATGTATTTGTTCCCCTAAATACCACTTAAAAGAAACTGGAATTTGGGGAATATTATGTAAAGACGTTGCCGTAGTTTCATCTTTTACATAGTTAGCTTATGAAATTTGCTGTTAATGTGCATATCTACTTATTTTACTGACAACTATCAATGTGTTTGTGAAGAAAAAATAAAATGATTTATTAAATTTCACATCAGATATGAGGAGGCTACTTAAGCGAATATTTGTATTATTTGGATTATTCGAACTGTTATTCGCATCATCTCAGGTTATTGTGACAGCGTTTTGGCCAATGTAACATTCGATCTTCTTCATATTCTAGACAAACTTGTGAATATTTATGCCAAACTCGGGAATATGTACCTTACTTCGAACCGTATATTTAACACACGACAGTAGATTGTTTTAATTTAATCACTGATGTCTCGGTAGAATTGTTAAATTATGTTATTTTCAGTTTGTATAGCATTTAGGAAGAACTGAACCGTAAAATTACAAAAACACTTACTAGAACTGATTGTTGATTAACACTTCTAATCGTTAGGCAATGAGTTTACATAAACGGTTCAGTTTTACATTCCATACAGGTTCCCGAGTTCAACATAAATATTCGCAAGTTTTACAAGAAAGTTCCCTAATTTTGAAGAGGGGCGAAGGTTCAATCGGCAAAAACGTTGTGAATATAAGAACAAAACAATCTTGTTCATTAATCCACATCGAACAAATCCGAAAAATAATTCATTATGTAGAAGGTAAGCATGCCATAGTCTGCATTGACAGAGTCAGCACAGAGTACTCGACAGAATAAGAAAATAAATTGAATTTCTGAAACATGTGGAATTCTGTAGTTGTTGGCCGTAAATTCAGCTTCACCTAATTATGCAGACCCTCAACAGAATTTATATTTATTAACAAAAATACTACACACAACTTTAAAATATACCTACTAATCAATGTAAAAAGTCAGAAATATACAGTACAAAAAGCCAAAAGAAGCTTAAGTGAGTGCTTGTTTACTTTTTTCAGTGTCTCTTTTGATTTTCGATTTTACTTAAAATTAGGTAGACATTATTTCATACATATTAATGTTTTAATCGAACATTCTTTTTATTTATGGTTATTGTTATATCTGAAATAACATAATAATACATCCTTATTAATTAATGGTATTAATTCTTCAGAATATATGTACAAACGAAAAGGTAAACAATACAGTAAATATTCATCTAACGCGGTTGTCTTCTCCTGTCGACTCAATAAGCTTACTTATACCGTTTAGTTTAGTCTATTTATAATGGCGTCGTGCCCCACTTCACTACAACGGTTATTTTGTTTCGGATTTTTTAGATGATTTAATTTGTATTATTTGGATTATACACATACGACTGTCACTTAGAACAGATGATTACTTATCACTTTTGACCGTTGTAACAATCATCTGAGAATTGAAGGGGGAATCTTCAGTACGGGCAATAAAAAATACAATTACACATTACTTTAAACTTCTATCAGGTTGTGACTAACGAAACGACAATAAACTACTTCTGTGGATTAAGCGTCTCGTTGGAAATTTCGTACATGAACCCGAGTTTGACATGAACATTCCCAAGTTGTACAAGTAAGGAATGTTACACAGGCCGAAACATTGTGAGAATAACATTCAAGATTTACTTTTTTAAAAAAATCTATTTCAAGCAAACGGATTATTTTTAATATAGAAAAAGTCAAAAAAGTAATTTATTTTTTAAAGATGTATTTCTGTTTGGTGTATTTGAAACCGGAGATAAAATTAAAACCTATTTTTCACGTTTTTAAATTTAATATTTAAATTTACTGAATAAATATTCCGTTGGTTCTTTTTTATTACTTTCTTAGAAACTTCTATTGATGCTTTACATTTTAGAATAATTAATACTACTACATGGCTGACGTTTTCTTTACATATACCATATCATATCTTTTAAGTATGTTTTATTTTATATTCATAGATTTTTCATATTCGTAGTTGAATAATTAGACGATACATAACAAGACATGAGAGCGTAAAATCCAATATGAACGAAAACATTTTTGGCATTTTGAAATGTATTCGTAATATTCATAAAAATCAAAGACAATATTCATTTTATAATTAAATAACTTTAGGTAGCTCAGAGATATAAAAAAATCAAGTAAAAGGTATGTCGTTATTTTGAGATGTACACTATTAATCGAAATAATAAATTAAACTTATTTTTCTTTATAATCAATTTAATATATACATTTAATATTAAATGTAAAATAAAAACACTTATAACAATTCTACACTTAAATACAAGTGAGTATACGGAGAAGATAGGAAATCGTTTAGTTTACCGGTAAAAGCAGAGATGACACAGAAAGCCAACAATAAAACCATTTTTCCGTTCATGATGATCTAGAAAAGAAAGAAAAGAAATATTAACATATGTTCATTAAGTGATCGTCACATTTCTCTAAACATTTGTAACACTATAAAATAACAAAGAAAACTGACTGGAAGTAAAATATATAAAGACAAAATGAATCAAATTTGAAGACTTACATTTAGTGAGGTAAGAGATACAAAATGGCTGCTGTATAGAAACGTTGGCGAATGAAAGAGGGTTAGATGAGAGAAGGCCATCGTATTTATAGGAAATCAAACAAAAGGTTGTGTTGAAAACTTCTAGGAGCTTTGTTCTTTTGAAAATGTAATTGTCATGGAGAGTTTGTTGATTCTATACAAATTAATATACAATTGTTTTGCGCAAATAATAAAAACCTTTTATCCCAAAATAGTTACACTTCAGTAATAAAGCGGATTAACTATAACATGATAATTATCGGTTTTAACGCTATTAAGTTTCATAAGAAACTAACATTTGTTGTTTATCTCGGAATAATTCTCAGAACTTGATTGACCAATATGGAATTAGTTCATACGTAAAAGACCACCCAAGAAATTTATGTTAACACTTTTGAAACAATTAGGATTATGTGAAATTAGTTTATACATAAAAAAGCAACAATAAGACGCTCGAAGAGCAATTCTGAAATAATCTTTTAACATAATTCTCGTTTGTAAAAAATCTTTTTTCACAAAAATATACTTAGTGATGTTCTATTTTTTATGTACGACCCACATATTATGGGATAGAAATTCCCAGGAGAAATCTTTGGGGAGATCCGTAAGCAAAAAAGTTATTTGCTAAATGTGTACTGCATCTCTGCTCGTTTCTTACACAGAATAAACTAACTGCAATAGTGTCGAATTGTATGCGTTTACATCAATTTTTAGATTTTTTATTTGTCCAAAAGTTTAATGTTTCGACGATGGATACGTCTGTTGAGAAAGTGCTTTGAATTCCCATTCCGATGGACGAGGTATCAATGCGAACATTCTAGCAACATTTTACTTTTTAATATCACCATTAGAGTAAATAATGATAAAATGTAATAAATAATGATAAAATGTAATAAATAATGATAAAATGTAATAAATAATGATGAAATGAAATTAGAAGATTAATTGAAACCTGGAAGAAAAAATTGCCACAAAATGTATTGAATAGGAAATTTATTTTGCGCATTTTCACATTAATATCCTAATAAACAGAGGCAATTCCAATGACTGTATTTAGTTTAAATCGACTTTTTAAATAAGAATTAATTAAAAAAATGGCGGGTGTAGATATTTAAATTAAATACTGATTCACAAAATCTTCCATAAGAATCTGATCCAGCTAATCATATGTTGCATTTTTGGAATGGTATCATCTCAGAAACTATTGATCAAGCCGGACACCATTGTTTGGGAAACTGCATAGGGGAGATAGTTAGCCCTCCTCACGATGAGTTACAATGGAAATAACTATTTCAGATTCACATTGTATTTAATAACTCAATTTTGTAGCAACGAGGGGAGATACCTCTATGGCTATGCCTATTTGAAACTATTCAGATTGTTTTCTTCAAAAAATAAATTGATACATGAAAGAACAATTAAGAAAATTCGTAATCAATTATTATTCTTTAATTAATCTTAGTGAGTTTTATTACAAGTCTCTTATTTATCAATAATATATGATATTGGATGCTTATGGTATATTTTAATCAAAATACTTGTTTTCACCCTCCTTATGGAGTCAGACTTAGACACAAGGTTGACGTTTATGCGAGGAAAATTACTCTCCCCATTGGGGCACTTTGGATTGGGACAACATTAGAAATTGAATATAAAATATAAATAAGAAATTCATGGAATTATTAGTTTATTTCGATAGTTAATTGAAATTTCTGATTTAATAATTTATAATTTCTCGTGGAGGAATATGTAACATGGTGTATTTAAATTTCTATATCATTAAATAGTTTCCACTTAACTATTAGAGTTTTCTTGTGATCAATTATGAACTAAAAATATAGAAATTATTGCGTTTTGATCTGTTCTATTATTATAGTAGAATCTGTCTTTAAAAGTAGTTCCTGTACTTTCAATATACAACCTATTTTCTGTTGGATTTTCTTTGATTGAAATAATTGCAAGATGGTATGCACTTCTTTTGTAGTAAATACTCATTTACAGTTTTATAATTGTAAGTATTCATATTCATGCTACTCGTTCTCTTCATGTTGAAGTGTATACTTGACTGATGCCCCTTTTCAGTATTGTTTTTATCATTTTGCTTTTCTTAAAACTATAGCTAAGGTTTAGTGTATTTTTGTTGAATATCTTATGTAAAATATTATTTGGTGAAAAGTGTAAGGTTGTGCATTTTTCGTCCTAGGTTGATCTTCATCATTTCATTGAATGGACGTATACACCGAATTATTTTTCTACGTATTTTTCTTGGGGCGTTTATTGGGATTTCAAATTTTATTGGAGCTAATATTAATCGTTTTAATAACCATTATGTTAAAAGACTCTGTTATAAGAAACCTTATGTTCGTTGAAAATTTCTCTATTTGAAGAATAGTTGCTAATTCTATTTTTAATTGATTGATTGTGGATGGTTTGATAGTGGGTTAACATATACGGTTTGTAAAGCCGCTTTTCAAGATGAAATGTTAACGGTTTACTTGTCTGATTGATGTAGACACAAATTTTCCATTAAAAAAAATATCCTCCTATTTCTTTCACATTTAATAGCGTAGGACACCTTCACTATGAGCAGCCTGTTGTCTTTATAAAATTGTATGTTTCCTACATTAATGTCTATAGCGAGATTAAAAGGAAAAGAAAAATTCTGACTTGATGGAAGTCAACCCCAAAACAAAAAGATATTGACTCCTTACAGAGCGAATCCTTAGAATGGAAGTGTTATGGTGTGTGCAGATCTATCTATTTCAGAAAGAAATGGACTTACCCAGACACAATAAATGCAGTTACGACTAAACGTCGTGGCAGTCATTGGTTGCAGTTATGGTCTAAAAATCATGACGCATAATTCTGTGACATACTTTTTTAAATACACTTTTGTTAATTATACCACCATGTTGGTCTTGATTATGACTCTGAAAGGCCAAAACAATATGAATATACAAAGAGATAGCAGGTCCGTTGGGCTTTCTCAACATTACCACATCAGATTTGTTTCTTGTCTTGAAATGCATTTCAAGGCTATGAAAGCTGACCGTATAAATAAAGTTATCCGTGTATCTTAACATATTTGATCACAAACCTACTAAATGGATATGAACTCACGTTACTCGACTCCATACATTTTTTGTTAATCGCATTCCATACATTCTTGGGTCTATTTTTCATGCGTTTTAAAATTAATCACGCTATTTTTTCAACCGCTCAATTACAACTTTATATTTCGTTTTTTTATGCATTTGATATAATTTCACATTAAGAAGTAAGACGGTGGCAGAGAGGTCTGCTTTAAATTTGCCCAGGCATAGAGTATTGGTGCTGGTATACCAACAACTAGTCTCTCCCCCTCTCTCTTCGACAGGGTGCAAAGAGAGTCTCTAACCTATTACGCCCCCCGCTATCTACCAATCTCCGACTCCAGTTCCATCGCCGCAATGTTGCATCCCTGTGCTTGTGTTACAAGTACTTCAATGGAATGTGCTCCGACGAACTTGCTGCACTTGTGTCCCCCAACGTATATACCCTCGATCGATCTGACTAGTAGCAACATCTGTAACTGTAGACATCCTAAGATTCTGAAAAAACTTCTATTCAAATAGCCCTTTTATCAGACCGCTTGCTTTTAAAATTCCTACCTTGTTCCCTGTTATATATATATATATATATATATATATATATATATATATATATATATATATATATATATATATATATATAACAACTTATATATTATAACTTTTAAGGGAAGTGGGGTCTGATCAACTCTGCTGGGAAGCCATGAAATTAAATACGGTCTTGTTTTTAAATTCCCGAAACAGTTTTTCATGGAAAACAACTGATGATACCTTAAATAATGTTAGAAGCAAACTAATATAATAACTGTAAAAACTAAATTGACTTACATAAGTGATTTTCCACTGAACGACTTGAGACTTAAGTTTTTTTTTATTTTTAGCCTTAATGGTTGAGAAATTTCCGAGACTATATATATATATATATATATATATATATATATATATATATATATATATATATATATATATATATATATATATATATAATGTGAGTTTGCACTTTTCTTTGTTTTTTGTTTGGTTTCACCCAAAAATGAACCACTGTATAGTGTAGGGTTTTTCAAGACTCTTTTATCCAATAACTTTTTACTCTTTGTTAATTTTTCTGATGATTTTGTAATGTTGCAGAGACGATATTGACATAAAAATGTTGTTTGGCACAAGACAAATGAAATGGACTGTAAAAATATATCTCACAGAAATGTTATGTTTTTTGGAAATGTGAAAAAATAAACAAAAACATGGTTATTGGAATATAATATGAACCTGAATTATATATATATATTTATATATATATATATATATATATATATATATATATATATATATATATATATATATATATATTTGTAAAGAATATTTATATAAATATTCAACTTCGTGATAAGTTACATTTATTGTTTTGAATCAAATAGCATGTTACTCTCCTCAGTATATATACATTACGTTGTTAAGAAAAATAAATAGAATATCCCCCAAATCCACGTTGTGCTTTTTAAACATATCGACACCAGCTTTGCTTCTAGTTTTGAAATCCCTTTAAAACTATAAAAGCAATCCGTGGGAATATTAATTTTAAAATGAAAACAAACTCTCAACTCGGATTAATTGATTCTCATTCTAGATTTGATATCGAGCGTCTAATTTCATTTCATCAACTTTATTAATTGTATTTTTATATTTCAATTTATTATTCCTCGGATATATTTCCATGCTAAGAAGTGAGAAGAGATCAAGATATGCAGATTGAAACTCCAGTATCTGAACATCCGCGGTCGGAATATTAACGAAAGACATTGCGGACATTTCGCAGGAGACGATTCTTCCACACTACCAAAATGTTGCATTAAACAGAAACATGATTATTGAATTGGTTCAACCTATATACATGGCCAACATGCAGAGTCAAAACATACGTGGTTAAATGTGCAAATATGAGATAATTATTAAGTCAAGAAAAATGTATTCTATGCATTCTTACATGAAATCATATACGAACATCTTCTCATATTTTGTTTGGATATTTAAGACAATTTAAAACATGTCTGAATATGTCTTCATTATTTTGTGATGAATATTTATTAGAAAGTAGGATTACATTAAAAAGTTACTTCAGAATTGTTATTAAATATATTGTTGTTGTAGTGTACGTCATACGAGTTCACTGTTAGACAAGTTATGCTCCTTAAAGAATTCTGAAATGAATAAGAAATAAAAAATTCTATTCAAAATCATAGAGTTCTCAAGTCTTTTTTTCATTCCATATATAATCCACTTTATTAATTAAGTGTAATCCGCTTTGATCAAAGAATTCCATTAATTACACAGACCACTTAAGCTTTAATTCGAATTAGAATCAACAAACTCTCCATGACAATTACATTTTCAAAAGAACAAAGCTCCTACAAGTGTTCAACACAACCTTTTGTTTGATTTCCTATAAATACGATGGCTTTCTCTTATCTAACCCTCTTTCATTCGCCAACGTTTCTATACAGCAGCCATTCTGTATCTCTTACAATCACCAAATGTAAGTCTTAAAATTTGATTCATTTTCAATTTCGTGTTTCTATCTTTTACTTATAGTAAGTTTTGTACTAAATGATTCAGCTTCAAATTTACTGTTATTTCATAGTGTTACAAATACTTCAAGAAATGCGACGTTCACTTAATGAGCATATTTTCATATTTCTTTCTTTTTCTCTTCTAGATCATCATGAACGGGAAAATGGTTTTATTGTTGGCTTTCTGTGTCATTTCTGCTTTTAACGGTAACACAAACGATTTCCTATCTTCTCCGTACACTTATCTGTATTTAAGTGTAGAATTATTATGAATGTTTGTATTTCATAGGTTTTATATCAAATCTTTACTATTATATTGATTTATATACATGTCTGAATTATAAAAAAAACAAGTTTAACGTATTATTTCATACCATCAAAATAACGACATCCTTTTACTTGATTTCTTTTTTTATTTCTGGTGTATATATGTATAGACTTAGAAAATTACTAATAGGCCTATTCTATGTTTATAAATATCACGAACATAATAAAAATATTGCAGATGTTTTAGTCTTACTAATTCAAGTAGTTTAAAATCGATTGAACTAATTTAATAACTTCTTATATTTTACAAAAAGTACATTTGATTTTACTTTTTATTTTCCTCTCATTCTACTATAAATATTCAGAATGAAAGTAAAATATACAATTGAATAAATGCGTCTGGTACATGTAAATAAAACAGACGTAACTAATCCAGATTCAGTCACACGATGTTACATTCGTAGGAGAATGAATTAGTAAAACATCTATAGAAATAAATACTAAATTTAGAAATGTTAAAAATATTTTAAATATAATTTTACGTTTTAATTACACAATTTTATTTACCAATTACATTCTGTATTGTTACCATTTCGTTTTGGCATTTATTCTGAAGAATTTATTTATTCTGCTTGAAGCATACATACTTTTGGTTTACACGGATGTATTATTATGTTATTTAAGATAAAACATTAAAAAGATATTAAAAAATAATGTTTGGTTAATGGAATTTATTAAAAAGTTAAGCCAATTCATCAAATAATTAGTCTCCAATTTTAAGCAATAGCGAAAATATATGAAGTTAATCTCAAATCATGGAAATGAAAAGTGGCAATGAAATAAAGTAAACAGAAATGAACTTACGGTTTCGGGATTTTTGTACTTTTCATATTCGATTTTTTTCTCATTGATTAGTCGGTATTTTTAAAATTCTTTCTAAGATTACGGATAGATTTAGAGTTAATGAAGATACATTTTCTTACCGTCTGGATTATCAGGCGAATCCGAATTCAGGGCAAGCAGCTATAAAATTACCCATTGTTTTAAAAGTTCCGCGTCTTTCTTATTATATTAATTCATCTCTTCGGAACTCTGGCTGGTGTAAGTCGATTCAGAATATCTCATAGGATGACATTGTAAATTATTTTTCGGAATTTCTAGGATTGTTATAAATAATTAGGATTGTTGCTATTATTTCAAACCCTTTTCTCGCCGTTGTTTTGTCTATTCAGAACGTTTTAGCCGATAGAACCTTCGGCTATGTAAGGTGCAGCTTTCTGAAATTGGTAATTGTCTAGTTGACCATGATAATCTTTATGTTGAACTCCGGAACCTATATGGGATTTTGTAACTGAAACCTTTATTTAAACTAATGGCCTAACGGTTAAAAGCGTTGGCTTACACTCAGTTGTAAGTGAGAGATGTCTGTAAATTAAAGGTATAATCCTTACTACAGGTGATAATAACTAAAAATAACATAAACTATCACTTTTATTCAGCCATGAACGAGAACAATTTACTCTCGTGTATTAAATAAAGGAGTCCGTTAGAAATTCTGTAAAGATTCCCGAGTCCGATATAAAAATTCACAAGTTCGACTAGAAGATTACCCCATTCAAAAAGTTGCACCTGAAGAAGGAGGGGGTTACATGAAATTATACTTCGTGACTAGAAAAACCGAGATCAAAATAGTAATCCGAACACCCCAAATAATCCAAATATAAATTAATTGATGAAGAATAAATAGATGGAATCGTCATCATTCATGTGAAGTTTAAGAAACTATTCTAGTTATTTTCATACAGACATTGATATTTATTTGAAGAAAATATCATATGAATTAATCTTACGAGAAAACTCTTTGAAATAAGGAAACTGCAGCCAGAACTAGCCCCTATCCTCACAAAACTGTTCTATCCTTGCCTGAAGGAGAATTCTTCCCACCTCTTTGGAAAACATTATCAGTTTGGTAGTGACTCAGCTGTTAAACCAGACAAACCCAAATTTCCTCGACACAGATTTACGTAAATAGAAAAAAAAATGAAATAATTTTTAAAGCAGGAAAAACACTCACCGTATTTTATGTTTATGAAAAAATAATTTTGTTTTACGAAGAAAATTTATGAAAGAACATTTATAAAAGAAAAAAATCACAAGAAAGTTGAATTAAAAAAAATTGTTTTCGAGAATTCTTTTTGCTCATTTTAAAATTTAGTCATTCTCATCAAGGTGTACACTCTGCATTGATGTATCGCCTATACCATTGATCAGTTAAAGTATTTCTTCGTGCGATGTTGCAGATATGTTCGCATGTGCGCAAGTTTCTTTTGGCTAAGAGTTTTCTTTTGTAGCAAAATTGGACCAGTCTTCGGGGGAATAAATGAGCTGTCCTAACGCGATAAAATTCATTATGACTTTAATCAATTGTCTTAAATTACCGTAAGCATGCCAGAAAATTGGATAAGCGCTTCGGAAGCCTCCGGCCGTTTATGTAAACAGTCAGAAAAAGCTGAACGAAAAGTCGGTTTTGTCTCGTTCAAAAGCTGAACCAGTACCAGAAACTGCAGCTAGAACTAGCTCCTATCCTCACAAATAAGCTCAGACGTTGCCTGAAGGAGAATGCTACCCATCTCCTTTGATAACTTCGTCAGTCTGCCCAATAATTAAAATACTGGAGATTGGTCTTCTGCATCTCAGTACAGACCGATCAGTCTACATAACAAACAAGTTGTTTGAATCTGATAAATCAATAAATTGTCAATCACCTCAGTAAAAGTAATATGCTTATTGACAAGCAATACGGATTTTATCATGAAAAACGAACAGCTGATGTATTGATTGTAATATCGCACGGACTCAGTGACTCCATAGACAAGGTCTTCGTCTTTCGGTCAATAGATTTTAATATATCAAAATCATTTAATATAGTCTTGCTTCATAAGCTTTCTCGCTATGGAATATCCAAAAATGTCTTCTCAACGCTAAAAAAATTCTGTTTCTCTGATAGGTCTATAAAAATAGTCGTTGATGGCCAGAAATCTGGAGCACATGAAATCAATGCTGCCGTGCTTGGAAGATCCATTCTGTGGACAACTCCTTTCTTGATATTAATCGTTGACCTTCGCAATGATATTCTGAGATCATTTGTTGACATAAATGCTAACGACACAACGGTCTACGGCAGCACTCTGAAAATCATTGAATGATCAAAAACCTTGTCGATTATCTCTCCCCCGATCTAGATCAAGTGTTGTAATCGGAGGAAAAGTGTCTTCTTACCTTTAACACCCAGCAAACCACGAATCTTTAATCTGAAGGGATGGTTCCATCTTCGAGAAAACCACTTGCTTTGACACACTCTTAAGACTTAATTTAACCCCATACCTCAAATGGTAGACTTGCATCAAAGTCGATGGAAAAACGGTTCGAATATTTTACCGCCCTAGAAAGTACCTGACCTATGATGCAACCTGTATAAGACTCACATTCGGTTCAAGATCGTGCACTGTTGCACCATCTGATGATGTACCTTTTAAAGCACTCTTGTTTGCTTTTACAGAGTAAAAAAACACCCCACTTGCGGAACACATTCACGCAGGAATGCTTCTCTACAAACTATTACATGGTCGTTTTCATATCCAATGCATACAACTATATGTTGAGTCGTATTGTTAATTAATCATAGTTTTTAATCCTTTCATAGTATTGTTCCATAATCCAATTTAAACTCTAACTAATACTTATCATTGAGTGACTTTTGGCCTTCGTAAGTGATGAACACTTACTATAAATTGAACTGCATCACAATCTGTATCATCTAAGCTTGTTTTACTAAAATAGGTACAAACGAAGTCGTTGTTCTTTTACTCGGTAATCGATTTTAATGTTTATTTAATTAATTTAAAAAAACAATCGATAACAGTTAAAAATTGACTACAGTTAATTGTAAAATAAATATTTAATTTAAAAAACAATTAATATAAATATTTTGCAATCGAATGTAACGGAAGTTAGTGAAAGTAAAAGTTATTTTTTAAGGTATTGAATATTTTATCAGGGCTTCATAATAGAGGTTTTAGAGATTTAAACATATCTTTGAATAAAAGATGCATATTACCGAGAAATAATGTTTTTTTTTATATATATTACTGCACTTACAGTATGGGTTAACGTCGATACTATACTTGATTATTAACATAAAAGCTGGTGTAACTGACACCCTTCAAGTATGGGTTAACGTCGATACTATACTTGATTATTAACATAAAAGCTGGTGTAACTGACACCCTTCAAGTATGGGGTAACGTCGATACTATACTTAATTATTAACATAAAAGCTGGTGTAACTGACACCCTTCAAGTATGGGTTAACGTCAGTACTATACTTAATTATTAACATAAACGCTGGTGTAACTGACACCCTTCAAGTGTGGGTTAACGTCGATACTATACTTAATTATTACCATAAAAGCTGGTGTAACTGACACCCTTCAAGTATGGGTAACGTCGATACTATACTTAATTATTAACATAAAAGCTGGTGTAACTGACACCTTTAGGAGTGGGTTAACGTCGATACTATACTTAATTATTAACATAAAAGCTGGTGTAACTAACACCCTTCAAGTATTGGTTAACGTCGATACTATACTTAATTATTAACATAAAAGCTGGTGTAACTGACACCCTTTAAGTATGGGTTAACGTCGATACTATACTTGATTATTAACATAAAAGCTGGTGTAACTAACACCCTTCAAGTATGGGTTAACGTCGAGACTATACTTAATTATTAACATAAAAGCTGGTGTAACTGACACCCTTCAAGTATGGGTTAACGTCGATACTATACTTAATTATTAACATAAAAGCTGGTGTAACTAACACCCTTCAAGTATGGGTTAACGTCGATACTATACTTAATTATTAACATAAAAGCTGGTGTAACTGACACCTTTATGAGTGGGTTAACGTCGATACTATACTTAATTATTAACATAAAAGCTGGTGTAACTAACACCCTTCAAGTATTGGTTAACGTCGATACTATACTTAATTATTAACATAAAAGCTGGTGTAACTGACACCCTTTAAGTATGGGTTAACGTCGATACTATACTTGATTATTAACATAAAAGCTGGTGTAACTAACACCCTTCAAGTATGGGTTAACGTCGAGACTATACTTAATTATTAACATAAAAGCTGGTGTAACTGACACCTTTATGAGTGGGTTAACGTCGATACTATACTTAATTATTAACATAAAAGCTGGTGTAACTAACACCCTTCAAGTATTGGTTAACGTCGATACTATACTTAATTATTAACATAAAAGCTGGTGTAACTGACACCCTTTAAGTATGGGTTAACGTCGATACTATACTTGATTATTAACATAAAAGCTGGTGTAACTAACACCCTTCAAGTATGGGTTAACGTCGAGACTATACTTAATTATTAACATAAAAGCTGGTGTAACTGACACCCTTCAAGTATGGGTTAACGTCGATACTATACTTAATTATTAACATAAAAGCTGGTGTAACTGACACCCTTCAAGTATGGGTTAACGTCGATACTATACTTAATTATTAGCATAAAAGCTGGTGTAACTAACACCCTTCAAGTATGGGTTAACGTCGATACTATACTTAATTATTAACATAAAAGCTGGTGTAACTGACACCCTTCAAGTATGGGTTAACGTCGATACTATACTTGATTATTAACATAAAAGCTGGTGTAACTAACACCCTTCAAGTATGGGTTAACGTCGATACTATACTTAATTATTAACATAAAAGCTGGTGTAACTGACAGCCTTTAAGTATGGGTTAACGTCGATACTATACTGGATTATTAACATAAAAGCTGGTGTAACTAACACCCTTCAGGTATAGGTTAACGTCGATACTATACTTAATTATTAACATAAAAGCTGGTGTAACTGACACCCTTCAAGTATGGGTTAACGTCGATACTATACTTAATTATTAACATAAAAGCTGGTGTAACTGACACCCTTCATGTATGGGTTAACGTCGATACTATACTTAATTATTAACATAAAAGCTGGTGTAACTGACACCCTTCAAGTATGGGTTAACGTCGATACTATACTTAATTATTAACATAAAAGCTGGTGTAACTAACACCCTTCAAGTATTGGTTAACGTCGATACTATACTTAATTATTAACATAAAAGCTGGTGTAACTAACACCCTTCAAGTATGGGTTAACGTCGATACTATACTTAATTATTAACATAAACGCTGGTGTAACTAACACCCTTCAAGTATGGGTTAACGTCGATACTATACTTAATTATTAACATAAAAGCTGGTGTAACTGACACCCTTTAAGTATGGGTTAACGTCGATACTATACTTGATTATTAACATAGAAGCTGGTGTAACTAACACCCTTCAAGTATGGGTTAACGTCGATACTATACTTAATTATTAACATAAAAGCTGGTGTAACTGACACCCTTTAAGTATGGGTTAACGTCGATACTATACTTGATTATTAACATAAAAGCTGGTGTAACTGACACCCTTCAAGTATGGGTTAACGTCGATACTATACTTAATTATTAACATAAAAGCTGGTGTAACTGACACCCTTTAAGTATGGGTTAACGTCGATACTATACTTGATTATTAACATAAAAGCTGGTGTAACTAACACCCTTCAAGTATGGGTTAACGTCGATACTATACTTAATTATTAACATAAAAGCTGGTGTAACTGACACCCTTCAAGTATGGGTTAACGTCGATACTATACTTTATTATTAACATAAAAGCTGGTGTAACTAACACCCTTCAAGTATTGGTTAACGTCGATACTATACTTAATTATTAACATAAAAGCTGGTGTAACTGACACCCTTTAAGTATGGGTTAACGTCGATACTATACTTGATTATTAACATAAAAGCTGGTGTAACTAACACCCTTCAAGTATGGGTTAACGTCGATACTATACTTAATTATTAACATAAAAGCTGGTGTAACTGACACCCTTTAAGTATGGGTTAACGTCGATACTATACTTAATTATTAACATAAAAGCTGGTGTAACTGAAACCCTTCAAGTATGGGTTAACGTCGATACTATACTTAATTATTAACATAAAAGCTGGTGTAACTGACACCCTTTAAGTATGGGTTAACGTCGATACTATACTTGATTATTAACATAAAAGCTGGTGTAACTAACACCCTTCAAGTATGGGTTAATGTCGATACTATACTTAATTATTAACATAAAAGCTGGTGTAACTGACACCCTTCAAGTATGGGTTAACGTCGATACTATACTTAATTATTAACATAAAAGCTGGTGTAACTGACACCCTTCAAGTATGGGTTAACGTCGATACTATACTTAATTATTAACATAAAAGCTGGTGTAACAAACACTCTTCAAGTATTGGTTAACGTCGATACTATACTTAATTATAAACATAAAAGCTGATGTAACTGACACCCTTTAAGTATGGGTTAACGTCGATACTATACTTGATTATGAACATAAAAGCTGGTGTAACTAACACCCTTCAAGTATGGGTTAACGTCGATACTATACTTAATTATTAACATAAAAGCTGGTGTAACTGACACCTTTTAAATATGGGTTAACGTCGATACTATACTTTATTATTAACATAAAAGCTGGTGTAACTGACACCCTTTAAGTATGGGTTAACGTCGATACTATACTTAATTATTAACATAAAAGCTGGTGTAACTGACACCCTTTAAGTATGGATTAACGTCGATACTATACTTGATTATTAACATAAAAGCTGGTGTAACTAACACCCTTCAAGTATGGGTTAACGTCGATACTATACTTAATTATTAACATAAAAGCTGGTGTAACTGACACCCTTCAAGTATGGGTTAACGTCGATACTATACTTGATTATTAACATAAAAGCTGGTGTAACTGACACCCTTCAAGTATGGGTTAACGTCGATACTATACTTAATTGTTAACATAAAAGCTGGTGTAACTGACACCCTTCAAGTATGGGTTAACGTCGAGACTATACTTAATTGTTAACATAAAAGCTGGTGTAACTTACACCCTTCAAGTATGGGTTAACGTCGATACTATACTTAATTATTAACATAAAAGCTGGTGTAACTGACACCCTTCAAGTATGGGTTAACGTCGATACTATACTTAATTATTAACATAAAAGCTGGTGTAACTAACACCCTTCAAGTATTGGTTAACGTCGATACTATACTTAATTATTAACATAAAAGCTGGTGTAACTGACACCCTTTAAGTATAGGTTAACGTCGATACTATACTTGATTATTAACATAAAAGCTGGTGTAACTAACACCCTTCAAGTATGGGTTAACGTCGATACTATACTTAATTATTAACATAAAAGCTGGTGTAACTGACACCCTTTAAGTATGGGTTAACGTCGATACTATACTTGATTATTAACATAAAAGCTGGTGTAACTAACACCCTTCAAGTATGGGTTAACGTCGATACTATACTTAATTATTAACATAAAAGCTGGTGTAACTGACACCCTTTAAGTATGGGTTAACGTCGATACTATACTTGATTATTAACATAAAAGCTGGTGTAACTGACACCCTTCAAGTATGGGTTAACGTCGATACTATACTTAATTATTAACATAAAAGCTGGTGTAACTGACACCCTTTAAGTATGGGTTAACGTCGATACTATACTTGATTATTAACATAAAAGCTGGTGTAAGTAACACCCTTCAAGTATGGGATAACGTCGATACTATACTTAATTATTAACATAAAAGCTGGTGTAACTGACACCCTTCAAGTATTGGTTAACGTCGATACTATACTTAATTATTAACATAAAAGCTGGTGTAACTGACACCCTTCAAGTATGGGTTAACGTCGATACTATACTTAATTATTAACATAAAAGCTGGTGTAACTAACACCCTTCAAGTATTGGTTAACGTCGATACTATACTTAATTATTAACATAAAAGCTGGTGTAACTGACACCCTATCAAGTATGGGTTAACGTCGATACTATACATAATTATTAACATAAAAGCTGGTGTAACTGACACCCTTCAAGTATGGTTTAACGTCGATACTATACTTAATTATTAGCATAAAAGCTGGTGTAACTGACACCGTTCAAGTATGGGTTAACGTCGATACTATACTTAATTATTAACATAAAAGCTGGTGTAACTGACACCCTTCAAGTATGGGTTAACGTCGATACTATACTTAATTATTAACATAAAAGCTGGTGTAACTGACACCCTTCAAGTATGGGTTAACGTCGATACTATACTTAATTATTAACATAAAAGCTGGTGTAACTGACACCCTTCAAGTATGGGTTAACGTCGATACTATACTTAATTATTAACATAAAAGCTGGTGTAACTGACACCCTTTAAGTATGGGTTAACGTCGATACTATACTTAATTATTAACATAAAAACTGGTGTAACTGACACCATGTTTGAAAAAGTAGAACCTCAAAAAAAATATAAATTTGTGAGTTTAATTACATTGATTATCAAATAATTATCTTTTTTTAGAAATAAAGTGAACAGTTTCCGGTGGATAATATAAATAATTATTAATATAATATATTTTATTGTATTATTTTTCATTTTGATTATTTATGTTATTTCATTTTAATTGTTTCTGTAAATATATAGAAACTATTATGCACATACAAATATACAAACATATGCACATCTTATTTTATGAATAGTAAAATAAATAAAAATAAATTAGTTCTAATAGTTACTTCAGTTCAGTTCGTCCTTTATGTGTTGATAAATGAAAGGACATTATATTTACCCAATGCTGTGTCTTTGGCAATTATCATCATGAACAAACTTTATCACTACAGAATATATGGAATTATATAATTATAAAAAATGTTCAAAAAATAATCTTCGTGACAGTTTAACCATACATTACAACCTATTAATAACTGACATCAAATAATGATCTTATTCTTGATAAAATAAAACGTGTAAAATATAAATTTATGAACCTTTCACAAAAATTAAATTTACTTGATTTTTTATTTGAGTCGATATTGTTTGATTAGTATTTTTTATTTATTGATATGTCATTCGATCTGCTTAAAAACACAAAGATTTTATGAGTTTTAATGCAATATAATTAATAGCATATGTTCTGCTTTCTTACTGTTATAGCGAACCAAGCTGCTCCTGTAGTACCATGCGATCTGGAAGTACTTCCTTGTGATGAAGTAAAAGGTGAGAAAAACGTATTACTATTGATTTTATTCTTACTTAACTATCAAAGAGTTAAATCTATAGATATAAAAGTAAATTATACTTACACATGGTATATGTAAAAAACAAACATATTAACTCGAGATTCAACCACTCGATGTATGATTTGGTAATAGGATTAATTATTTTTACATTTATTTAATAAATCTTAAAATAGCATTTAAAATATGAAGAAATAATGAAAAATATTATTTTACCTTTTAATTTCACGAAGGAAAAATAAGTTTTGTACTTGTTCATTTTTATATAAAAATCGTCTGATTACTTAAAATAAAAATTGTATGTGTAGTAGGACAGCAATGACAAGAATTGATTAAACAAATGCGATATAAGACAGCATATCGAGTCGACACTACAAGGTAAATATATAAAATAGAAATAGAAAAATATTTCTTATAATCATTTGTCTATATATTAAGTGCATCATTTTTTGTTAATAAACAAATGAAGATTATATCGACCTAGACAATTATATTTTCATCAGAATGTTTTTCACTAAATCATTTTGTGTTGAAATTATTTAATAAGAAAATGTAGAAATTTGATTTATTTGAGTTGTGTATTGTTTATTGTTTATAAAATAAAATCAATGACTTATTTTTCGTTTTTTAATCCAGTGGTTGAACCTCCATGCAACGATCTTCCATGCGATGACCAGCCAAAAGGTGTAAAAAATTATATTTGATTTTACGACTTTCGATTTTACCTTTTATTTTTTTCTTATTCTACAGTAAATAATGAAAACGTTCAGAGATAAATGAAAATTATACTTAAAACAAATGATAAATACGCACGCTGATATGAAATAATGACATATGTAATAAATCGAGTTTCAGAACCTCGATAACAGATTATTGTGATCGATAATCAGAAATAAGAGATCATAAAATTATATATATGATTATTTTTTCAGAGTGATAGTTTATGGTCCCTTTATAAAACAGTCTAAATAGCTTAGTTAATAAACTGGATGTCTCAAGGTTCCCGTTTCGATTCCCAATCATGCCATCCTATTTATATGTTCGGAATTTATTTTTTATTATTAGTGCAATATTTTCCATCTCTAAAATAAGTTTATATTATATTTAAAAATGAATCAAATACCGCAAAATATCTATTACGTTTAACGTAAAAATTGTAACTAAGGGCGGACAGACAGGTAACACTCCATACAAAATATAAACATAGTCCTCTAACTTATAATAAATAAAAAGTTAAGTGTAGTATGGCAGCTATTACAATGATTGATTAAAAATGATATAAGCAAGAAGATCGCTTCGACACTACAAGATGAAAATAGATAACAACTTTTATAAATTTCATTATTGTTTTGTTAATAAGCAAAAGCACATCATATTTAACTCAGAAAATTAACATTTTCATCAACAAATGTTAAAACTAAATCATTGTTCTGTTGGGATTATTTAATAAGTGAATGTGTGAAAATTTATTTATTTTAATTTTGTATTGTTTATGAGTTTACATTTAATAAAATAAATGACGTATTTTCTGTTTTCTTATCCAGTGGTTGAACATCCATGCAACGATTCTCCATGTGATGACCCACCAAAAGGTGCGAAAAAATCTATTTGACCTCACAACTATAGATTCAATTATATATTTGCTTCTTACACTACAGTTAATTATAAAAAACTTTCAGATATAAAAATAAATTATACGTAAAAGATATGAAAACATAAGCGTAGTGTATGTAAAAAACAAAAACATACGTAATGAATCGAAGTTCATCAACTCAATACAAGATTTGTGTGATCGATAATAAAAAAGAAAAGATCATAAAATTACGTTGATTTTATGTCATTTTGAATTGTTTATGAGTTTTTATGCAATAAAATAAATGACTTATTTTCGGTTTTCTTATCATTACATATCCAGTGGCTGAACCTCCATGCGACAATCCTCCATGTGATGACCAACCAAAAGGTGCGAAAATATATTTTTTATTTTACAAATTGTATTTTATTATTATTTTTTTCTTGCGTTGCGATAAAACGCATAGATTTAAAAGTAAATTACACCTGAAAGATATGAATAAATACGCATAGTATATGTAAACTAAACTCAACTAATCGATGTAGGATTATTCTAAGTAGAATAGAAAGGTAATAAATATAGAATAAACGAAATATTTATTTAATAAATTTTGAAATTAAATTTAAAAATGTGAAAAATCATGTAAAATAATATATCGCGAAGCAAACATAAATCGTAAAAGGAAAAGTCTCTTGTATTTAAGAAATTCTAAAAATGCAGTTTTATCTATGTTGAAAGCGGAAACATTTTATAACTTTAAATACAGTGAAATCAATAACGTATTTACCGCTTGTATTTTGTCTTTTCAGCATTATTTCCAGTTGTACTTAACTTCATCTTGCGAGGTGATTCAAGCTATATCAGTTAAAAGTAATTCAGTTTGAGATTGTACAACACTTGCTTCATTGTAGACTGCTACGTAAACATATCAACAGGAGTATCCATTGTATCTCGCCTTTGAACAGAAGCTTTTCTATACAAAACTATCGTTTTTGTAGAATGGGATAACTTAGTATCCCGAAATGATTTTCTTTTTCTTGTGAAAATATGGCATGGGGCAAAATTAATTAATCAACTCTTTGTAAAAATTAAATTTAGTTTAATATTCAAATCGATATTCGTGAAATCGATAATCAGAAAGAAGAACTCACAAAAGTATATTGGTTTATTTGTACTTTGTATTGTTTACATTTATCTGGTGTTTAAGCACAAATAATGTTATGAGTTTAAATGTAATAAAATCAATGATTATTGGCTGTTTTTTATAATTACATATTCAGTGGTGCCTGAAGCTCCATGCGACGATCCGCCATGTAATGACCAACCAAAAGGTGCGTAAAATATATTTGATCTCATAACTTTGGATTTAACTGTTAATTTTTTTCTTACTCTACAGTCAATTATGAAAATTTACAGATATAAAAAATAAAACATATGTAAGAATACGAATGGTATATGTAAACAAAACGAACGTAACTAATCGAGTATAATTTTGGTTATTCGGACTACATTTCTCAACTTGAGTTTTATCATCACAATGTTTCGGCTGCTGTCATCTCTGTCCTTCTTCAGGTGTATTTCTTCTAACTCGGGAATATTTTTGTCGAACTCTGGAATCTGGACGGAATTTCGAACGGAGCCCTTTATTTAATCCACGGGGGGGATGTATTGTTCCGTCAGCCATGACTGAGAGAAGTATTCAGTAATTCGCAATTCTTCGTATTCTTCACACCGAGAATTGAACATTCAACTGTCAGATGACTATCACTTAAAAATTTAACTTAGTACTATATCCACTGCGGCACGAACAGATCTAGTATGGATTTTGATAGCCTTAAACCTATTCTTGTTTTCCTTATGTGTAGTCTTACTACTTATCACTATATATCAGTACTTCTATAATTACATATCATTGTATATATATATGTATATATATATATATATATATATATATATATATATATATATATATATATATATATATATATATATATATATATATATATATACAGGGTGTTTCAAAAGTCTTGGGAACATAACGATTTTTAATAACTCAAAAACTATTAGGAGTTGAAAAATGAAATTGGTACCGTTGGAAAGGTTAAAGTTTCAAGTTTTGTGGGGAATCTTCAAAGTTGCTCAATATGAGCACCATTCGTCACACGGCAGACATCTAGTCGATAGTCCATTTCCTGCCAAACGCGTTCCAGCATCTTGACGTCAATGGTTCCCACAACTGCCGTTACTCGAGCCTTTAGTTCGTCAATATCTCTTGGAAGGGGCGGCACATAGACTTGTTGCTTGACAAAGCCCCAAAGGAAAAAGTCACACGGGGTAAGATCTGGAGACCTAGGAGGCCAGGGCATGATAACATCATCACCTCGCCCAGATCTCCCAATCCATCTACCAGGCAGCCTTGTGTTAAGAAACTGCCTTACTCTAAGACTCCAGTGTGGTGGTGCACCATCTTGTTGAACAATGAAGTCATCAGATTCTGCTTGTTCCAACTGAGCCATTAACCAGTCTTCCAGCATGTTGAGATAGGATTCACCAGTGATAGTTGCCTCTTCAAAGAAGAACGGTCCATAGACACCTTTCTTGGAAATTGCACAAAACACGTTCACTTTTGGTGAATCTCGCTCGTGCTCAAGAAGTTCATGAGGATTCTCAGTACCCCATATGCGAGTGTTATGCTTGTTAACTTTGCCATTCAGATGGAAGGTCGCCTCATCGCTAAAAACAAGCCGGTCATCAAAGCCGTTATCTTCCAACTTCTCTTGCATTGCAATGCAAAAGTCACGGCGAAGTGGCTTATCAGTGTCCTTCAACTTTTGGACCAACTTGAGCTTGTAAGGTACCATTTGCAGTCGTTTCCTTAAGACACGCCAGACAGTTGCTGGAGCAAGCTGAAGTTCCCTGCTGGCTCTTCTCACTGATTTACGGGGGCTCCGCTGAAAGGCTGTCCGAACTTGCTCAACTGCATCTTCTGAAGTTGAAGGGCGACCTGTTCGCTTACTTGGGCACAAACACCCATCTTTCACAAATTTAGCATGCCATCTGACAATGGATTTCCTTTGAGGGGCTTCTTTTTTAAATTTCCTGCGAAATGCACGCTGAACACATGTCCACGATTCAGTCTTTGCAAATTGGAGGACGCAAAATGCCTTGTCTTGTTTAGAGAACGCCATTACTGCACCTGGAAAGATAACACGAAAATCATTAGTATGACCAAAAACTTGATTAAGCAAGCTTTAAAATGGCACCAGTTTCATTTTTCTACCTGAAATAGTTCATGAGATATACGCATTTGTAATGTTCCCAAGACCTTTGAAACACCCTGTATATATATATATATATATATATATATATATATATATATATATATATATATATATATAGAGAGAGAGAGAGAGAGAGAGAGAGAGAGAGAGGAGAGAGAGAAGAAGACGAAGAAGATCGGAGGTTACAGCGGCTGAAACGTTGTGATCGTAACATTCAAGATGAGAAATGTAGTCCGATTAACCAAAAATCATACAAATTATCAATCCTCATCTAAAAAATTCAGAAATATAACTAATCGATAATCAGCAATAATAAATAATAACATTATATTGATTTAATATACTTTTATATTGTTTATTAGTTTTGATACAATAAAATGATGACATATTTTCCGTTCTTTTATCCAGTGGTTGAAGTTCCATGCAACGATCTTCCATGTGATGACCAACCAAAAGGTGCGAGAAAATATATTTGATTTTACGACTTTGGAGTTTTCGTCTTACTCTAGAGGCAGTAATGAAAATTTACAGTTATAGACAAAGAGTATTCCTAAAGCATATGTAAACAAACATATAGTATATGTAAACAAACGTATAGTATATGTAAACAAACGTATAGTATATGTAAACAAACGTATAGTATATGTAAACAAACGTATAGTATATGTAAACAAACATATAGTATATGTAAACAAACATATAGTATATGTAAACAAACGTATAGTATATGTAAACAAACGTATAGTATATGTAAACAAACGTATAGTATATGTAAACAAACGTATAGTATATGTAAACAAACGTATAGTATATGTAAACAAACGTATAGTATATGTAAACAAACGTATAGTATATGTAAACAAACGTATGGTATATGTAAACAAACGTATAGTATATGTAAACAAACATATAGTATATGTAAACAAACATATAGTATATGTAAACAAACGTATAGTATATGTAAACAAACGTATAGTATATGTAAACAAACGTATAGTATATGTAAACAAACATATAGTATATGTAAACAAACATATAGTATATGTAAACAAACATATAGTATATGTAAACAAACGTATAGTATATGTAAACAAACGTATAGTATATGTAAACAAACGTAACTAATCGAGGTTGAGCAACTCGATATAGGATTTGTGTGATCGATTATCAGAAATAACAAATGATGAAATTATATTCATTTATTTGTATTTTGTATTGTTTACATTCATATAAAAGCCTTTTGATCTGTTTTAAAAACACAATACATTTTATGAGTTTTAATATAATAAAACCAATGACTTATTTTCCGTCTTTTTACGATTATATATTCAGTGGCGCCTGAACTTCCATGCAAACAGCCTCCATGTTAAAACAAATAAAAAGGTGAGAAACTTATATGTGAATTTATGACTTTGCATTTTATTATTTTTATACTCTTTTTTACTCTACTATTAAGAATGAAAATCAACAGATATAAAAGTTAATTATACCTAAGACAGTTTTATAAATACGCGTGGTATATGTCAACAATATTCATGCAACTAGAGTCAGCCATTCGATGTAGAATTTTGTAGTTGTAGTATTACTTACTCTAATTATGTAAAACAACAATAAAAAAAGTGTTAAAGAAAGAAAGAATTACGAAATATTTATTCAATAAAATTTACAAGTAAATTTAGAAATCTGAAAAATAATGTAAAGTAATATTTAAAGTGATAATTACAAGAACATCGCTTATTTTTAAGATGTCATAAAAATGCAGTTTTGTCTGTTTTTAAAGCACAAAGATTTTGATAACTTTTAATATAATAAAATCAATGACTTCTTTTCGCTTTCTTCTTATAGATCCTGGCGAGGCTGAACTTCGATGCGACATACTGTCCTGTGATTCATGATGTGCAAAGTAAACAAGCATTTCAGACACGTTTTACTCATGTTTTATTACAAAGAAGGAAAAATAAAAATGTATTGTTTATTCAAACTTTTGTCTTTGTTTTAATTTCTATCTTGTTATTTCAATGTTTTGAAACGTAATGAATTCATTTTTTTACTTGAAATAATTCTAAATACGTGTTCATTAAAAAGATCTTTTTAAAGAAGCAAATATATTGAAATTATATATCTCTCGGTTATTTATCAATTTTGATTTACTAGATAACTGAATGAAGTAAGTTTGATTATGTCCTATCATTGACACAAAACAGTTTCGAATATCTCAGTTGTTAATTTCCTTCTTTGTCCAAACGATGATCTTAACAATTATAGAAGTTCTGTTTTTGTATGTTTTAGTTTCTCCATAAAACTACAAAGTGCATTCATGTAATGTGTCATGTCTAAAGAAAGAGAATACATAACATTTGTTTGAGTATTGTTATTTTATTACCTGTTACCTCAACCGTTAGGCACAAGGTTATTATATATATGAATTCTATTTTTGACTGTTTCGTTGTTAATCTGTTGTATTTACAATAACTCTGGCACCCGGTGAGGCTAGCGATCGTCGTAGTTGTGTATGTCTCTTGTCATGAATTGATGGGGTTTCGATTCTCGTTCCTGGCCGAGGTAATACGTCTGATTTTCTGAAATAAAAGGGCTTAACATAACTGTTGTGGTTGCAAGGTTGAACAATAATTAGTGAGGAATACAATGAAGACGCAAACAACAAGGAGAATGCAATAATAAGTGTATTAAAGAAAAGGTATAGTTACAGTATGTACAAATGAAGGTGTCGAGTCAGAGAGTCTTGGTGGGAGGACATGTACGCTCTTCGGCGACACTTCCGGTGGCATTTAGGTAACACACACTAAGGCCAACCTAGGCTTGCCATTTATAGTGTAACGTTATTCGTATATGCAAATGAGTGGTTGCCACCACAACAATAACAATGGGACAACGTTGTGCTGTTAACAATTAACAACTTTTATTATTTGAATACACATTTCTTTGCGAAATCTTTTATCCATTTGTTTCACACCCTCAGCTGCTTACATTAGAAGATGTAGAACAAAAAAATTCGCCAGGAGTTCAAATAATATTCCCAATTCGATAGCAGTTCACCAGCCTCACCGTAGAACCTAACAGTTATACAATCGAAAATCCTGATTATTTAAATTCCCCATAAAACACATTAATAAAGCACATTAATTGAATTTGTTATGTATAATGAACACCTATATATCTATGGAGTATATACTAGGATATGGATAATGATTACTTCCGTTCATCTTTGGCTTATAAGCAGGATATAAATTAAGTTACGATCCAAATATAAAAAAATATATGGTCAATTCTAATATACCGCCATTTTCATAAGGAAAATAAGGATACTTTGTTACAAGTCACCCGATAATAGTTTATTGCAGTTCGATAATATTGTTCAATTTGTATTTTTTATTATTTTCACAGTTATAACGAGTTTAAGCGGATGAATTTGAAGCTTTTATGAACAATTATTGCATATGAGATGCTACTATTTCCTCGTGGTTACTTTCATATAATGAAGTTGACACGATAATAATAAATGAGTTCTTAAATATAGCGATAAAACCAGACTGGGGGGGGGGCGCAAAAACTTTTTTTTCTTAATTAAAATATTTCTATGTATGAGGGAGGGTAAAAAAAAATTTAGGGGGGGGGCAAACTTTTTTTCTTTCTTTTTTGTTTTAACTAAAAATATTTCTATTATTGGGGTGGGGTCGAAATTTTTATTTATTTATTTTTAACTAAAAATATTCTTGGTCGGAAACAAAGAAAATCAATGTCTAGCCAACCAAGAAATATGACTGCGGCTCCATCGGTTTACGGATGAGCGTTCATTTCTGACGTGGCAGCCTAGCAAAAATATGCGACCGGAGGGAGCATATATTTGCTAGTATGTATAATTATCGTGTACATCCTCATTTGTATATACGTTCCTATATTTCACACGAAATGAAATCGTCTGATAGCCAAAGTAATTTAGAAATATTATACTAATTTTACAGTGAATTGTTCCCAAATCAAATATAACAAAATAAATTGAACTCTGTTGAATTAAAATTAGATTTTGTTTCATTTAAAGGGCACTATATTATCTTTTAAAATATTAAAATGTTACAATAAATTAAAAGTTTCAAAAATATGTATCAATTATTTATGACAAGAAACTACAAACAGAAAAAAATACGGTAAATTTGATCATTTTCATGTTAGTTGATGAAACAACAGATGAAATTACGAGTGTTATTTATCCAAAAGAAATGTAAGTCAGTCTGTCTTTAAAAGAACCCCTCTCCCAATGATGTTAAAAGATGTTAAAAAAAAACTCATCGAAGTACATAAATAAAGAAGTTGTTTAAACCAATATAAATTATGGTTTTGGATTTATTCCCCATGATCTATAAAATGCAAATATAATATATATATATGCTCTTAATTATGTAATACAGCTTCATTGAGCTTACAATTGGAAACATTTAAGATATTATAAGGACTATAATTTTTTTAAATGTATATTTTTTGTAAAAACGCGCGAGCACACATCTCTCTCTCTCTCTTTCTCTCTCTCTCTCTCTATATATATATATATATATATATACATTCAAAGACTGTTTCGCTGTATCACAGCTAGAAAAGACAATGCTTCAAGCAGAGAGTGATCAGAGATTCTTTCCACAAATAGAATTCCATTAAGTTCGTAATACTACTGAGTATTACAAAACTAATGCCCCATTTAATTAAAGCAGCAACTGCGTTAAGCAAACATACATTTTAAACATAAAGGCTCAGTTCGATTAAACAACCCCTCCACGAGAAGTGGATGTTACATAAGGTCAAGCTTAATGTCTGTTAAGCCTTGGGTACGGTAAGGGTCCCCAAAGGCAATATTGATTACGTATAACAATTGTCTGAATCTGACCCGTCGGGATTCCTCGCTAGGTGTACTCCTAATGAGAGAAACTGGTGCGGTAACCCCATCACCGCACCCTAAAAGAAGACGTAATGCCTGGAGAGATAATCACCTGAGCACCGATATAAACCAGTACGAAATAATTATCCAAATTATTTGAAAACAATGGTACATATACTCTAGCAGGTTTTTCAAAAGCAGTTAAAAAGACGAGAGATCATAGCTTGAAATTGATTTGACTTTGATTAATCAATAATTTATTTTACAATCAATACTTTGCTGTACAAGAATACATGAAATAATATTTCGATATTTCTATGATGAAATACATAGATGAACATAGTTTATGGACAATTTTAATTTAAAAGTAATGTGTTAAAATGAGCAATCATATAATGGAACTTATAACGAAATAAATCACATAGGCTGCGTAAATTTTATCACATATTTTATAAAATAATCTATTTACCAAATTATCTTGTTGACATTTAAACAATACTCTTATAAATCATGAATATTTGATTCATACTATCTAGTTTTCTTTTTCTCTCCCTTAGACCAATTTTATTTCATAAAAAGCATTTTGCTTTAGTTTCTTTAAAATAATACTTATTCCACTTTAAAACATTTTTACATAGTGTGTCACTAATCATTTTCACACCTTCAGCTGCTTATGTTCTTAATAAAACATCTATATTTCACTATCTATAAGAGCTTTAACATAGATATATGTCTAACAAAATTGGTTAAATTATTTGTATATCAGAGTAATGGGTAAGGCAATTCTCTATTACATTGTCTCCCATTGTGTTCTATATGCAATTATAGTCTAATTCATTGACTTTTTATTTCTGATCATGATAAGTTTATTCTTATATCTTTCACTACTATTTACTATAAACTGTTTTAATGCATGTTCCTTTAAAACACACAGAGTACAGTCCATTTAAAATTAAATCCATCTTCAATATTCAATAATTATGAACTCACAATATGCCTACACTTATATATTATTTAAACACGCCGACAGTTCTAACCTGCACTTTGAACAGTTGCTACAAGTTACGATGACTCGAACGAAACAGATAGAGAGAGAAAGAGAGGAATATAGAGACAAACAGAGACTGCGAGATTGAGTGAGAGAAATAAAGATAGAGAAGAAAAACGACGACTATTGTTAATGTTACTACATTGCCTGATATGTGAAAATAGAGCGTATTTGTCAGTCATCATACCCCAACCTCTTCACACACATACGAGTGAAACACATTTTACAACTTACTATGACAGGAACGAAACAGATAGAGATAGATAAAAAAGAGAAATATTGCGATATATATATATATATATATATATATATATATATATATATATATATATATAGCTGAGAGAGAGAGAGAGAGAGAGAGAGAGAGAGAGAGAGAGAGAGAGAGAGAGAGAGATGACGACGAAGAGCGAGACACAATGTCTCCTGTTATCACAACCATTAACACTGCTAATTCTACATTGGACATGTGAAAATAGAGTATATATGACAGTCATCGAACTCCTACTTCTTCACACACACATACACCAGCGAAAAACAACGGCTTATCGAACTACGAGTTCACGTCGATACGAAGGAAACACAAAGTAGCCGCTCTCACGGTGTCATGCCTCTACGAGCAAAAGCAAATCCTTCTTCCTACCAACAGTCTTATAAATGCTAATATAGCATCGGCTGCTAAAAATTACGATGCAAAGAGAGTGATAGATATATAAATAAAGAGTTGGATTTTTAAAAATAACGGTTTAAAAATTAAACGAATTCTGGCGCAGCTATTATTTTTTATGTTTACATGTTCAACGCTTAAAAAGAAGCTACAATTTTTATTTCATTTTTAAACTTGCAAGTAACTTATTGCCTGAATTAACGTAATAATATTTAAACTGAAAAGACTGATGTACAACGCCGGGTAAGAACAGCTAGCATATCCTAAAGAAAACTATGAAATGATTAATATTTTTAAAAAAATCATAGTTTTGGGGGAATTTATCGCTGAAGTTCTGTTCAGGAGATGATGTGAAAAATCACAATTTATAATTGTTTAGTAACATGAATAAGGAAGTCACACTTATCAAGTACAAGAGCCACTCGATAATACGGATTAATGAGATGGATATATTGTTGACTGAATGATGCTGAGTATTAAAAAGAGGATTAAAAATAACGAATGGATGAATAACATTTGATGACTTACGAAGATATTGTAAAATGATAACACCCCTCACGACAATAATTAACTGCCTGCTAAGAACTATAAATATGTATTTGTTATCGGATGATTTGTTGTGTCTCATGATTGGCATATCCACTTCAATTTCCTTTGTTTTTATATTCCAACAAATACATTATTTCACATTAATTCTCTCGACAAACAAAACCCTTTTTATTTTTTTATCTATTCATTTTTTCCTTTATTTTATTTTTTCAAAATTAAAACATTTTCTTAAGCGCCAACTTTGCTGATCATCAGAGCAAAGAGTTTATTTACAAGTAATGGGAAAATATATCATTCCCAAAACAGGAGAACGGAAAATCGGAAAAAGTCCAAGACTAAAACTTGACCAGAAAATGTGACATTCCGAAATACATGAGAAAAACTCACATGAAGAATGGTGATAAAATCCAAAAAACACCCAAAGATACAACACCGGAAAGTTGAAACGGCTCCTCAAACTGTAGGTACTAAATTAATCTCCCCCAACCCTAAAAAAATCCTTTAGAAACTGATTGATAAATTATTATTAATCCTGAAAGTAAAATATACCTATTAAAACAATTTAAATTCTTATAAAAATTTAATACAAAAATGCTATCTATTTTAAACATTAGGTCTGCAACAACATAAGAAAATCATTAGGTGCGTACATGTATATTGTTATATTTTATAATTTTTAACGAAAATTAAAATTAAATTTATAGTTAATCCAATTTAATATTTCAGTATTTATTTTACTTTTCCAATTTAATTCACGAAAAAATTCTAAAAACCTACTGTTACATTAAACACATTTCTACCTTTGAGACGAAGGGACATGACCCATTTGATAATCCACAAGTTACTTTCTGTTATGGTGCCGTACCTATGACGAACATTTGGACTCTTCCATTCTCAATATGTACTGGAAGCTTTACGCTTCTCATTTGCTGATTCAACCCCAGCCAGATCAGTCTCTCATTAACTTCGCTTGATTGAGGACGTCAAGATGGGGTTATACCAGTCTAGGATCCGTTCTCGACAATCAGTCCGGTAGGAACTGGGCCATTTCGGTGGCCTTTTATCTGCCGGACTGAGGTATATTGTCCTGGGATATTATAGAAAGTGCACCCCCCCCCAGGCCTTGCCTTCCCTCTTTAGGTAGGAATAAGTTTATTGCTTGCTGCCTGAGGCGCCATTACCGGGGAATGCCGACGGGGTTGCTCAGGCTATTTTTGCTAGGCCAGAATGCTCCTCCTTTAGGGGCGCTGGCTTGACTCTTCACCACCTTCCCGACCTTGTGTCATATATTCTTGCGGTTGGATGGAATTAAATACCGTTGATTCAACCCCAGCCCGATCAGTCTCTCATTAACTTCGGTGATTGAGGACGTCGGGATGGGGTAATACCAATCGAGGATTCGTTCTCGACTATCAGTCCGGCGGGAACTGGGCCGTTTCGCTGGCCTTTTATCTGTCTGGCTGAAGTATTCAGTCCTGGGTTGTCCTAGGAGGTGCACCCTCCTAGGCCTTGCCTCACCTCTTTGGGGTGAAGTAACTTTATTGCTCACTGCCTGAGGCGCCCCGACCGGGGAATGTCGACGGGGTTTCCCAGACTATTTTTTCTAGGCCAAATTGCTCCTCCTTTAAAGGCGCTGGCTTGATTCTTCCCCCACCTTCCAACTTTGTGTCACATATTGCTGCGGTGGGAAACAATTAAATACCATTGCACAGCAGGACAGACGGACAACTTCTCTTGTTTCCCTGTTGTATATACTTTTCTCCAATATACTTGTTATACCTAACCCCGTGTCCGTGTTTTCATTCCGTCCCCTAAACAGGGTCATAACAATTGGCGACGAGATATTCAAACTTACACGGGACCCAACAACAACTGTCGACAAGATATTCCACTCTACACGGGACCTTACAACAGTTCGCGAAAACCTTTAAAAAGGACCTCACAAAAACTGGCTACGAAGTATTTTCCTAATATAAGATTTCTCTTTAATTATTTACTGGATAAAACCATACGTGTAGAGGGTACTACTAAAAGTCCATTCGCAAAACATATTTTTATACTTAAAGTGATATCAGTGAATCAAATACTAAATTACTATCTATCTGAACCTAAAGACTTATAGTTTATAATTCCTCCGATGTAGTTTCTTGTCAATATAACCCAATTAAAATAGTAGATACAACATGAAATTTCCGTATCACCACCCTCCACTCCAATATTTTTTTTTATATATTCTTTATTTTACTTAACTAGTTATAAGATAGATGATTGTAAATCAGTGTTCAATGCATATTATATTGAAGGCATAAAGAGGTTTAATATTTACTTATAATTTATTTAATACTGATGTAACCTATTCATAATTATATATTAGATATATTTTTAAATACTATGATACCCCTTGTCAAAAATGTCCTGTCCGGAATCAATGGGTTCTCGATTGCGGTGGGCGGCCGCGGTAATGTATCACGTGAGTAGTCATAAAAGAGTTCATCCAAATAAAAAGACAACGATGTGCTATTTACAGTTAACAACATTTATGATTTGAGTAAACATTTCTTGAGACAGTGAGTGATACTAGTAAACAATGTAAAACAACAGAACTCGCCAGTCACGAGTTAAAAAAATAGTATCATTTCGGCAGTAGTTCACACAGTCAAAGATTTTTTTAAATAAAACTATTACGAAATTTAAAACATTTTAAACATTTTCTGTCAAATTTAGTAAATAGTAAAACAAAAAGGCTTGGAAGGTTTAGTAAATTACTTTTATTTAACCAAAAGACATATACGTTTATGTAAGCAATGGATTCTTTTCCATTTACTTTATTTCAATTTATTTCTTATTTTGCGCATCTTCAGGCGGTGTAGGCGGGGACGTAAAATGGTCATCTGCAAATAATATTTCTCCGTCGTCAGTAGTCGATCCATCGCTATTAGCTGGACCGTCAGCCAATGTAAACGGAACTGAAAGGGAACAATAAAAAGACTATGTGAGAATGTAATTGAGCAGAAAAATGTGATTCAATTAAAATGGTGACATTTCTTGTAGTCATTGAGATGCCATAGATCAAAAATAATAAACATCATATTCTTATAAACGATTATTCATGGTATTTTATTCAGAACATCCATATTATTAATGTTTTAACTTCATTATATAACGTTGTTATTAACGGATATATCACAAATTGGTTTTAACAAACTGTAGAGGTGCGGCAGGAATTTGTCTTATCACCTACCCTCTTCATCATTTTCTTGGACATTGTGACGCAAGAACTGGAAAGTCTACAATCAACACTGGTGCTTAAGAATGAGCACTCTGCTAATATGCGTTATCTTCAATAAGCTGAAGCTATTAACTTCTGAGCTTGAAGCCTCTTTTAAGAAATGAGGGATGAAAGTCAACCCAGCTAAATGCAGCAGCTGTTTCACTTCTAGAGATAATATCCGTCAGCCAATGTAAAAGGAACTGAAAAGGAACAACAACAAAAAGAATCTGTGAGAATGTAATTTTACAGAAAAAAGTGATTCCATTAAAATGGTGACATTTCTTGTAGTCATTGAGATGCAATAGATTGGAAATAATAAACATTATTAAAAATTATTTATGATATTTTATTTAGAACATCATTATTATTAACTTTTTAACGTTATATAAAGAAGTATTAACGGACATATCACAAATTGGTTTGAAGTGACTGTAGGTGAACGGAAAGGTTTGTTTTATCTCCTACTTTCTCCAACATTTAGATGTGATACAATAAGTAGAAAAGTCTGTAATCAACATTGATACTTAGCAATGAGCGCTCTACTCATATCTATATGTCGATGGTACACCGATCGTTGTCCTCAATTAGTTGAAGCCCTGTACGTCTCTTGTGAGAAATGGGGCGTTAAAGTGAACTCAATCAAATGCAAGATCTTTTCCTCTTCTCGAGATAATATCTCAATAGACAACAAAATGGTTGAAAAAACAAAACGACGAATTTTTGTTTCTTTGCTCAGTGATTCCAGGATCCCCATCTGATATTATCAGCAATAGCAACATCTGTATTGTGATGTCTAAAAGAAATATATGGAACAAGAAGGACATATCAATGCCTCTTAAGTTAAGACTTCTTATTGTTGTATATGCAAGTGCGACACGGACTATACATGCAGAGCATGAGAGGAAGCTCACATCTCTTGAAATGAAATGTTTAAGAACTATCCTTGGAGTAGCTTTACGGAACAGACGGAGAAATGCAGATATAAGAAGGTTTGATATTAAAAGATCAATCAACAAATTTATTCGATAAAAGAGATTAAAGTGGTTTGGGCATATTTCCTGGCTTCCAGACTCCAGCTATGTAAAAAATCATATCAAGAAGATTTGATTCAAGAAGGTCAAGACGACGACTAGCAAAGAGATGGGCCGATCAGATAACAGTTGACGCTGGCATGCCGCTCTTGACTTCTATAAAACCGGCACAAAACCGTGATAAGTGGCGAGATATTCTTTTCAAGTAGGTGAAGAGGCTCTATGGTGTATGCAGATAAATTAAAGTAAGTCATTTATGTTGGAATAAAAATTGTTTTATTCATGTATTTATGGAAATAACGTGACCAAGATCAAAGTGTAGTATATGTTCTGATACCACATTTCATCTGGTCTGTATTCAATCAATGAAGGAGAGATCCTTATAGACTGAGGCAATTTTATAGTCCCCTTTTTGGGGGAGCTGAATTTTCCCCACATTAAGAATCAACCTTAGCCCTTACTTTGCCCCTATGGAAGTAAAGTTCATAAGATCAATCACATAAAAAACTAATGATATGCCTCACTTTGCCCTCATAGAAGTTGAGTCCATGAAGTCAATCACATTAAAAATCAGTACTATGCCTTACTTTGCCCTCATGAATATTGAGTCCATGAAGTCAATCACATTAAAAATCAACCATATGCCTTACTTTGCCCTCATGGAATGAAGTCCATGAAGTCAATCACATTAAAAAATCAACCACATGCCTTACTTTTCCTTAATGGAAGTAAAGTCCATAAAGTCAATCACTTAAAAAATCAACCATATGCCGTACTTTGCCCTCATGTAAGTTAAGGTTATAAGGTCAATCACATTAAAAATAAACCATATTCCTTACTTTGCCCAGATGGAAAGAAAAGTCCATAAAGTCAATCACATTAAAAATCAACCATATGCCGTACTTTGCCCTCATGGAAGTTAAGCTTATAAGGTCAATCACATTAAAAATAAACCATATTCCTTACTTTGCCCTCATGGAAGTAAAGTCTATAAAGTCAATCACATTAAAAATCAACCATATGCCTTACTTTGTTCTTATGGAAATTAAGTTCATAAAGTCAATCACATTAAAAATCAACCATATGCCATACTTTGCCCTCATAGAAGTGAAGTTCATCAAGTCAATCACATTAAAATCAACCATATGCCTTACTTTGCTCTCATGGAATGAAAGTCCATAAGGTCAATCAAATAAAAAGTAAACCATATGTATTAATGTGCATTAATGTTTCGACGGAAATGGGATGATGGATATTTATGGACAGAAAAAATCATTCTGACCTGTGTACCGCCCTCTCCAACGGAACGACGCCAGAATCCGCCTCTGTATGAGATAAAACATGATTTGACTTACCAACACAGGCAGAAAAGACACAAAGTGCCAACAGGAAAACAATTTTTCCGTTCATAGTTCTAGAAAAAAGATGAAAGAAAGGTATTTTTACAAATTCATTTGAAAAATGCCCTATTCAATAAAAAAGCAATACACATTAAAAACAATGTTACAAATCTTACAAATTTCTACAAATCATGTTAAGAGTCAGCAAAATATTAACATCGATTTTTATATATCAACTAGTGAAACGGCTGTTATTTTTATGTTCCAATTGGACAGTTCCAGTATGCGACGCCATCTCTCAAAATAACATGACGGATGCGACATGTAATCGAGATGTACCAATTGTGCATCCAATGAGCGAGTAGCCATCTTTTCTTTTCAATTACAAAGATGCAGACTGAACGATGGGTTGTAAGGATCGCTGTAGAAACCCCCTCAGTTCTGTTTATCTTGCCGACATCCGATTTTCTCTCTGTAATACCCGACGAACAGTAGAGTACAAGATATTGCGATCATTTACCCATGTATCCTAGTTGTTCAGAGAGACGTTGAAATAAGTGTTTTCTTTTACAAATTCATTGGGGAAATTTATAATTTCAAGAAAATCAATAAACATTAAAAATAATTTTGCAAACTATACATGTTTTACAAATCAAGTTCATGCTGAGCAACATATTGAGTGTAATGGTTCTGAATTTTTTTGATGAGGATTGATAATTTGTATTATTGTGATTATTCGGACTACTGTTTTCATCTTCAGTGTTATTCTCACAGCGTTTACGCCGATGTAACCTCCGATCTTTGTCAGGTGTATCTTGTCGAACTGGGGAATCTTTCTCTCGAACTCAAGAATCTACACGGAAGTTCCCGTCAGGACCCTTTATTTAATCCACGGGTGCAGCAATGCCACACTGAGGATTGAACCTTCAACGTTCAGAAGACTGCGCCTAGAACTGAATTTTGCTCATTACTTTATCGGTTACGCCACAGATCTTGCGGAATTGTGAATTACTGAAGACTTCTACCCGGTCATGTATTAAATAAAGGGTTCCGTTCGAAATTCCCTGCAGATTTCCGAATTCGACAGCACGATTCCTGAGTTTGAAAAGATACACCTGAAGAAGATCGGAAATTACACCGGCCGAAACGTTGTGGGAATAATACTCAAGACGAGAACAGTAGTCCGAATAATTTAAATTATACTAAGATGTTGAAGTCCATAATTTACACATTCATTAAATATCACGGTTATCTTTTGTATCTTTTGTCTCCAATTAGTTTGTTTCAACATTAGCTGCTTTTTTTTAAGGAGGGCATGATGAATGCCCATCTGAGTCGAAAGGGACTAACGAGAAGTTGACTGTAGCCAGATGCGCTACATAGAGACTCTATTACAGCAATATAGATCATAAAGGAGACCTGGGTTGTATGGTCTCAAATCTTTCTTCGGTTCTTTTCCTAAGAGTGCGGTATCAGTCATTGCGATCGGTGGGCCGACTCATCCAGTTATTAAGATGGACCTTGCAAGCATCCTCCAAATGTTATAAGAACTGTTTTCCATGCAGCATACATATGCGATACATAAGATGCGAAGATGTCTCAACAAGGAAGTACGGGGTTGATAAGATATAGATTTACTTTTAACACATTCATGCAACATTTAATATGAAACAGTAGTGAACATTTCAATAATTCTAACGACCCCGTCCGAAGCAGCCAATATACTGTATAAAACTAATCGAAAAAAGCATCAAAAATAGAAAGAAGAAATCTTTAATCTTACTAGCAAATGTATGCTCTCTCTGTTCAGATATTTTTGATAGTAACGAACATATACAACACTTCTCACAAAGGAGGACTTATACCTGGGAGGATAGTATCATGACAACGGAAGAGATACTGTACTACCCTTCTCCCCAAAAGAAGATAATCCCTGGGAAGAGTGTATCATTAACACATAACAGTTATTACACTACACCTCTAAAATAGGAGGCGGTAATTCTTGAGACTATGGAAAGATGGCAAGTAAACAGATGCTATGATACCAGCTGAGCATTGAACGATAGTAAATTAGTCTGAAATAGTATAGTAAACTGAATTGAGTATTAAACGAAGTAATAGTATAGTTTCGGCTTCAGACAAACAAATATCACCCCTTCAGTAGTAATAGATTTATAAAAGAAGCTCAGTCTCTTTATCGTTTCATTGTCATCGATAGCATTCTTCCTACAAAATCAATATTCGATTCTGCTTCGTCAGCTTTTCTTGTGGATTGTTCTAGCATGTTCTTTTGGAGAATAAAATATAATTCGATGTAATTTATTTCCTGAAAATACTTCTTTCCGTGTCTTAATTATTTTCAAATGAACGCCATCTTAAAAACGGGATATAACTATGTATTCGTCCAACAAAATTATCTTCCTTTGACTGAAACCAAAAAATCATATTTCGATTTAATAAAAATACGTCATAGTTTAAAAAGAAAAAAGAAAATAAATTGCAAATATTTTAATACATCACTGGGAAACGCCGGGTAAGTCCACACAGTATTCTTAATAAAAAAGAGTATTGCGGATTGATGAAAGAAAATACTCGCAGCCTCAACAGTTAAAGTGATTCAAAATATAAAACGGTTTAAAAAAAGGTTTTCGAATATTGAATAAGTTAAAACAACACAATGGAAACAATGTAAGGATTTACTTACTTTTATGATTGTGGAGTTTCTTCAAAATTGAAATCGTTGCTTTACAGAAAATGCGGAATAGCAAACTAATCTGTCACTACATTTGTATTTATAAGAAATGGCGACCTTCATATTGAATACATGCAACCCGAAATTGAAACAAACACTTTGCATAAACAATGGAAAGTATTATTAGTTTGTTTTTGTACTTTGTAATTTGGATGAAACTGCATAAAAAGTGCATGTGAACTTTATTGTTATAACAAAAAGGGATCAACTTAATATTTTTTTACTTTGATTAAATAACTGTTAATTTTGATTAAGTTTATTTTGAAACAGATTAATTTCAATTTGAAAAAAAGTAAACTTACACTTGAAACAATCACAATTCTTAATCATTCGTAGCAATTGTTATTTTAATTTATATTCTTGTAGGAATTCATCTTAAAATACGTTAACAAATATCAGTCGCGTCAAATACTGTTTGGTAGACTAAAGAAAGAGGCCGATGTCTAATCCGTTAAATCTAAAGTGGTGGAGCTTAGGCTTGCTACTCAAGATTTCTGGTGAATAATAAACAGGGTTTTGAACAGATGTATGACCTCTATTCCTACCATCATCAATGGACCAGGGGTTATTTCTTCAGCATTTGTTAAAACCAAACATTTTGCAATAGACTTTGCATCAAATTCAATCCTTTGCAACCAGGGCTACTTGAATTTCCCCTAATGAAGTAAACACTCTGGGCGACCTATATATCTATTCAGGATATTGCCAAACTAATCTAAAACCTTGATGGGAGTAAAGCAAGTGGCCCTGACAAAAATTCAATTATCGTACTTAAGAAGCTTCAACAAGAATAAGCTACTTTTGTTACAAAGCTGTTCAATCGTTGCTTAAATGGGTAATGCTTATTATCACCTTGGAAAACTTCGTCAGTCAGCTCAGTATGAAATAATACTGGATATATGTATTCTGCGTCTCAGTAACAATCAATTAGTCTAGTTTGCGTCATGAGTAAGTTGTTTCAATCTGTAATAATAAAAGAGTTGTCAACAACCTCAGCAAAATAAAACTACTCACTGACAAGAAATATTGATTTTGTCCCGAAAGATAAACTGCTGATATTGTAACTGTAATATCACACGGGATCAGTGAATCGACCCCCTTGCCGATATTTATCAATGATCTCCCAAATCATATTCTAAGTTGATTACCTAACATTTATGCCGATGATAAAACAATCTGTGACAAAAATTAGGAAGAGTATTATTGATCAATATCTATCTGTTTCTCTCTCTTCTGATCTGAAACCAGGGGTGCAATGGGTAGAATAGGGCTGATTAACTTTGAATACATCTAAAACCAAGATTCTATCATTTCACCACCAACGCTCGTATCTTCACTTTACCCCAAATGGAATACTTACATCAAATTGTTGCTAAGGTCGCTGGAAAATGGGCGGATTATTTTATTGATCTAGAAAGTAACTAACTCCTGACACAATCCTCTACTGATATAAGAGTCAAACACGTCCTAAGATAGAGTACAAGTGCCACAGAGCTTTTTCTCTGTCTTGACAGAGTACAAAACCGACTTCGAAATCTAGTGGGAGACGTCTTCTTACAGCTTCTTCTCGAAGAGAGGTTGCTAGTCTTTCTTTACTCTATTGAATTTTCATGGTATGTGCTCGACTGAGCTCCATCTATGCCCCCACGTGTAAAACATTTACAACAAAAACTCGTCTAGCTACAGCCACTGTAAATAATCCTCTTTTTCCCTCTGTGTACATAAAATAAAACGGAACTTCTATGAGCAAAGCTCTTTTCTAATAACTACCCCTCGGTGAAACGCAATACCATCGGGCTGCTTTGCAGTTGACTATAGCTGTGTCGATTTAAGTCCAATGTTACTAAATTATTTTTTAGCCGTCTTCTTAAATAATCTAATTCTGACCTTTCCGAACCATTGTTATCAATCCCCACGTTGTTGTTTCACTGCCCTCATAAAAACTCATTAACCCTTACCCTCGAGTGGCCTTTGGTTCTTGGTAAGAGGCGGCATGTTAGTAAATAAAAAAATTATACAACACCCATAGGCCTTTACATCGTTGTTTGTTGCGAGATTTTATCGATAGTTTTTGTCTTAAAATATCAACATTTCATACTGAATCGTCATTTACTTTGCCTTAACGTTAGCCCATGTTGTTAAGAAGAATACAATAGAAATCAAATATAATATATGTTATGTTGTTTTCCTGCATTAATGCACCCGTTAATAATCATAACATCAATAACATTATTATAAAAATATATTATTTATAAAAATAAAAGAACTAAGGCGTGCAAATATATTGTCAGGCAATATTTGTTGTATATTATTTCAACTGCGCAGGGAAAATCTAATTCTTGATGATTTTGACACAAATACAACAACAGTTTACACACGTACGAGTATTTCTTTATCTGAGTTATTCTTAACAATACAGTGTAAGGTGTTTTATATATATTATTAGAAACGGATGTTTTCATTTTAAGGATGGATCAAGCGAGCAAGGATGAGGTCAACCTCAGTGGTTGATACGTTGGTTAGTCAATCGCGTTAGAGTAGTAATTTTTATGTATCTCATATGGTTGTCGCGTGCCATTCCTAGCGTAAATCGGGTCACTTCTCGTGTGTTACTAATCCGAAAATCAGCCAATAGAAGTCACGCCCTAATAAACATATACATTGCTTTAAAATATAGTTTTTGACTATCAATGATAAAACCTGCGACGGAACACGAAAGCGTTCAAAATATTGACAAATAGAGTAATCGGTTAAAATTATCAATACCATTGAATTGTGAATTGTACTTATATATATATAGACATTAATAAACAAAGCATTCGAATCTGCGTGAGTAAAAATATAAAAAGAAGGAATCAAGAGAGAGATAGAGAGAAAGATATATATAGAGATAGATAGATAGATAGAGAGAGAGAGAGTAAGATAGAGATAGAGAGAGAGAGAGAGAGAGAGAGAGAAATAAATTAGTGGTAAGATTAAGGTAGAGGATTATTGCACTGTTAATTTGTAAATAGGATTATTAGGGTTTTAGGGAAATATTTCCTTTTATCTAAAGTTTATTGTGGCATAGCCGAAGAATGTATTCCTTCCTTACACATTGTCTGCTGTGTTCTTCCTCGGGTGAAACGGCTGTTTGTCTCTTAATGGCGACAGTAGTATTGATTTACTCCTCTTCAGGAGTTCGGCACAAGGCCAGTTTTTATCTTATTCCCACAAGTAAGATGTGACCCAAGGTCGGGTCGGGAAAGTGGGGTTTAAAAATTGCCTGGGCAGCCCCGTCGGCATTTCCCGGTAGAGGCGCGTCAGGCAGTAAGCAATAAACTTACTCCTCCCCAAAGAGGGGAGGCAAAGCCTGGGAAGGTGGACCTCCCAGAACTGCACAGGACAGACCCATTGACCGGCGTAAATCAAGCCCCGAATGCCAAGACAATACCAGTATGGGTGCAGTATCCATCGGAACAGATACTACACTTTGATCTTAGCCAAAGGCCAGGTGGCGACAGTAGTAGCTGCAAGGATATTGCTCTTATCTTCTATTTTTCATCTTGTGGTTAAAATATTACAAGTAATAAACAAGAACAACAAATAACCCCATAATTTACTCTGGAATTTGGTTTACAGTTTACAGGAATCTTTACAGTAATCTACATCTAGATGAACTACGTCTTCCCTATTCCAACCTCCGTAGGGCGGTAGATTCCCAGAAAAGTTCGCCCATTTTCATGCAAAACTTCTAGGATGCAGAAACTCTTTTGGTTTTCTCTTACGCACATTCTTTCCATCACGCAACTACCACTACACGTCAGCCACGCTTCTAGCTTGACATCTAATAACATATTTCATTTTTATGCTTATGTTGAGCTTTCCATTTTAGCATTAATTTTACACAACCGCGTGTAAATATAACCCTAACTCTAACCCTAACACATCTGCGTCTAAATATTGCTACATGATGAAACTTCACGGACAATATCTACTTTTGAAATGTTCTATCAATTTGTCGCAAACAAAGTATTATACAAATACGAATAAATTTCTTTAATTAATCAAAATAAAAACGGATCAACATATTTGCGTCACATAGAAAGAAGTTTACGTATTTTAGTTGGATAAAATTCTGACATATTGCAATCGGCAAACCCTTCAAGGCATCTTCTGTGGCATCTTTGTTTGCGGGGATTTTCTCCTGGAAACCCTTGCCGCGATGACATACTTATCCGTCGGTGAGGCAGCATTTCGTAGTCCGATTTCTCAAACATCCGAGTAAAGTGATATGTTAAAGATGTGTCAGAGCATTGTCGTCCAGTAGTATTAGTCCTTTTCTGCTGACCAATGTTGTACATATCCGCGGAAGCTCCTGTTATATGTCGTCAGTTGGCTTACAATACATTAGATGGATTTCCATGTGTACTTTCTAACGGTTGCTGTCATTTTTTGAGTGGAGGAGGTAAAGGTTTTTTCGCCCTGTCTTGATTCAACCATTGAGATTATCGTCGATTATTATAAACGATTACGCTATAGGAACACAAGTTGAAATTATATATATATATATATATATATATATATATATATATATATATATATATAAATAAGCATTTATTTCTGAATTAAATGGTAAATTTGAATAAAACATCAAACATATGTAGATCAATAAAATTAGTGTTGTTATATCTTTAATAGAAGGAAACTATTTTTTTGTGCATAATGTCACTAGTGTTTAGAGATTTATTCTTATACTTGTTAAAGATTGAATAATTCTGGGTTAAAATCGTTTGAAAGAGGAGTGTGTTTGTACGAGCTGTACCTACTTGGTGTTGACCGGGAACCATTAGTTGCATTTCAGTTCAAACATTCTTTTAGTTGTGCATTTTAAAAGTTATACACGAAAAAAAAATTGCTTTTCATTTTCTTTTTATTTAACTCTTTTTTTAAAAACTAAAATGACATTAATAGACTACGGACAACGTAGAGTATATACAGCTTGTATTAAATAACACCAAATCGCTGCAAACTGATTTTAGCTGATGATAATGTAATCTTTACTAATTATTTATAAAGATCAAAATCTGCACAACAGTAAAACACTTCACGAAAAAAGATTCATTATATCTAAGATAAGACAACATTAATGTTATTTATCTACATGCAAAAAAAACTACCCGCCACACGGCAGCTATTAATCTAGCTGAAAGTGTTCGTTTTAAATGTATAACTTATATATTTATCTTTAATATAAATCTGTTGTGATTAAAAAAAAATAGTTTTGATTTAAATTACCTCCTTCGAAAATCAATGAAGATAATATCTTCAGAAAATGTTTTGTTACATTAGCTGTTTTTATTAATTATAGTAAATACCGACAAAACTATTGTATATGTATAGCGGAATAGGACAATTAAATTATACATGAATAACACCAAACATTGATTTATTATAAACTGTTCAAAAATAGTTATTAACTATAAATTATTAAAAAAAAAACTATGCTGTATTATTGATTTAAATAACACTGAGTCATTTTGATGATATATATATATATATATATATATATATATATATAAAGATGAATGAAAGAAGAGAGATAAATATGTACGAAGGACAAATCTATTTCAACTTCGATTGTTCAATGGAAGGTGTACTCGGTAAAACATGTTTATTTTTCTTTCCTTAAAGCCAAGGCTTTTCAAAGATTAAAATATTATCATCGGAGGAATTACATAGATAGATAAGGGGGCAGTGGAAAAGCCAAAATTCAAAATTTGAAAAAATATAAAGTAATGGAGAGGAAGAGTGTTCGTGTAAAAATATGGAGTATGTCCAGTTGGTGAATGTCCGTAGATAAAGTGTCCTGTGAAAGGAGATTTAAAGATGGGGAAAATGGTTTCGTGAAGGCAGTTTTGAAAATGTTCAAAAATGAAGTAAATCTAATAGAAAGATGTATAGTTCAATCGTAAATGGAACACACTTATTCAGGTGTAATTTTGAGAATTAGGGCCATTTTAAAATACTTCCTTGAACCGGATATATATATATATATATATATATATATATATATATATATATATATATATATACATGATACATTAAAAATAAACTTTCATTTAGATAACTAAACTGCGTTTGATGTTTTATTCAAATGTAGTATTTAATTCAGAAATGAATTTTTACTTTAATATTTAAGTCATTTCAAATCAATATTTTATCAGTATTCCTATAAGGGAATCTGATATAATAATAGTCCACGATCATCTCAACGGTTGGATCAAAGTAGATGCTAACACCTTTACCTACACTCAATAAGTGAAGACTCCCAGAGGTGTTTCCGGCAGTGGATGGATCGGTGGGCTAAGTGTGTGCAAGCAAAGGGAACCTATATTGAAAAGGATTAGGGTCCCAACCCCATCACGTATTTAAAATATTTTTCTGGCCTAAGGTTGAATACGTTTTAGACAGTGAATTCAATTCACAATACAATCGTACAATACAATACATAAAACCGATTGCTCTATTTGTGAATATTATGAACGCTTTCGTTTCTCGCCGCACGTTTTATCGTTGATAGTCAAAAACTATAGTTCAAAGCAATAGATATGTTTATTGGGGCGTGACTTCTATTAGCTGATTTTCGGGATTAGTAGCACACCAGGAGACGTTGGAGTGTTCGGTTTATATAATCAGGTAAGGCACGCGAGAAACCCATGAGACATCAAAATAATTACTTCCCCGTGTATGATAAACGAGCATACTAACCGCTGCGGTTGACTTCATCCTTGCTCGATTGACTCATTCCTAAAATGCAGACATCTGATTACAAAGTTGTTAATAAAATGTGCGAAACACTTTACATTGTATTGTTAAGAATACCGCGAATAAAGAAATAATCGTATGTGCATAAATCTCTTTTGTATTTGTGTTTTTATTGTCGACACAACCATCAGGAAATTAGATTGTGTCCGCGGAGTTTAAATTAATCCATAACAAATATTGCCAGACACTTGATTTGTACGTGTAAGTTTGTTATTTTTATAAATAATGTATTTTTATAATCATTTTATCAATTAAGTTCTTTCTTTTTCATAAATAATACTATTTCATATTAAGTAGGCTGAATAAGTGACAACCTAATATATATTATATTAGATTACATTTGATTCTCTTTAACAACATGGATTAACGTTAATGAAATGTAAATGGCTATTCAGAATGAAATATTGGTATTGTACGACGGAAGCTATCAATATAAAAAAACGAGAAATATACCGTTTTAACATTATTATATAAATAAGCAGAGTATGCTTCGTAACTGGATCTTCCAAAGACAAACAACGATATAAAGTGGCTATTGGTATCAGGTAATTGTTTAAGAGGGATATCTTAAGTGCAGTCCGTTATGGGTTTTTGCTAAACAGTATTTGACGCAACTGATATTTCTGTGAATGGTTAACAAATGTAAGTTTCGCAAGCATGATTTTACTTTTTTAAACCTAAAATTAATCAATTTAAAATAAACTTTGCGACTTATTTAATAAAAATAAACAAAAGTCTCGTTTCGAAATATTGAGGCCGAGTTTGTTATAAAAATAAAGTTTACATGCATTTTTTATACGTTGCAGTTTCATCCAAATTTCAAAGTACAAAAAGTAAAGATAATAATACATTTCATTGTTTATGTAAAGTGTTCGTTTCTATTTCGGGTTGCATGTATTCAATCTAAATATTCCCATTTCTTATATATACAAATGTAGTGGCAGATTATTTCGCCATTCCGCATTTTCTGCAAAGAAGTGACTTCAAATTTTAAGAACCCTATATTCATAAAAGTAAGTACATCTTTACATTGTTTCCAACTTCATTCTATCTCATTCATTATTCAAAAAACCTTTTTTGAAACCGTTTTAGAGTTTGAATCATGTGTTCTGTTGAGGCTGCGAGTATTCTCTTCCATTGATCCACAATACTCTTTTCATCTGTACCTACCCGGTGTATCTTTATCTGTACCCGGTGTTGTCCAGTGATGTATTTTATTTGCATTCTGTTGTGATTTGCTTTTAAAACTATAGCTTTTTTTTTAAGTCAAAATATTATCATTTGTGTTTCAATCAAAAGGAAGATAGGTCTGTAGTGAAAAATGCAAAGTTACGTCCTGTTTTTAAGATGGCGTCCCGATGAAAATAATTCCGACCTGGAAATAATATTTTAAAACATGCTGTAACAATCCATAAGACAAAAAACTGACGAATCAGAATGAAATATTGATTTAGCATCGGTGACAAAGAAAATAAAAGGACTGACTTTATTTCTTAAATCTATTACTAATGGAGATTTGATATGTCTCTGCCTGTAATATTACTGCTTCATAACAGATGTTTCGTATCTGCTTGTCTGGATCCGAAACTATACTATTACTTCTATTATCAATGGAGATTTGGTATGTGTCTATCTGAAGCCGGAACTATACTATTACCGCTTTATAACAGATGTTTGGTATCTGCTTGTCTGAATCCGAAACTATACTATTACTTCTATTACCAATGGAGATTTGGCATGTGCCTATCTGAAGCCGGAACTATATTATTACTGCTTTATAACAGATGTTTCGTATCTACTTGTCTTAATCCGAAACTATACTATTACTTCTATTATCAATGGAGATTCAGTATCTGTCTGCCTGAGGCAGAAACTATACTAATTCTTTTATGAATAATGGAAATTCTATACATCTGTTCGTTTGAAGCCGCAAATATACTAGTACTTTCTTTAAATACTCAATTCAGTTTACTATACTATTTCAGACTAATGTACTACTTTTAAATGTTATATTCTGGGACTAGTGTAGTATCTGTTCTGGTGTCATGATACTGTCTTTCCAGGAATTTTCTCATTGTATTTTAGTGGGGTATTTTAGTGGGGTAGTGTAGCATCTGGTATGTAGTTATCCTGCTCCCATCCCTGAACACAATAATTACCTCTTCCTATTTTAATGAGGTCATGTAGAAACTGTTCATTGGTCATGATACAATCTTCCCAGGGATTATCTCCATTTTTTAGAACAAGTACCACAGTATCTCTTCTGTTGTCATGATACCATTCACCACAGTGTAAGCTCCTCCTATGTGGGCAGTGTTGTATATGTTCGTTTCTATTATATACTAGTTAAAAATGTAACCAGAGATAGCATACATTTGCTATTAAGATTAATATATATATATTTTTTCGTTTTTATGCTTTTTCCGATTAATTTTATACAATACTGTGTATTGACACACTTGGCTTCTACCGAGAATTAATATTACAATTTCTGGACTTTTGCTCCCAGCCCTGAACACCATATTAACATTTCTATTCTTTTAATTTCTTTTAATTTCTATTAGCGACAACCCGTAGAAATTCCTCAGTTGCTTTTCCTATCTACGTGTATAAAAAATAAATAAGTATGGATCAGCATTGTGTGACTTGATTGTGTTATTGGCATTGGTTTTCCCTATTTTTATTTAAGAATGAGGTACTTACAGGAGGGTCTGGTGGAGGTTGCTAACATGTGTATATTAAAGAAATGCTATGGAACCGTCTGGAATTGAACTGGGCACACCCACGTCGCAAGTTCGCGTCGTAAATCATTTCACTACGATAACCTTTTATTTGTCGGTATAATTTGCTGTTAATCTTCATATATCTCTTAAAATTACACATGCATTAAAAATTTAATAATATACAGAAAAAATAGAGTAGCTTTCTTCTTTTGTAAAAATAATTTTATTTTCAGCTAATATTTCAATAAATAAAACAAATATGCCGTTTCTTTTTATTTATTTATTTATTTATTAATTTATTTATGTCTAAATGTGTATTAAATGCAAATAGTAGGGTTTTTCTGAACAATTTATTTAAAAATGAATAAATTCAGAACTTTTACCTTAACAACACCAGTACATTTCAATTACATCTTTGCATTGCATTTCATTTTGGGCAATAGGACGACTTTATTAAAATAAATGGGGGTGGAAGGTGAGAAAGTACACACGAACAGAAACTGTCATAGTGTATTATTATATTGATATTTTATCAACAGATACACACGTTAATGAATCGGTTAAGTAGTAGAGATATCTGCACGTAAACTAATTCAAATATTTCAATGTTAGAATTATTGAAATGTTAACCGTTGTTTCATAAACAAATATTGCATGAATGTGTCAAAAAGTAACATATATTTTATTAACAGAGTTAAGGTTCATGTTATAGTTAGCGTAATTTATAGAAACTGTAATAATCTAATTTCCAAACCAACTCCTTACTTCCTTGTTGAGACATATCCGCATGCTATGTCTTGTATATGTCTGTTGCATGAGGAATAGAAGGTATAATTAGTTCAGGTTTGGTGTAGGGTTGCTGTCATTTAATCTGGTTTCAAAAACATTTAGAGGATGCTTGCAAGGTCCCTCTTAATAACTGGAAGTCTTGGTCCACTGATCGCAATGTCTGGTACCATACTCTTCGTCAAGACATTACAGAGTAAAGAGACCGAAGAAGGTTTGCCAGAATCGGCCATACAACCTAGATCTTATTTTTAATCTATGTCGTTGCAATATGGCATCATACTTGCGCATCTGGTTACCGTCACATTTTCGTTAGTCCATTTCGACTCGAATGCGCATCTATCATGGCCACCTTAGAGACGACAACTAAGGTTGTATATTTATTTACTCCTCTGCAGGAGTTAGGCACAAGGCCAGTTTTATCTTACTCCCACAAGTAAGATGTGACCACAGCTTGGGTCGAGTAAGTGGGGTTAAAAGCCAGCGCTCGAGAGGAGAGCACTCTGGCCATTTAAAAATTGCCTGGGCAGCCCCGTCGGCATTCCCCGGTAGGGGCGCCTCAAGCAGTAAGCAATAAACTTACTCCTCCCCAAAGAGGGTGGACCTCCTAGAACTGCACAGGACAAACCCACAGACAGGTGGAATCAAGTCCCGAAGGACCCCAGACTAATTGGAGACAAACATTAATAAGGACAACCATGACATGCAACTAGTTCAAGATAGAATTCATAAATTATAGACTTCAGTATTTTGCTCAGTTTTAGAGTAATTTGCAAAATATGTATGGTTTGCAAAATTATTTTTAATTTTAATTAGTTTTCCCTAAATTATACATTTTCCTAATGAATTTCTAAACAAAATAATTTCAATGTCTCTCTGCACGAATGAAAAACTCGGGTCACCGGCTGCAATGTCTGGTACTATACTGTTCGTCGGGTATTACAGAGAAATTATCGGATGTCGGCAGAACAGAGAAACCCGAAGAGGGTTGCTACAGAAAAGCTTACAACCTATGCCTTATTCTCCATCTATGTAGTTGGAAACGGGACTGCCACTCGCGCATTAGGCTGCATAGTTCTTGTATGGCGAATTCAAGCGGCGCATCCGTCATTTTCGTTTGAGAAATGACGTTTAATAATGGAGCTATCCAATTAGAACAAAAACACAGAAACTGGGATCACTAATTTATTTATAAAAATATTTTGCTAATTTTTAATATGATTTGTAGAAATTTGCAAAATTATTTTTAATGTTTATTGTTTTTTTCTAAAATAGAGCATTTTTTCAAATGAATTTGCAAAAATAACCTTCTTTAATTTTCTTTTTTTAGAAACTATGAACAGAAAAATTGTTTTCTTGTTGGCACTTTGTGTCTTTTCTGCCTGTGTCGGTAAGTCAAACAATTTTCTATCTTATACAGAGGCGGATTCTCCTCCTCTTCATCATCATCATCATCATCATCATCATCATCATCATCATCATCATCATCATCATCATCATCATCATCATCGTCGTCGTCGTCGTCGTCGTCGTCGTCGTCGTTATTTTTTTTATTATTATTATTATCATCATCATCATCATCATCATCATCATCATCATCATCATCATCATCATCATCATCATCATCATCATCATCATCATCATCATCATCATCATCATCATCATCATCATCATTTACTTACTCACTTATTAGGTGTTGTCACACTTTTTTCTCACTGACAAAAAATTTGAGCTTGCTCTCATGCCCCGCCAATAAAATACATGTTTCACTGACATAGACAACAATAATAACTGCCAATGCATTGCAAGGTTGTAACTCTAGAGGTATTAATATGTCTTTCGTGTTCCATATCTGTTTTATATGTCCAAATACAGAAGTTGATAATCCTTTTCTTTTGCTAATATCATCGAGCAAAGAAACAACAATTCGTCCTTTTTTCTCAACCATTTTGGTTGTCTATTGAGATCTACTCTCTAGAAGATGAACAGCTTTTGCATTTAGCTGGGTTGACTTTCATCCCCCATTTCTCAAAAGAAGCTTCAAGCTCAGAAGTCGATAGTTCCAACTTATTGAAGATAACGGCCACGAGCGTGGTATCATCAACATTACGAATATTAGTAGAGTGCAACTTCCTGAGCGCCAGTGTTGATTGCAGACTTTCCAGTTCTTGCGTCACAATTTCCAAGAAAATGAGGGTAGGTGATAAGACAACGCCCTGCCGTTTCCCGTACAGTTAGTTCACACCAATTTTTTATATATCCGTTAATAACAACGTTATATAATAACGATAAAACATTAATAATATGGATGTTCTGAATAAAAGGTCATACATAATCGTTTATAAGAATATGATTTTTTTTATTTTCAATCTATGGTATCTCGCTGAATAAAAGAAATGCTACCATTTTTAATCGACTCACTTTTTTCTGTTCAATTAAATTTTTACAGATTCTTTTCATTGTTCCCTTTCAGTTCCGTTAACATCGGCTGACGGTCCAGCTACTAGCGATGGATCGACTACTGACGACGGGGAAATATTATTTTTTGAGGACCATTTTACATCTCCGCCTACACCGGCTGAAGATGCTCAAAATACAAAATGAAGTGAAATGAAGAAAATGGAAAAGAATCCATTGCTTACATAAACCTATATGTATTTTGGTTCAATAAAAGTAATTTACTAAACATACAAGTCATTTTGTTTTTACTAGTATTTACTAAACATTTTGACTTTATTGACAGAATACGGTTAAAATGTTTTAAATTTCGTGATAGTTTCATAAAAAAACAGTTTTTGACTTGGTGCACTACTGTCAAAGTAGCATTATGATTTTAATTCGTGACTCTCGAATTCTGTTCTTTTACATTTTGGACTAGTATTACTCAATGTATTAAAACTAGTATGGGAACGATAAATCGGAATCGGGAATCGTAAAACTTGCCACTTTTTGGGGTATCGAAATCGACATCGAAATCGGAAACATTTTAGTTAATGTCCGATTCCAAAACCGATTCTTTAATGTTTTCAAACTTAATTTTTCATTGCTGATACTAATGATACAATTATAAATCGTTATTGTTTTTAAACTACCAGTAAAACTAAAATCTATAGATTATAACAACATCAAAATACGATGTAAGTTTATTTTACTTGTGTAAAAAGAAATTAAACGCGCCGTAAGTTAGCTCGGTAACCTTTAAAAGAATGCAGTTTATTTACAATGGTTCTGAAAAAACATTTAAAAATCAAATAAAACATTTTTTTCCAAGAAAAATACTGAAAAACATCATTGATAATGAAATTAAAAGTAAAATGTTAAAACTGTTTTTAATTTGTTTTTAATTCAATAATTTTAGGCTATAAGGCTTTTGGCTATTATTTTAATATATATATACATATATATATATATATATATATATATATATATATATATATATATATATATATATATATATATATATATATATATATGATGGGTTTTTGTACGGTTTCTTTTGTCCGGTACCTCAATATTTACAAACTTTAAAAGAGGTATCCAAAAGTGTGGAAACAACTTTTATTATTTTGACGGCTTTTTGTGGACTCGAATAAGGTATAAATGGATTTAAAGATTATCACAGCTCTGTGCGAGAACATACTTTGGCGTCAATTCGTCTTTGATTCTTAATTTCCATGTCTGAATTGGTTGTAAAAAATTCTAATGCTATTAAAAGAAATAGAAATCAAAGAATAATAATTAAAAATAATTCTTGGTAATTAATATTATTGAAACCGTTTGGCATTTCAGTTGTTACATTTTTCTTCCACTGACGAGAACACAAGTATATTTCAGACTACGTGAAAGACAGTGAAAATTTGTCAACATAAAAATGTAACTGACTATATAAATATTTTAAAAACTATTTTAAAGAAATTGAAAATGTGTTTTATGAATTGGTAATTTATTAATAACATGTGGTTTTAAATATTGTGTTACATATTTAAGCTTATATTTTAATGCAACGTGAATGTTAGAATTGTTTTCTTTGTAGAAATTAAGTAGATTCTTTTACTATATAAGAACTTATAAGTATTATCATTATTGTATTATTGTAGATCAACACCATCAACTAAATCGAGCCCCGCTCCTCAACAAAAATGAGATTCTACTATTTAGGTGATTACGTGTAAACACCCTGAAAAAATTGTCGGAAAGAAAAAAGACAGAAAAATCAATTATTTTAGATTTTAGAGTTTTGGGATCAGTTTCACATGTAAATTAAATGTAAAATGAGCCCTCATTTCTGGGACATTCTAGCGTTTTAGGGCAGTAAAAAGGTTTTTGCTACAGCATATAAATTCTGTGCTTTTTTTAGTGGTAACAAAATTAATCGACAGCCCGAAATATTTAGAATAGTCTGGAAATGAGGATCATTTTGCGTTAAATTGATATCTGTGACTGATCCTCCACTCTTAATTTTAAAATAATTGTTTTTTTCCAGGGTGTACACATGTAATCGCCTAAAAATAGAATCTCATTTTGGATGAGGGATTTAGTAGAGTTTGTTATTAATACGTTGTGATCTTATTAAATTTATCTTCCCACAAGGGCAGAGTAAGGCACAAGGTCGGCTTTAATATGGATAATCCAGTTTTCTAAAAAGAGGCACACTAGATAGGAACAAACATGAGAATTGCCTCAATCTTGGAGCATTTTTCCTTCACTAACCGAGGACAGAAAAGATAAAGTGTAGTGTCAGAACAGATACTGCACTTTGATATATTTATTTGCTAAAAAAGTATAACCTATATGTTGACAAAAGGTTTAGAAAAAATATTGGGCGGGTCATATTTTTTTAGGTTGAATTACTCTTCGGCGGCAAATTCGTCGCAAAGACCTTTATGAGATCGCGATAAATCCATAAAATGCGATCACACGAATGGAAATGTATTTATCTACAAATTTACTTATTTGTATTGTTGTTTTATCGGTGAAATATAAAACAATGTACATATTCGTTTTCATAGATTTTGTTCAGGCGCAATATTATACAAAAAAATGACGTAATGACATTGCTGTTGATTTTTTTATCATAACTTTGGTATATTTCGTTAACCTCATGAATCAGCGTTTTTTTTCCAGGAAAAAGTTTATGATAAGAAAAGTTCCAAATATTGGAAAATTTCTATATAAACAACCTTAAATCGACGCCATTTAATATACTATTTCGACAGGAGGTCTAGGGTTGCACGGATGATTACTTTTTATGCCGAGGCTGTGTTCTTTTGGGCGCTTTCGTTATTGGAATCGAAACTGGTAATTGTATCGGAATCAACAATTCTGAACAAAATCGATAACTGTTTCAGAATTGGGGAAAAATATTGGAATCCCCCATCACTAATTAAAACATACTCTATAGATTGGCTTTAAAAATGTTTATTCAAATACTAATTGTTGTTTACTGTGAATAGAACAGTTGTATTTTTATTTGGATGATCTCTTTAATCCCAGCTTGTCTGATGCATTACCACGGCCACGCAACAGAATCGAAAACCCATCGAATTTGGCAGGTCGCATACACAACAAAGATGAAAACACAATTAGGATCATCCGATCGCATGTATAACGCTGGTAACCAACCAGCATTACGAAACAAATAAAGTAGAACAACAAACTAATCATAGATATAGTTCATATTTATAATAACCTTGTGCGTACAACAGTTAATAGCATACATACACTCGAACACAAGGTTATATATATTGGTATGCCATTGAAAGACTGCTAATAAATAAGACAACATAGTGGTATATTTACAATAGTGTTTATTTACAGAAGTACAGTATAGTATGTTACAGAAATACTGCACCGATACTGCATTGAGACCTCGTCGTAATCTCCTCTATACTTAACGTCTTAGTAACGAATAGGGTAGATCACTATCACAGCATACCCCCTTTTTAGAATTGCTCCGTATAGCCAATACTTTCTTTTAGAGTTTATTACAATTCAGCCCGTAATCTTACGCTTCCATTTTGATATCCGTTGTTCAGAACCTGTTTACAAGATTGGTATCTCAAATTTGTCGAACACGACATCCATTAGTTCGTCCTCTGGACTATTATTCTCGACAGTATCTGGAAATCGTTTTCTCATCTAGTTCATGTGTCTTTTGTGGATAAACTTGCGTCCCTTTAGCATGTTTCTAATCCGTGTATCCACTATCCATGTTTCCCAGTAGGATTTATTGTTTTTGAACATCGAAAATAATCCTTTTCTCCAACTTTGAAACGTCTCTTCGTGACATCCCTTTCACGTCCTGGTTTTGTGTGGTTTATTAATAGTCTATCAAACACTGTTTTAATCTTCTGCGCCAACATTGCTTCTGTTGGCGTCATGGAAGATGGAACATTGTTATCTGGAGTCATCCTATATACGTGCAAAATCTTTTGAATGGCTTCTTCAGTAGGTGTACCTATTGCTTTCTTAAGCGCTCTTTTAAACGTATCCACGGACCGTTCTGACCGACCATTGCTTTTCGCATGGTACGGCGCGATCGTGATATGTTTCACTACAAAAGTTTAACAGAATATTTTAAGTTTATGAGAATTGAGTTATATTGTCTGGAAGTGACCATTATCCATATCTTAGTATATACCACATAGATATAGAGCCATTTTTTATGTATGACAAAGTACATTAATAGTTTTGTTGTTTTGTGGGGGATGTGAATAATCAGAAAACAGGATTTTCGATTTTATATTTTTTATTTTCTGGAGTGGCGCTGTCGAAGTACTCTCGAAATGGAGGTATTATTTAAACTCCTGACGAATTCGGTTGTTCTACATTTTGTATTCGTATTTTCTACTGTATTAAATCAAACACTAAAACTTTCGCCAAGAAATATGAATTCAATTTGTAAAAGTTGTTTATTGTTACTAGCACAACGTTGTCTCATTGTTATGTTGATCCCTTTTATTCCAGCTAGTCAGACTTCAGGCAGGAAATGGAATCGAAACTATCGATTGTTGACAAGAGGCACACACAATGTAGATGATCACGAACCTCATCGGCTGTTAGGGTGACGATAATCTAACCGTATGCACATTGATAACAACCAATCAACCTTGCTGCACAAATACAACAGATCAACAACAAAATAGTCATGAAAATAATTCTAACAGCTGTAGCGGCCTATAGCAGGTAATAGAATACACTCAATCTCTTTTCATTCTCTTTCCTAATATATGACACATTGCATGAACGCGCTTTGTAGTTTTATAGAGAAACTAAAAGATCTAAATAACAGAACGTTTGATTCTATAAATGTTAAGATCGCCGTTTTGTACAAGATTTCCGATTTTATGACGGTTAGATTCTAGGGTTGGTAAACTACTATTGAATTAGGAATATTATTTGAACTCCTACCGAATTCTGTTGTTCTAAATTTTGACACTTGTATTTTCTAATCTATTAAAAGAAAAAAAAACTAAAGATTTCTCAAACAAATGTGAATTCAAATAATAAAGGTTGTAAATTGTTAACAGTACAACGTTGGCCCATTGCTATGTTGAGTCCTTTTATTTCAGAAAATCAGACGTATTGCCTCGGCCAGGAACCAGAATCGAAACCCTATCGATTCCTAACAAGAGAAATACACAACGAAGACGATCACTAACCTCACCGGGTGCCAGAGTGAAAATAACCCCACCACATCGTAAATATAACAGATTAACAACGAAACAGTCAAAATACAATTCATATATATGATAACCTTGTGCCTAACGGTTGAGCGTAAAAGAACAGGTAATAAAATAAAAAATACTCAAACAAATGTTATGTATTCTCTTTCTTTAGACATGACACATTACATGAACGCACTTTGTAGTTTTATGGAGAAACTAAAGCAAACACAAACAGAACTTCTATAATTGTTAAGATCATCGTTTTGTACAAAGAGGGGAATTAACAACTGAGATATTCGAAACTGTTTTTGTGTCAATGATAGGACACAATAAAAACTGATTTCATTCAGTGATCAGTTTTTGTAAACTATTAAATTAAAACCGATAAACAAACGAGAGAAATATACTTTCAATCAATTTTCATGCGTCAACGATCTTTTTAATTAACAAGTATTTATAATTATTTTTGCCTCAAGTAAGAAAATGAATTCATTACGTTTCAAAACTTATAAATCACAAAATAGAAATAAAAACAAAAACAAAAGTTTGAATAAACAATACCATTTTTTATTTTTTCCTTTTTTGGAATAAAACATGAGTAAAACATGTCTGAAATGTTTGTTTATTTACATCTCATTAATCACAGGGACAAACGTCGCATAGAAGTTCAGCTGCCACAAGAGGTACAATTAGAAGAAAATACGTCATTAATTTTATTCTAAAATCAGACTAAAAAATAAAATCACAAAATGAGTTATTAGATTAATTTAATGTTGAACTTTATATTAAATGTAATATTTTCATTTAAAATAGAAATTAGTAATTACAAAATATGTATTATTTGTATTACTATTATGATTGATGTAACCCCTGATCTTGTTAAGATGCATCTTTTTGAACTTGGGAATCTTTGTCAAACTCGAAGCCCATAGAATTAAGTATAAACAGAGACCTTTATGTAATCATCGACCTGTGGTGTAATGTTTAATGGTGTTGATTAACAAGAGCTATAATTAGACGTAGCGGAAAATATGGCATTAACTTTAATTTTTATTAAAAATTATAATAATCTCTGTGCTTTAAAAACAGATAAAGCTGCATTTTTATGACATCTTAACAATAATGCATTTTTTAAAAAGATGTCTTTCTGCTTCTTGCAATTATCACTTTAAAACTTACTTTACATTATTTTCTAGATTTCTAAATTTAATTAAAAAAATTATTGAATAAATATTTCGTAATACTTTCTTTGTTAAACACGTTCTCTATTGTTTTACGTAATAAAAATGACTGACTTTCAAATAGTTGCATGAGATTTGTTGACATATACCATGCGTAGGTATAAATATATTTTAAGAATTATTTACTTTTATATCTATAGATTTTGATTTCTGATAGTAGAGTAAAAAAGTATTTAAAATAGTAAATACAACGTCGTAAAATCAAATATAATTTTCTCACCTTTTTATTCGTTTTAACATGGAGGCTGATCGCATGGAAGTTCAGGCACCACTAGATATATAATAGTAAGAAAACGGATTAGTCATTGATTTAATCATATTGAAACTAATAAAATTATTATTTCAAAAACAGATAAAACGGCTTTCCGATAAATGTAAACAATGCAAAATACAATTAAATGAATATAATTAATGATTTTTTCTTTCTGATTATCGATCACACGAATATCGATTGAGATAATCAATAAAGTATATTTAATCTTTTCAAATAGTTAATGGATTTATTTTTCACATGCCATATTTTCACAAGAATAAGAAAATTATATGTACATGCTACTTTATTTATCCCACTCTACAATAACAACAGGGTTGTATAGAAAAGCTTCCGTTCACTAACTAGAGACAATGGATACCCCCTGTAAATGTGTCTACGCGGCAGTCGACTAGATACAAGTGTTGTACAATCTAAAGAAAGCATCCCTCTGATCTGATACAGCATGAGTCTCTTCGCAAGATGAAGTTAAGTACAACTGGAAATAATGCAGAAATAAGCGGAGAAATACTTAATATAAGTGGTAATTACGTCAGAAATAATATTATATTATTACGCCATAACTACTATTATATTATTACGTCATAAATATTATTATGTTATTACGTCATAAATATCATTATATTAACGGTCATAATATTATTATATTAAACGTACTAAATATTATTATATTATTACTTCATAAATATTATTTATATTATTACGTCATAAATATTATATTATCAAAGGTCATAAATATTATTATATTGAACATCATTAATATTATTATATTAAACGTCATAAATATTATTATATTATACGTCATGTATATTATCATATCATTACATCATGATAATTTTCATATTATTACGTCATAAATATGATTATATTAAACGTCATAAATAGTATGATATAAAACGTCATAAATATTATCATATTAAAGTTTATAAAGATATTTACAAAACAGAAAAACTGCAATTTTATGACTTTGCATAAATAAAAGAAGTTTTCTATAAAGATGTGTTTCAGCTTCGTGCAATTAAAACTTGAAATATTTTAAAAAGAAATTTTCACATGTCTTCAATTTAAGTTTAAACTTCATTGAATAAATATTTTGTTTATTTTTCTTTCTTAAACACTCTCTTTTTTATTAAAAATAATCCTATATTAGTTGCATTAGTTTTGTTTACATATGCAATGTGTACTTACTCATATTTTTCAAGTATAACATATCTTTATATCTGTAAATTGTCACTATTGATGTATAGTATAAATAGAATCAATATTAAAATCCAAAGTTAAAAGATCAAAAATATTTTTTGCACCTTTTGGTTCGTCATCGCATGGTGGATCGTTGCAAGGAGGTTCAACCACTGGATAAAAAAAACAAAAAAATAAGTCATATTATTTGATTAAAATTCATAAACAATACAATATTCAAATTACGTCAATATAATTTATGATTTCTTATTTCTGATTACCTATATCCTAAATTCTATATCTAGTGGCTGAACCTCGAATCATTATGTATGTTTTTTTTTCATATACATGCGTATTTCGTCATATATTGAAGGTAGATTAAGAAGAGAATATATAGTAAAACCCAAAGTCGTAAAAATCAAATATACATTTTCGCACCTTTTGGTTGGTCATCACATGGGGGATCGTTGCATGGGGCTTCAACTACTGGATAAAAGAACGGAAAATAACTCATTCATTTTTTAAAATTTAAACTCATAAAATATAAAACTCAAATAAATAAAAATAATTTTATGATTTCTCATTTATAATTATCGATCACATAAATTCTACATCGGGTTGTTGAACCTTGATTAGTTATGGTAATTTTGTCTACATATTTTTACATTTACATGCGTATTTTTTAATATCTTTTGGGTATAATTTATTTTCATGTCTGTAGTTTTTATTATTGACTTTAGAATAGGAAGAAATTGAATAGTAAAATCCAAAGTCGTGAAATCAAAAAATATTTTCCCCACCTTTTGGTTGGTCATCACATGGAGGATCGTTGCATGGAGCTTCACGCACCAATGAATATGTATATAAAGATAAGAAAACAAAAAGTAAGTCATTGATTTTACTGTATTAAAATTAATAAACTTCACAACATTCAAATTACATGAATATAATTTTATGAATTCTTATTTCTGATTATCGATCACACAAATCCTATATCTAGTTTCTGAACCTCGATTCATTACATTTGTTTTGTTTACATATACAATGCGCATTTTTTCATATCGTTTAGCTCTAATTTATTTTTATATTTCTAACTTTTCATTATTGACTGTAGAAAAGTAGAAAGTGGACTTTCGGTTTACTTTCGACAGCCTCGTAACTCTCGTTTCTTTTCTTTTTGTCCTATAGTCCTCACATTCCATGAGCGATGTTTTATAACCTCATAATTTAGGTTATAATAAATAATACCTTGTGAATAAAATGGATGAACTATCAAGATAAACGTTTAACAGTTTTATTAAAACTGAACACAGAATGAAATAATGAATTATTTTGCCGCTGGACACGATTTTGATATTAACAGTCTGATGTCGTGATCTTTGTTTATCTTCCCTCTGGTCAGGACTCAATTTCCAAGGGCGATAACTCTTAACTCCCGAATTGATTCAAGGGACGTAATTCGTTAGTTGTCCTGACACGATGTTACCAACAAAGGAGGAATAATTGCTGTTTTCTGGGTCGGAATCTATCCATATAACACTTATCGTTTACTTTGAAGTGGTATTTTGTTTTTAGCTTTTTACATTAAGTAACGTCATGCCTTGTCTGGGGCGATTTTCTACAAGACAAGAATAAATAGTAAAATTAAAAGTTATAAAATCAAATATATATTTTCGCACCTCTTGGTTTGTCATCACATGGCGGATCTTTGCATGGAGCTTCAGGCACCACTGGATATGTAATGATAAGAAAACCGAAAATAAGTAATTGATTTTATTGCATTAAAACTCACAGACAATTCAAAATTACATGAAATCAATATGATTTATAAGTTCTTATTTTTGATTTTCGATCACACAAATCCTATATCGAGTTGCTGAACCTCGATTCGTTACGTGTTTCTTGTCATATATAAAGTTTATTTTCACATATCTGTTAGGTATAATTTATCTTTAAATTTGTAACTTTTTTTATTGGCCGTAGATTAAGAAGAAAATAAATATTAAAATCTAAAGTTGTAAAATCAAATGTATTTTTTCACTTTTGGGTTGGTCATCACATGGAGGATCGTTGCATGGAGGTTCAACCACTGGATAAAAACACAGAAAATAAGTCATTGAATTTATTATATAAACACTCATAAACAATATAAAATTCAAATAATTAATTTTCAAATATTCTCTTCAATCCCAACAGAAACATGATTTAGTTTTTACATTTGTTGATGAAAATATTAATTTATTAAGTTAAATATGATGTTCACTTGTTTATTAATGAGCTTTATATACAGACAAATCATTATAAACAAATATTTTTTTGTTGTTATCTTGTAGTGTCGACGTGATCTGCTTGCTTATATCGTATTTTTAATAAATTATTGCGATAGCTGTCCTACTACACTTAACTGTTTATTTATTATAAGTAAGAAGCCTGTTTTTATATCTTGTATAAATAAAGCGTTTGTCCGTCTGTCTATCCATCAGTCACAATTTTTATGTTAAACATAATAAATATATTGCAATATTTGTTTAATTTCGAAATCTCATAGACCTTAACTACTTTTAGAAATGGAAAATATTGCATTAATAGTAAATAATAAATTCCGATGGTATAGAGCGGATGTAAAATCCAAAGTCGTAAAATCAAATATAATTTTTTACACCTTTTGGTTGGTCATCACATGGAGGATCATTGCATGGAGGATCAACCACTGTATGAAAAAGGAAAAATAAGTCATTGATTTTATTGTATAAACAATAAACAATACACAACTCAAATAAATCAAATTTCTACATTTTCTCATTAAATAATTTCAACACAAAATGATTTAGTGAAAAACATTCTGATGAAAATATAATTGTCTAAGGCAATATAATCTTCATTTGTTTATTAACAAAAAATCATGCACTTAATATATAGACAAATGATTATAAGAAATATTTTTCTATTTCTATTTTATATATTTACCTTGTAGTGTCGACTCGATATGCTGTCTTATATCGCATTTGTTTAATCAATTCTTGTCATTGCTGTCCTACTACACATACAATTTTTATTCTAAGTAATCAGACGATTTTTATATAAAAATGAACAAGTACAAAACTTAAATGAATCGGTTTTCTACATTCTCTTATTAAATAATTCTAACACAAAATGATTTAGTGAAAACATTTTTTTTATGAAAAGATAATTGTCTAAGTGAATATAATCTTTATTTGTATATTAACAAAAAATAATGAACTTAATATATCGACATTTGATTATAAGAAATAGTTTTCTATTTCTATTTTTATATATTTACTTTGTAGTTTAGACTCGATCTGCGTGCTTATATCGCATTTGTTTAATCAATTCTTGTTATTACTGTCGTACTACGCATAAGATTTGCATTAGAAGTAATTAGACGATTTTTTAAATATAAACGAATAAGTACAAAACTTATTTTGAAACATGTATTTTTCCTTCGTAAAATTAAAACGAAAAATAATGTTTTTTATGATTTCTTCACATTTTTAAATGTAATTCTAAATTCATTGTATAAATGTAAGCATAATTATTCCTATTACCAAACCCCAAATCGAGTGGCTGAATCTCGATTCAATACTTTTGTTTTATTTGCATATACCATGCGTAAGTGTAATTTATATTTATATCTGTAGATTTTTCTTCTTGATGGTAAAATAAGTAGACAATAAATAGTAAAATACAAAGTCGCAAAGTACAGAAATATTTACGCACCTTTTTCCTGATAGCAGAGAGGTACTTCCAGGTCGCATGGTACTACAGGAGCAGCTTGGTTCGCTATAATGGTAAGAAATTGATTTTATTATATTAACACTCATACAATCGGTGTGTTTTTAAACATATCGAATAAATTATGTATAAACGAATATATATTCAAATACAAAATTAAGTAAATTTAATACTTACAAAAAGTTCATGAATTTATTTTTCATACGTTTTATTTTAACAAGAATACAACACATTGTTTGGCGATGATAAATTACTAATCCCACGCTATAATAATATCAGTTGTTTATAGGTTGTAATATATGGTGAAACAGTTCGGAAAATAATTCCCCTATGTTTTAGTGATAAAGTTTTTTTCATTATTGTTACACCGGCCGTTCTAACAGAAGAGAAACTAATCCGGTTCTCACTATAAATAGTGCGAGTAGACAATCATCAGGGAGAAAAGGACAGTATTGTAACTGTCTAGCCGAGTGCCATTCAGTTTCCTTACCTTTGTACCTTTTATGTCAATACACTTGTTATCTTAACCCAACCTCGACTTGACTCATTCTTTTTACTGTTGGACAAACTTCACAACAATTATAATAAACTAAGACACCGCTCCGGGTAAATATAATGTCTTTTGTTTATCAACAAATAAAGGACGACTCGGATTTATAAACAAATAATTATCAGAACCAATTGTTATTTATTTCTTTGGTTAAGTTTAACCAGTTTGGTAAAGTTAGGTATGCGTATATTTTTATGTATATAATAGTTTCTATATATTTACTAAAATATGTAAAATGAAATAACATTAAAATAAAAATTGTTAACGTTATCGACCAGGAAAGGGTCACATCGTTATTATACGTTTATTGTAAATAAAAAGAGATACTTATTTGATAACCAATGTCATTAAACCCACAAATGTCTATTTCTCTTTAGGTTCTACCTTTTAAAAGAAGGGTGTCAGTTACACCAGCTTTTAAGTAAGTGCTTATGTTATAAAAAAGTATAGTATTGAAATGCACGAACACTATAAGTGCACGAATATATTAAAAAACATTATTTCTCGATGCAGCTTTAATTTAAAGGTATATTTAAATCTCTTAACCGATGCGGCCTCTATTTTCAAGGTTCGCTGAAATATATAATACTGTGAAACATAACTTTTTTCTTTTACTAGATTTGTTCAATTTTATTACATATATTTTTTATTAATTCTCTTTAAAAATAAACCATTTATTTTACAGTTAACGGTAATCAATTAGTGATTTTATCGATTAGTTAGTAAATTAATTTGATTTGTTTTGTTTCCATTTTAGTAAGACAAGGCTGAGATGGTAAAGACGGTGCCGTAGTTTGTTTATATACTAATGGTTCACCACTTACCAAGGCCAAAACCAACTCGAGGATAAGGCTTAATGAGATTTTCAGTTGGATGATGGAACAATACTATGGAAAGATTGATAACTATGATTAATTCACAGGACGACTCAAACAGATATTTGTTGGCATTTGACTTGAAAATGACCATGCACTTGTCTGTAGAGAAGTATTCCCAAGGTAATGTGTTCCACATTAGGAAATCCTTGGAAATAAACTCTTATCATAGAAGTTCCTTATGCTTTTAGGTAGATATAGGAAGGAAGGAAAGTTCTGTGCAGGGGTGATAGAGAGGCGAGTTCGTACTGAAAAGGTTTTTCAGGGGAAAACCAGAGCTTACAGCTCAGTCGAGTAGCTACCATGAAATACTGATGGAGTAATGAATGACTAGCAACGTCTCTTCTGTAATAAAGATGCTGCAAGGAAAGAGAAAAGATCAGTAAATTGCGATGTCTATTTAGTACCCTGTCAAGGCAATAAAGGGTGCTCTGAGCGGCACATCCTCAGATCGTGCAGCATTGCCCCATCTAACTCGAATCTAACTCGTACAGGTAGAGGATTGTACCAGGAGTCAGGTAGATTCTGGAGCGGTAAAATGATCCAACCATTTTTCAAGCGACTTTAGCAACAGAGTCGCCAACCAAGCTCCAGTCCCTGTCCCATCGCCGCAATGTGGCATCCTTATGTTTGTTTTACAAATACTTCAATGGATTATGCTCCGATAAATTGGCTACTCTGGTGCCCCCTCGACGTAAATTCACTAGACTAACTCGACAATCAACTAAATCTCATTCATTCACTGTGGAGGCCCCCAGATGCCGGAGAGTCTTCTACTCAAATAGCTACTTTCCTCGAGCTGCTGGCCTCTGGAACTCCCTCCCTGCCCACTGTTTCCCCGACAGTACTGACATGTAGAAATTCAAAACTAATGTAAACAGACATCTCGCTGCGCAGATCCCAATTTAGGTTTACCCCCTTCAACCTTCTCCCCTATTCTTTTTTCTCAGTATCCCCTTACGTCTACAGTGGCGGCCTGCCTTGTTGTGGGGTTAACTATGTTTAAATAAAAAAAGATTTGATACAAGTCTTCTATTTCAGGTCTGGGTTGAAAGTAACTCCTGAGAGTTTGTTAAAACAAGAGGCTTCCCCGGGGAGGGAAGCATTCTTTCAAAACAAAGATCTGAGCATTGGTGGTGAAAGGAGAGAAGCTTGGTTTTAGAGGTGTTAAAGGTAAGCATACACTTTTTTCGCCATTGCATGATCAGGGGAGAGATTATCGGTAATGTTTTTTTATCATTCAATGCTCTTCGAATTGCTGCCGTGTCAACAAATGATACCAGAATATGATTTGTACGATCATTGATGAAAATCAGGAAGAAGGTTGGGCACAGAATGGATCATTGAGGCACGCTAGCATTGATTTTATGTGCTTCAGAATTCAGCTCATGAACCACTACGTTCATAGACTTATCAGATAAAAAGGATTATTTTCGTTGAGAAGACATTTCCGGATATTCCATAACGAGAAAGCTTTATGCCTGATTCTCTTAAATGCTTTTGATATATCAAAATCTATTCCCCTTAGAGACGAAGACCTCGCCCATGGATTCATTGATTCTGTTCGATATTACAGTCAGTACATCATCTGTTGATCTTGCGGGATGAGCTCCATATTGCTTTTCACTAAGCACATTGCTCATTGCTTTTGCTGAGGTTGTTGATAACTTCACGCATAGATTAAACAATTTTGTGAGGATAGGAATTAGTTCTGGCAGTTTCTTGAGCACACTAGATATTTGAAAGAGTTTTACCGTAAAATGAATTCATATAATATTTTCTCCAAATAAATATCAATGTATGTATGAAGAAAAACAACAGAATATTTTCTTAAACTTCACATCAACGATGACGACTTCATTTATTTATTTTTGATCAACTAATTTATATTTGGATTATTTCGATTATTATTTAGATCTTGGTTGTTCTAGTCACGGAGTTTCGCTTCGTGTAAATTCCTTTCTTATTCAGGTGCAACTTTTTGAATGTAGAAACCTACTTGAACTTTTGAACCTTTGTATAGGAGTCGGTAATCTGTACGGAATTTCCAATTAAACCCTTTATTCGATACACGAGAGTAAATTGTCCTCACCTAGTCCTACATGGCTTAATAGAAGTGATAAGTTATGTTATATCTAGTTAATATCGCTTGTAGTAAGGATTCAACCTTCAACCTACAGAAATCGTTCACTTAAAACTGAGTGTTAGCCAACGCTTTTAACCGTAAGGTCACGGGTCTAAATAAACGTTTCAGTTCAAAATTCCATGCAGGTTCAATAGTTCAGCATAATGATTCTTATGGTCAACTAGGCAATTCTCCAAAATAGAAACAATAGAAATAAACCCTAATTATTAATCCCAATTTACAAAATTCCGAAAAATAATTTACAACGTAACCGTTAAACATATGATATTCTGAACTGACTTACACCGAATAAGGTTCCAGAGAGATGAATTGATATAATAAGAAAGAAGCTTAACTTTTGAAACATGTGTCAAGAAGAAATGTTATAGTTGTTTGCTCTGAATTCGGCTTCGCCTTATAGTCAAGACCGTTACAAAATGTATTTTCATTAAGAAAATTCTACAAAAATACTTTAAAAATAGCGAACATACATACAAAGTACAAACATCCAAAAACCGTAAGTGCATGTTTTTGTACTTTCTTTCATCTCAACGATGTGAGAGACATTATTTCTGAATTAAGATCAGAAATAAAATACAATTGAATTCAGAGAGCCGCAAGCGTCAAAATATGACAATCTTCTTGACAGATTTGTATTTCAACCGATCGCTGTGGAGACGAGTGGAGTGATTGGCTCTGCCACACGCAACTTCCGAGGCAGCCTTGATCTATTAATGACGCGCAACACCGGAGACAATCGCAAATTGTCTTGAATTTATGAGCGCCTCTCTATCGCTATTATTCGCGGAAACGTCTTGAGTCTTCTTCCGGCTTGTCAAGCCAGCTGGACATTCAAAGAAAACTATGGACTGTGATACAATTTCATATAAGGAATCAGGATTTCTCGATATTGAACTAAACAATGTCCAAGTGACGAATAAGGAATTTATTAATTATTTATTGAATTATTAATCTTATAGTTTACTTTCTCACCGAATGGATCAGTGCAATATATTTGTTTCTTATTTTTTTAATTTATTTGTGATTGAATAAAACTTATTATAAAAAATTATTTTGATTTAAAATATTTTATTAATTCCCGTCTCATTATTGTTCTTTATTTTTATTCCTTTTGTTTATATTTTATCCATACGGGCACCCAACATTTAACTACTTAACAGTCTTTCTATTTTATACAAAGCCACTTGCGGTCATATTGTAAAATAACTTATGTAGCGATTCGATTGACTCCTTATTTGTTACTAATTTATTCAAACTAGCATTCTATCCCGCTGGGTCTTCATTACTTATTCATATGTAAAAAAATATAATTTAAAATAATGCAATTCAATATGTATTCAATTATGTCTTAACATTTATAAAAAATTCACGCATATTTCTGGATCACATTTACTTTTTTTTAGGGGGGGGGTCAATGTTTTTCGTTTTAACCAATAGCCCACTATTTACAATCGCAAAGGAGAGCACCCGAAAAATAGACACATCTATTTGGTTTGATCAAAAACGTGCATGAATCTTATTTTAATCACCTAAATTACTTACAGGGGTTTTCTCAACTTCTTTTTTTTACGAATTTATACTCTAACACTTCTATTTTTTAAATTGAAGTTATATCTCTTTCGGACAACGCTGGGACACGTGTCCTGCTAGTATTACTAATAACATCGGTATAAGAAGAAATACTCTTCTTATATATTGGCGTTACTCTTAATTCGAAGAGAGATGCTCACTATTTCACATAGAGCATAGCAATAGTTAACTAATAAAAAAAATATATTCATATATGAACAGAGATTTGATTAATTTACATGGTATATTTTTACGACGATTATTATTTTCGATAAGTCATATCCGATCGCTCGGATGAATAAGCTTATTTTTATATTAAAGTCTAATACAAAAAAAACACAAAAAAAATTATTAGGAATTAATAATATCGAGGGAAATAGTACTAACGATAAATGGGACAATTAGAAGGGTACAACTTCAAATAATAATTAACGATCTTTTTTTAATGAGTACCCAAATGGAAATGTGATAATTTTAGAAAGAATAAATCAATGATATTTGAATGCATAATTTTTCATAATTTTAAACATAATAAAAATAAAGTATTTATTGAAATCAACATAACCTATAAATAAATAATAAATATACTTATAACACCTGTAATATCAAAACTACAGATAAGACCACACTTCAATGTTATTTAATACCCATAATAAAATTAATAATCAGCATGATGATGATAAGCATAAGAATAGGAATAAATAAAGTAATAAAAAAATTATATATCTGTATATGACTAAATCAATAAAAATAGATCGAACGAATAATATAAAAGTGTTTCTTTTATTTATATCTTGTTATGGTGTGTATGTATGTGCGTACAGGTGTAGATGTAAAATATATATGTGTGTGTGTGTGTGCGTGGATTACACACAAAATGCGTATGAATAGCGGTATGTAAATGTATTACGTTAATAGTATTTAAATCCATGTATTTCGTCGTGGATAATAACATTTTAAAAATATATATGTCGTTCCCCACTTGGGGCATCACAATAGCGTAGGGAAAATTATTCCCAACTAGGATTAAGGAAAAATGCGCTTTCGTGTAAATAATTGAATTCCTTCAAAAGTATCGCAAACAAATAAACAAATAAATGATATCTATATGTATATACATATATGTATGTGTATAGAAGTATGTGTGTATAGGTATGTATGTATGTAAATATGTATGTGGGTGTATATGTATAATAGTATATATATATATATATATATATAGTAAGCTATGAAAATATATTTATGTCAATTAAGTTACACAGAGGCTCTCGCGTTTCATCCACGGGGGGAATCTTCAGACTATCGAGCACTGTTTAAGTAAATACTGCAAATTGATACATAAAAAGTTATAACTCCTTATAAAATTTTATGTGGATACATGAAATAGTAATAGTAATAGAAAATAAGTAGTATGTATATATATATATATATATATATATATATATATATATATATATGGATGTGTGCTAATGTTTTTTGTGAGTAAATAAGTACGAATTGTGATGTCCGTGTATCCGTGTATGGGCCATTTCATAGTAACACTGACGAACATATGCATATAAAACTATAAAGTTACTTAGATTTTCTACGTTTTATCATGTATTAATATATATGGTCTAGCAATGTTCGAGTTGAACCCTCATTTTTCCTGCTTTAACTTAGGTTACTCTAAACAAGGAAAGTTGCCACTGTAGACGTAATGGGCTACTGAGAATAAGGGTGAAAGTTTTGGGGGTCATCCTACATTAGAGCTGTGCAGCGAGATGCTTGTTCACATCAGTTTAAAATCTCTGTATGTCAGTACAGTCCGGGAAACAGAGAGCATGGAGGGAGTTCCACAGGCCGGCAGCTCGCTGAAAGAAACTATTGAAGTAGAAGGCCTTCCGGCATTTAGGGACGTCCACAGTGAATGAATGGAATTTAGCTGATTGTCGGGTTAATCGAGTGGGGCACCAGAGCAGCAAGTTCATCGAAGCACATTCCATTGAAGTACTTGTAAAACAAACAAAAGGATGCAACATTGCGGCGATGGGACAGGGGCTAGAGCTTGGTAGATAGTGAGAGACCTATTAGATTATAGCTTCTTTTTGGACCTTGCATAAGATTGAGAGACTGGTGGATGGTGAACCAGCCCAGATGTGACAACAATACTCTATGCATAGCCAGATGGTTGCTTTGTAGAGATATAAGATACTGTTAGGTGTAAGAAGTTTTCTAACACGGTAGAGAGAGACCACTTTTTTTACAACAGCCTTGGCAATGTCTTCTATGTATTTGCTCGAATTCATGTTACTTATGAATTTTAGGTTGATGAGTTTGAACGTTGGACTCTCAGGTAGGATGTTATTTGCTACGGCAATCGGTGGTTTCTTGTAGTTGTTGAAGGAAAAACAGTTGTCTAAGCAGCATTAAATGTCACGATACATTTATAACCCAATTTCACTATAGACTGGAGGTCACTATCTAATGATTCGGTTGTTGCCTCGGATATGTGCGCGTCTGTTTTACCCACATGACAGGAGTAGGGCGTGGTGTCGTCAGCAAATATACGATCACAGCCACAATGTCATCAGGGAGATCATTTATGAAAATCAGGAACAATAAAGGTCCAAGGATCGATCCCTGGGGTACACCTGCATTTATGTCATGTTGTTTGGATGAACCGCTATCGAGGACCACCTGAATCCTTCTTTTTGGTTAGGAAGGATCTAATTATTTTTAATATTCGTCCAGTAATACCAAATTAATTAATTATTATGAGAAGACCTTTATGCCAGACATTATCAAAGGCTTTGGATATATCAAGGGCTACTGCCATAGTTTCATGTGATTTAACCAGTGTATGATATATACGTTCAAATATGACCGTTAAGATATCCGCAGTAGACTGTACTTGCCTTAATCTATCCTGATGTTCAGAAAGAAGTTTAGCATTAACGAGGTGGCGGACTCTCACTAGATCGATTAAGTAGTCAAAGGTTTTAGCGAAGAGCCTGGGTAGATTGATGGGGCGATAATTTTGAGCCCCAGTTCTATCTCCGGAATTCTTGAAGACTGGTACTACAGAGACAATTTTCCAGCTATCAGGGAATCAAGATTCGGCAAGGAATTCTTTTTAGAGTTTGGAAAAGACATGTGCCAGTTCAGTAGAGCATTTCTATATTACTATTACTGGTATAAGATCAGGCCCACATACTTTGGAGGTGTCAAAGTTTTTTATGATGTACCAAATATAAGATGGGGTGAGTCAAGTCATCAAGTGTGGCTTCAGTCCGCAATGAGAAATTTGGGAGAGAGTGGTTTGGGAAGTCCAAAGTTGAGATTACGGGGAAACGCTGGGCAGGTAATTCAGCCCTATCAGTTGCCGTTCAAACGACATCATTGTGGTTGGATAACGGGGAATTGTTGATTGCCCCATTACACCACACTATTGAAGATTTTCCAGAATTCGCGAGTACCAAGTTTGTGTGACTCAATGCGTTTTCTGGTCATGTCTGTATACCTTCTATTTGATTCATCTATTACAGTCTTACAATGATTTATTGACGCTATAAGTTTCTGTCTATTTGTAGTTGACTTGTGGCGGTTGAATTGTCAGAATGCTGCTGCCTCTCTCTGAGCAATAGCAGCTTCACAGTTCGAAGTTAACTATTGAGGAGAGTAAGGATTGTTGTATAATTTTCACATAAGGACACGTGCTTCAATTCCTGCTTTGACCCATTCGGTAACCTCATTTGCACACTTATCAGCAAAGAGAGAAAAACTTTCACTGCATGTGCTCTTTGATGAATTCACAATCAGACCGCTTGTAGTATCTCGTCGTTTTGAGCAACGACTCATCAGCCTTGGGATAGGATTTTAGGGTAATATCAATCATTACCACAAGGTTATAAGCGTTACTGAGGGGGCTGTGAGCATTCTTCACACAAACCTCGGGGAGTAAGGTCAAGGACAGGTCGAGAAGTGGGGCTTGCTGTTCCACACGATCAGGAAGGCGGATAGGGAATGTGACAGTCTATGAGATGGAGTGCGCTATGGACAAACTATACGTGGAGTTACCAGCTGCGTCTGTATAGCTAGACAGTCACAGTGGTGTGCATTAAAATCCCTAAATACATGTATTTGGGCACTCGTGTCAAGTGAGAGTGCTGTATCTATTCTTTCAGAGACATAGTTAATCAGGGTACAGACTTGGGTTGAAAGAGAACAGTATATGAAATACAAGTAACTAATGCTGTGCTGTAAGGTTAACCTAAAGCACATGTAGACTTGATCATCTGATTCTAGCCTGTGTTCTCTAGTCAAGGGGAGGGTGTTCCAAACATAAACTTCTAGCCCGTGCATATGTTTGCCAGAGTATTTACGGTAGAGTTGGAGGTATTCAGTCATGTCAATATGGTGTTAGGAGATTTAGGATTGTAAGTTTATTTCACTCAGGGCTAGGATATTCGAGAAGTTTACTAAGAGAGATGTTTCTACGTCGTTGATGTTGGTCTAAACCCCCGGATATTTGTGAATGCTAGTCTCAAGGGCGAAGGCGACGATGTTTTTTTGGTGGGTGTTTGGCTTACGTTTGTTTCTTTTTACTATGTATATAATGTGTATGAGCATATATATTTTTGTGAGAATTCAAACTATTTGTCTGTTAATTATTTACTGTGGCCTTAGGAAGCAGTATAAACATCTATATGAATATGCAGCCAAAACTGTTTTTATAAATTAAAATATATGCTTTTTAAAATGTATACTATTATACATTGTTATTGATCACTATCTTAAAAGAAAATTATTTATAAATAGAAATAATATAAAATAAATTTAAAACCCAGATAACTTCCAAAATATTGATAATTTGAGAAAACATATTATTAAATTTACTTAATCGAATAAAAAAGTCAATTATGCAAATAAAAAACTGTTTAGGACGATTAATTAATAAAGTGAACAGGAATAAGTTAATGCCTTATCGAAAGCTTACCGTTGAAATAGCCTGATTGTCAACTTGATGGCCGGAAGATCGTTCAAGAAATTTCAATTTTAACTTCACGTAAATATCATAGCATGTATAAACAGAGTACTTCTAATGAACTAACAATATTTCTTTAAAACACCGCATTTTAACCAGGAAACTATAGAAATTACAAAACAAGAATACATAATTTGAAAAGCATTTGAATACAAGACCATAATACAGTTGTGACACTACATCCTTCCGTCTGACAACGTCAGGACGGGCCAAACTTACATCTGGGCTTTAACTCTACGTGTTTTGTAAAGCATTTTCAAATATATGCCATGGAAACTTTGATAACTCAAAAACTATATATCTTAACACACGTGTTTGACCGGTAATTTATCCTCTTTATGTGCAACATTTTAGACATTACATTAAGAGTTTTACGTTTTATATCACATCCATTGTGCAACTTCGATCTTATCTTTCTGCTCCAGACTCGCCCATGAGAAATAACTTAAATGATTTTCTAGCTTTGAACAGAAAACTTTTTATTTTGGATGCAAAATATATTATTAGTCTATACTGCATGAGTACGATTCGGGATAAAATAATTTACATGTATCATGGCTGCACTTTTCAAACACAAAATTATAATTTCTGATTTTATTCTCATCGCAATTCATGGGGTAAATATCATAATATATGTTTGAAGAAATGGTTTCAGGAAAATGTCATTCTTCTTCCTCTATTTTTCGGTAATGCTAAATAAAAGTCATACTGCTCGTTTATAATATTTCATCAGAGACAAATTAAACATAAGTAATGAATATCATATACCTACACCATCTAAACATAAGTAACGAATATCATATACCTACATCATCTAAACATAAGTAACGAATATAATATACCTACACCATCTAAACATAAGTAACGAATATCATATACCTACATCATCTAAACATAAGTAACGAATATCATATACCTACACCATCTAAACATAAGTAACGAATATCATATACCTACATCATCTAAACATAAGTAACGAATATCATATACCTACACCATCTAAACATAAGTAACGAATATAATATACCTACACCATCTAAACATGTAAACAGAACGAAAACAGATAATTGTTGCATCATTTTATTGTTTATTTATCCTTTGCTCGCAAAATGTAAGGTAACTCAAAGCCAAATATCATGTTAATAAATACATAAACTAAGAATACGTTACTCTCAAAGCCATTAGTACTGAATTAGTCACTTAATACAAGAATAAGTCAGGTACAGATTCAATTCGTTGCGTAGGAAGTGACTAGTAAATGCAGTTTCACACTAACGCCGCAAAATTATCATTAAATATATTCCCAATTGATAACATAATAGTTTAGGTATGATGATGTCGAAATGACAATATTACAATAATCAAGAATATATGGTGCGTGTTTAGTAATATTCCCTATATGAAATTAAATAAAAGGTCAAATATGCATTAGCTTATCTCACTTGTACTTACAGAACCATTAGGAACCTTTGCGGGTCCTTAGGGTTCAGGGAACCTTCAGCCGAGAAACGACATTCTTAAAGAGTTGTCATTCTGTAAAAATGTGCAAAACTCTGTTAATAGGGACTGTCGAATCACGTATCAGTTACAATCATGTCAGATACTTCCACGTTTGAATAGAACACCTTTTAGAATCATTTCCACGCTTTTCTTTTCATTTTACTTCAGTATAAAATCTCAGAAATCAAGGGACCGTTTACTCGGCCTAACACTTGTTTTCTAAATAGATATCCACGTGTTTAACTAAAGTTGTTCTTTTACCTCTCAAACGTTGAGTCAGTAAAAAAGTGTAGAACATTAATTTTCCTCTACTCAATTGACCAGTAAACTATGTTATAGTATATCTTTCTTGTTGCTTCGTTGTCTTACTGCGTTCCAGAACAGACATTAATCTAGTCTGGTGAAGTATTCGGCTTCGTGCTGTTACTAGAAGTAACATTAATATGAGAAGATGTACCAGTGCGCGTATGAGCCAATGTATAGCCGTTTCGAGTTGATACTATTTGGGATTCGAATACTATGTTATTAGAATATTTCGCCAGGGGAAGTATTTGGTGAGGGGAAGTATTCTCATGTCAGGTTGTCCTGGCAAACCCTTGTACAGAGAAGCCGAAAAGAGACGAGGATGGTGTCGAGTAGGTAATTCAAACGCTTATCATTAGAAACTTTTCTGTTGTGTAGATCAAAACATTTCATAATTTTGTCAGTTCTGTTTGATCGCCAAATATGCAAATTAACTTTAGATTAGACTTGGATAGATATTAGTTTTCGATCGCTATTTCAAACATAGTTCAACAACCACTTGAGCTGTCACTTTTTAACCGTATGAGCTGAGATAGTGTTCCGAATACTCCTGCTATTCAACTAATATATTATCATCCCTATGATCACTTGATATTAGCATAGACCCTTTATGAGAGTAGTCGTGTTTTAAAAGTAAGCTTTTGGTCGCTATAGTATAACATATCTGAATAAAAGAATTTTAAATCATACTCATTTCGAGAAATACACTGGTATGTAAGCATTTAAAAATTAAATGTGAAACGATTATTTTTCATATTTATCTTCAAATTGTAGAACACAGATATTAGATTTAACTTTTGGAATTAAGTAAGGATAGAATACATTGGTTGTGAACGGAGGATATAATATGGCCGCCATCTTAATGGCATCATAAGTGTAACATATGGTAAGGAAGAAACAGGAATCATATTTCCGTGTTAGAGTACAATATATGGAATAAGGTGACGCATATTTTTTACTTATAACAAAATATGCAGAAGAGATAGAGAGGGATATATATATATATATATATATATATATATATATATATATATATATATATATATTGTAAACAACTGATGATACCTTAAATAATGTTAAGACTAGCGTAAATTCAGGCAAGCAAATTAATATAGTAACTGTAAAAAGTAAAAAAACTTACGAGAATAGTAATTTTCCACCGAAGGTTTTTTTTTTCATATAGTTTTAATAGTTAAAAAACTTCCAGGACTATACATATATATATATATATATATATATATTTATTTTTTGTTGAATAAATTTTCAAGATAATTTTAAAAATAATAATTCTAGCCCTTGACCTCTAAAACGTGGACCGCAAGACAAGCACTCATTTTCATCAAATTCCCTTCATATCTTTCTAATCTACACCCACCCCCTATATAAGCTTATTCACCTCGGCAAAATATAATCAACTCCCTTCCCCCAACCATAAATACCGTTGACGCTGACCACCTAAGCTTCCATCACCCATACCCTAACCCCCCTTCCTTTAGCTACTTAGAAAGACAATGTAAGAAGATATGTTTATACAGTAGTATATATGCATATATTTTTTATACGTATATATATGTATGTATACATACCAATATACCTCTCTTTGATTCCTTACGCCCCTGCCGTATCTGTGCCAAGAACCCTCCCCTACTACTGACAGCTAATATTCTTATCCCAGCAGACAAAAATAGCCATTTTCACCATCGCCTACAAGCAATACTCCACACCGGCTTGAAAAATATCGGCTCTAAATCCATGTCTGTAACCTATCGAAATACTGATCAACGATAGAGGTTTTCGTAATACACACTTTGATATACATCGAACTCTAACAGACAAACTACGTTCTGAACCCTGTGAAACTGATAATTATACTATAAGACTACTGCACAGACAGGATGAATTGGACTTTACCAACAGCGGTCTAAAAATCAGCTTCTTAACAACATTTGGACTCCTAAACAATTTGAGTATTTTTGTTCAAACATTCATTTCCAATATAACAGCTGTTTTATTTTTGACGTGTTTTTTGACGGCATCTACCCTAACTATACGATCTCATTTTAAAAGAAGACTCTTTATCTTTTGGTTTTTATTTTGTGTATAATTTTTTTCAAAGTTAAATATTGCCGATAATATTTACAATTACATTGTCGTTTTTTTTTATTCTCTGATGAAAAGTGTTTATCTCTGAAAATCCATGGATTAAGGATATGAAGCTCTTCGCTTTGAACTTCTGATGTTCTAATAAATATTGTATCTTTACAATTTTTTATTCTCATCTTTCATCTCTAGAATTGATTGCTCTATTCAATATATTCAGCTTTTTATTATCACGATAGATTATTATTAAATGATAATTTAATTATTTTTAATTTAATTCAACATTTAAATATTATATATATATACAGAGAGAAAGAGAGAGAGATATAGAATTTTGGACTGAATCACGTCATTCTTGCTAAATCAATTCTGTTAGGTACGTAGCTGGAAAAGCAGTTGAATCATACTACCGCTCCGAAAAGTACTTGACTCCAGACGAAGAGCTCTACGTGTATATGTCAGATGCGTCTGAAGATTGAGTACCTGTCTTAAAAAATCGACTTAGAAATCTAGTGGAGAATGATCCCTTCTCTTCACTACAGCATCTTTCTAACAGAAAATACGTTGCTAGTCTCACTTTACCCTATCATTTTTTACGTGGTAAGTGATAGACTGAGCTCCAATATTTGGCCCCTCGTAAAAAAATAAGGGCAAAAACATGTCTCTCTACAACCATTGCAAAGAAATTTAATTTCTTTTCTGTGTACTTGAAACCAAACGAAATTTCCATGAACAATGTTTCTTTCCAAGAATTCTCCATCTGTGGAACACAAATACCGCGGGATGCTTTCTAGCTGACTACCATATGTTTTTTCAAACCCAATGTCAACAAATATTTGTCGAACCGTTCTGTTAAGTAAACAAATTTCCCACCTTTCTACCCATTTTGCTTGGAATTGTTTCATAGTCAAACAGATAGTCGGAATAAAGTGTAAAAACAAGCGGGTAATTTTTTCTAGAATAAATGTATCACGTTGTGTAGAACATGAGTCGTGAGAAAGTCGATGTCTTGTGCTTTTGTTACATGCGAAAATATGATTTTGCTTCAGTTTAGAAATGTATTTTAATGTTATAGACTCGGCCCAAGGATATAGTGTATTTGTATGGGTATATTAATATGAAAATGGACACAAATTCGCGAAATAGATTTTAACGTCGATTAATCTATTTTCTATTCCACACTTGACATTTTTGTTTTCAGTTTAAAATTAATCTTCCAGTTTTATTTCAGCCATCTAATTCATCACGTTATTATATTCAACTTAGTTATGAATCTACTTTTATGTTGGTATCTAAAAGTATGATGTAACTAGAACGTCGGAGTTGAAACACCGGAGACGCAACAACTGTAGTAAGAATGTAAACTCCGACGATCACGCAGCGGACGCATCCATAGTCGAATCATACGTTATTATATTCAACTTAGTTATGCATCTACTTTTATGTTGTTATTTAAAAGTATGATGATACTAGAACGTCGGAGTTGAAACACCGGAGACGCAACAACTGTAGTAGGAATGTAAACTCCGACGATCACGCAGCGGACGCATCCAAGTCGAATCATACGTTATTATATTCAACATAGTTATGCATCTATTTTTATGTTGGTATTTAAAAGTATGATGATACTAGAACGTCGGAGTTGAAACACCGGAGACGCAACAACTGTAGTAGGAATGTAAACTCCGACGATCACGCAGCGGACGCATCCAAGTCGAATCATACGTTATTATATTCAACTTAGTTATGCATCTATTTTTATGTTGGTATTTAAAAGTATGATGATACTAGAACGTCGGAGTTGAAACGCCGGAGACGCAACAACTGTAGTAGGAATGTAAACTCCGACGATCACGCAGCGGACGCATCCATAGTCGAATCATACGTTATTATATTCAACTTAGTTATGCATCTACTTTTATGTTGGTATTTAAAAGTATGATGATACTAGAACGTCGGAGTTGAAACACCGGAGACGCAACAACTGTAGTAGGAATGTAAACTCCGACGATCACGCAGCGGACGCATCCATAGTCGAATCATACGTTATTATATTCAACTTAGTTATGCATCTACTTTTATGTTGGTATTTAAAAGTATGATGATACTAGAACATCGGAGTTGAAACACCGGAGACGCAACAACTGTAGTAAGAATGTAAACTCCGACGATCACGCAGCGGACGCATCCATAGTCGAATCATACGTTATTATATTCAACTTAGTTATCCATCTACTTTTATGTTGGTATTTAAAAGTATGATGATACTAGAACGTCGGAGTTGAAACACCGGAGACGCAACAACTGTAGTAGGAATGTAAACTCCGATGATCACGCAGCGGACGCATCCATAGTCGAATCATACGTTATTATATTCAACTTAGTTATGCATCTACTTTTATGTTGGTATTTAAAAGTATGATGATACTAGAACGTCGGAGTTGAAACACCGAAGACGCAACAACTGTAGTAGGAATGTAAACTCCGACGATCACGCAGCGGACGCATCCATAGTCGAATCATACGTTATTATATTCAACTTAGTTTAGCATCTACTTTTATGTTGGTATTTAAAAGTATGATGATACTAGTACGTCGGAGTTGAAACACCGGAGACGCAACAACTGTAGTAGGAATGTAAACTCCGACGATCACGCAGCGGACGCATCCATAGTCGAATCATACGTTATTATATTCAACTTAGTTATGCATCTACTTTTATGTTGGTATTTAAAAGTATGATGATACTAGAACGTCGAAGTTGAAACACCGGAGACGCAACAACTGTAGTAAGAATGTAAACTCCGACGATCACGCAGCGGACGCATCCATAGTCGAATCATACGTTATTATATTCAACTTAGTTATGCATCTACTTTTATGTTGGTATTTAAAAGTATGATGATACTAGAACGTCGGAGTTGAAACACCGGAGACGCAACAACTGTAGTAGGAATGTAAACTCCGACGATCAAGCAGCGGACGCATCCATAGTCGAATCATACGTTATTATATTCAACTTAGTTATGCATCTACTTTTATGTTGGTATTTAAAAGTATGATGATACTAGAACGTCGGAGTTGAAACACCGGAGACGCAACAACTGTAGTAGGAATGTAAACTCCGACGATCACGCAGCGGACGCATCCATAGTCGAATCATACGTTATTATATTCAACTTAGTTATGCATCTACTTTTATGTTGGTATTTAAAAGTATGATGATACTAGAACGTCGGAGTTGAAACACCGGAGACGCAACAACTGTAGTAGGAATGTAAACTCCGACGATCACGCAGCGGACGCATCCATAGTCGAATCATACGTTATTATATTCAACTTAGTTATGCATCTACTTTTATGTTGGTATTTAAAAGTATGATGATACTAGAACGTCGGAGTTGAAACACCGGAGACGCAACAACTGTAGTAGGAATGTAAACTCCGACGATCACGCAGCGGACGCATCCATAGTCGAATCATACGTTATTATATTCAACTTAGTTATGCATCTACTTTTATGTTGGTATTTAAAAGTATGATGATACTAGAACATCGGAGTTGAAACACCGGAGACGCAACAACTGTAGTAAGAATGTAAACTCCGACGATCACGCAGCGGACGCATCCATAGTCGAATCATACGTTATTATATTCAACTTAGTTATCCATCTACTTTTATGTTGGTATTTAAAAGTATGATGATACTAGAACGTCGGAGTTGAAACACCGGAGACGCAACAACTGTAGTAGGAATGTAAACTCCGACGATCACGCAGCGGACGCATCCATAGTCGAATCATACGTTATTATATTCAACTTAGTTATGCATCTACTTTTATGTTGGTATTTAAAAGTATGATGATACTAGAACGTCGGAGTTGAAACACCGAAGACGCAACAACTGTAGTAGGAATGTAAACTCCGACGATCACGCAGCAGACGCATCCATAGTCGAATCATACGTTATTATATTCAACTTAGTTTAGCATCTACTTTTATGTTGGTATTTAAAAGTATGATGATACTAGTACGTCGGAGTTGAAACACCGGAGACGCAACAACTGTAGTAGGAATGTAAACTCCGACGATCACGCAGCGGACGCATCCATAGTCGAATCATACGTTATTATATTCAACTTAGTTATGCATCTACTTTTATGTTGGTATTTAAAAGTATGATGATACTAGAACGTCGAAGTTGAAACACCGGAGACGCAACAACTGTAGTAAGAATGTAAACTCCGACGATCACGCAGCGGACGCATCCATAGTCGAATCATACGTTATTATATTCAACTTAGTTATGCATCTACTTTTATGTTGTTATTTAAAAGTATGATGATACTAGAACGTCGGAGTTGAAACACCGGAGACGCAACAACTGTAGTAGGAATGTAAACTCTGACGATCAAGCAGCGGACGCATCCAAGTCGAATCATACGTTATTATATTCAACTTAGTTATGCATCTATTTTTATGTTGGTATTTAAAAGTATGATGATACTAGAACGTCGGAGTTGAAACACCGGAGACGCAACAACTGTAGTAGGAATGTAAACTCCGACGATCACGCAGCGGACGCATCCATAGTCGAATCATACGTTATTATATTCAACTTAGTTATGCATCTACTTTTATGTTGGTATTTAAAAGTATGATGATACTAGAACGTCGGAGTTGAAACACCGGAGACGCAACAACTGTAGTAGGAATGTAAACTCCGACGATCACGCAGCGGACGCATCCATAGTCGAATCATACGTTATTATATTCAACTTAGTTATGCATCTACTTTTATGTTGGTATTTAAAAGTATGATGATACTAGAACGTCGGAGTTGAAACACCGGAGACGCAACAACTGTAGTAGGAATGTAAACTCCGACGATCACGCAGCGGACGCATCCATAGTCGAATCATACGTTATTATATTCAACTTAGTTATGCATCTACTTTTATGTTGGTATTTAAAAGTATGATGATACTAGAACGTCGGAGTTGAAACACCGGAGACGCAACAACTGTAGTAAGAATGTAAACTCCGACGATCACGCAGCGGACGCATCCATAGTCGAATCATACGTTATTATATTCAACTTAGCTATGCATCTACTTTTATGTTGTTATTTAAAAGTATAATGATACTAGAACGTCGGAGTTGAAACACCGGAGACGCAACAACTGTAGTAGGAATGTAAACTCCGACGATCACGCAGCGGACGCATCCAAGTCGAATCATACGTTATTATATTCAACTTAGTTATGCATCTATTTTTATGTTGGTATTTAAAAGTATGATGATACTAGAACGTCGGAGTTGAAACACCGGAGACGCAACAACTGTAGTAGGAATGTAAACTCCGACGATCACGCAGCGGACGCATCCATAGTCGAATCATACGTTATTATATTCAACTTAGTTATGCATCTACTTTTATGTTGGTATTTAAAAGTATGATGATACTAGAACGTCGGAGTTGAAACACCGGAGACGCAACAACTGTAGTAGGAATGTAAACTCCGACGATCACGCAGCGGACGCATCCATAGTCGAATCATACGTTATTATATTCAACTTAGTTATGCATCTATTTTTATGTTGGTATTTAAAAGTATGATGATACTAGAACATCGGAGTTATAACACCGGAGACGCAACAACTGTAGTAAGAATGTAAACTCCGACGATCACGCAGCGGACGCATCCATAGTCGAATCATACGTTATTATATTCAACTTAGTTATGCATCTACTTTTATGTTGGTATTTAAAAGTATGATGATACTAGAACGTCGGAGTTGAAACACCGGAGACGCAACAACTGTAGTAGGAATGTAAACTCCGACGATCACGCAGCGGACGCATCCATAGTCGAATCATACGTTATTATATTCAACTTAGTTATGCATCTACTTTTATGTTGGTATTTAAAAGTATGATGATACTAGAACGTCGGAGTTGAAACACCGGAGACGCAACAACTGTAGTAGGAATGTAAACTCCGACGATCACGCAGCGGACGCATCCATAGTCGAATCATCCATTATTATTATTATTATTATTATTATTATTATTATTATTATTATTATTATTATTATTATTACTACTACTACTACTACTACTACTACTACTACTACTACTACTACTACTAGCGGGACCCTGTGGAAATTCCACAGTGTTTTCTACATCAATCTGTATAATTTACTGTTAATAATATTATCCGGTGGCTAGAAATATGCACATATTTTACTCACAAAAATTTTGCGTGACGGAATGGAAGTATATATATTTATTTATATTACTCAGTTGCCGGGGCAAAAGCTGTCTCTTCACTAAATCTTCTTAAATAGGAGTGTCAGATCGTGACACACAAAATAAATAACACACACTCTATCGTATTAATATATAAATAATAATAATAATAATAATAATAATAATAAGAAGAAGAAGAAGAAGAAGAAGAAGAAGAAGAAGAAATTTTAAATATTAAAAATAAAATAAATAAATAAATACATACCGTAAGCCTGAAACCGGCCCATTTTGTAAGCGTTTCCGCTAATGAAACGGGATACCAGAGTTCTATCCTCGGTTGAGTCATAGCAAAGACTAAAACAAACATTGCTAAAACTCTCAGTATTATAAGGTCAGGATCAAGGACAATGAAGCAGTCCTGGGGAAAGAGTGGCGCCCTCCCCTACATCTCGGGTTAGCCGCTAATGTAAAGAGATCCTCTACTGTAATCGGACAATTTAGCCTTTTATAAAGTCTGAAATTAGCGACCACCTCACCTAAAATAAGCGAACGCCATTTTTGTTTGACGAATTTGACAATATAACTAAATAAATATTTGAAATAAAGAAAATTAATTTATCAGATGTTAACTATACAATATCATTGCCGTTGTCTTATTTTTACGTATCTATTTGGTACTTTGTTACATTGGGACCCGGGCTTACTTTGACCCTGACCCTAACTTTAACCCTAACCCCCAATGACCCTGAACTTTATAGGTAACCCTACCCCCCTCCCTGACCCTAACCCTAACCCTAACGACGGGGTCAAAGTTAGCGCGGGTCCCAATCTAACAAAGCACCATCTATTTGTTAGTAAGTTACGCTTGTTTTATTATGAGCACCCCTCGGTTAAGAGTGAAATATTTTTAAAAAATTAATAATTTGCATTCAAATAACGCGTGTACGATGGACACTCTACTAAAAAGGGTTGATATACCGTAAAAACTGGCAGGCTTCCGAAATAAAACGAAATTATGCTTGTTACTTTTTTTTTCGATTAGATTTTCTTTTTTATTTTGCTTTGAATCACGACTTTCCTCACTTTCGTTTTTGTTAAATTTTTTTTTACTTTTTGCGATTTATTTATTTGTTTTTATTGCGTTTTCACTTTTCAATTACGTTTATTCTCTCTCTCTCTCTCTCTTTCTCTATCTTCTCCCTCTATCTCTCTCTTACGAACACAAACTTTCTCTTTCTTTCGTACGCGCTCTCTGTGTTTCACTAAAAAAAAAAGGAATTCCACAGTGTTTTCTACATCAATCTGTATAATTTACTGTTAATAATATTATCCGGTGGCTAGAAATATGCACATATCTTACTCACCAAAATTTTGCGTGACGGGATGGAAGTATATATATTTATTATATTACTCGGTTGTCGGGGTAAAAGCTGTCTCTTCAGCAATCACTATCGGTCGCGACTCCCCTCCCCCGTTGTCAGGGGCAAAAGTAAATACTAAATCTTATTAAATGGGAGTGTCAGATCGTGACACAAAATAAGAAACTTAACTTCTCAGATGTTAACTATACAATATCATTGTCATTGTCTTATTTTTTACGTCTCTATTTGGTAGTTTGTTACATTGGGACCTGGGCTAACTTTGGCCCTGACCCTAACTTTAACCATAACCCCCAATGACCCTGAACTTTATAGCTAACCGTAACCCCTCACTGACCCTAACCCTAACGACGGGGTCAAAGTTAGCGCGGGTCCTAATGTAACAAAGCACCTTCTATTTGTTAGTAAGTTTACTTTTTGCGATTTATTTATTTGTTTTTATTGCGTTTTCACTCTTTCTCTATTCCCCCCCTCCCTCTCTTACGAACACACACTCTCTCTTTCTTTCGACCACGCTCTCGGTGTTTCACTGAGAAAAAAAACAAAACAAAAAAAACATTGCTTATTGTCCGTTCAAAACATTTAAAAGATAAATACTGATCCCTTACCATCCAAAAATAATAAATAAATGTTTTAACACTTTAAGAAGTGGTGCAAATAAAAAATAAATACTTAGTTCAAACTATCATTGAAAAAAAAAACATTGCTTAACGTCCGTTCAAAGAAAAAAAATAATAAAAAAATAATAGACATGCCCTAAAAACGCCAAAATAAAAAACAAAAAATAGTTTTAAGCAACACAAAAAAGTATTTTTTGACCAGGTGATTAAAAAAAATGTATTATTTCTTCCCCATCCCCTCGAAATGTAGAAAAAAAATCGTAGCGGTTGGTTGGGATCGAACTATAAACCAGTCGGGGCAAAGACAAAATTACTACGTCGTTTACCGTTGCGCTAAAGGGAAATAATTAAAATATGATGCAAAAATTAGACTAATTACATGTTGTTAATAATCTAGGTGCGGCACGCATGCGCAGAGCGTTTGCTGGAAGCGTGACACACGTACGTACACCTTAGCGTATTAATATATAGATTATTATTATTATTATTATTATTATTATTATTATTATTATTATTATTGTTGTTGTTGTTGTTGTTGTTGTTGGTGGTATTATTATTATTGCTATTGTTGTTGTTGTTGTTGGTGGTGGTATTATTATTATTGTTGTTGTTATTGTTGTTGTTGTTGTTGTTGTTGTTGTTGTTGGTGGTGGTGGTGGTAGTAGTAGTGTTATATTATGAGGGGCTCTGTATGCCTAAAAGCGTGTAGGTCCACTAGTTTTGATTGTGAGAGGGGTGAACTCTGTTCGAGTTAAGTGCAGGGCGAAATGACATCCATTTTGGGAAAAATAGAGTTGTTCTCAGAATGAGTAATCCCAAGAAGTCATAACAACTGGTGAAACCTGGCCGACTTCAAAAGATGAGGTTCAATAAAGGCCAGGCCAGCTCTGGTTATGATTTGTATGACAGGACAAAGGGCGGTGACGTCACTTGTTGTTGTCGAAAACGGGAAATGAATCAACCGTCATGGGAGCTCTAAGCGACAAGATCGTCGTGAGAGAAAGCGGACGAAATTGTCCAAAGATGTAGACAAATAAGTTAAGACTGCGTCTCTAAAAATGAGACAGAAGATCGACATCTCGCCCCGTCTACAGAATTTAGAAGTTAGCAGATAAGACAAGAAGAAAAGAAGAAGCAACATTAGATGACCACTCTCTCCCGAGTAAAAGAATATTCAGACCAATAAATCGTTCACGACTCTCTGAAAGTATATTCGAAGTCCTTTCTTTCCCGTGGGGAGAGTTTTCAGTTTCAGGTGACCGATGCTCCACGTCAGCAAACGGGAGGCCACTAGACGAAGAAAGAAAAACCAACGGCAGAACTATCAATGATGAAGAGATCCGGTCGAGGTAATTAATTAGGTGCTATGTATTATTCATATTATTATTATTTATTAAATAAATGAATAAAATAATATTTATTTAAATTAATTAAAAAATAAATAAAATGAAAATAAATTTAAAAAATTATTATTATTATTATTAGTAGTAGTAGTAGTAGTAGTAGTAGAATTTTTATTATATTTTAAATTTTTATTTTTCATCATCATCATCATCATCATCATCATCATCATCATCATCATCATCATCATCATCATCATCATCATCATCATTTATACTCACTAGAAGTTTAAAAACAGGTCATATTCAGACATTACTCATTAATAATAACTGGTGGTATTCCCTGAGATCCGGGTGACAACAAGTCTCCCCAAATTTCCAGTACTCTCCACCTCTTTCGATAATTTTTGCAAATGACTTTGCATTATCGCCACAGCCGCGTTACATTGGTTTCTCGTTGGCAACTCTTATTGATCTTCACCGGAATTTGAGTGGTAATAAGCCTCCCCAACGCCCCCAGTACTCTTCGCACTCATCCAGTGGAGGTCTGATTTGTGCTCTTCCTCCTCGGTTCTACCTATTATTATTATTATTATTATTATTATTATTATTATTATTATTATTAGTAGTAGTAGTAGTAGTAGTAGTAGTAGTAGTATTTGTACTCACTAAGAGTTCTCACACAGGTCATCATCAGTGATTGCTCATGGACAACAATCGGTGGTATTCGCTTGGGTCTGAGTAACAACAAGACTCCCCAGATGTTCAGTATTCTCCGCCTCTTTTCAATAGCCACCGCAAATAACATTGCAGTATCGCAACAGCCGTTTACCATTGATTTCTCGCTGGTAAGGACCATTGGTCTTCTCTGGGATTTGGGTGGCAATAAGCCTCCCCAAGGTCCCAGCAGTCTCTGCACTTCCAGTGGAGGTCTGGTTTGTGCTGTCCCTCCTCGGTCTTCTCATCCTCCTTGACCCTATGCAAATATTTTGTGTGGTGTCAGCCTAGGATGGTACCATTTAAAAAAGAAATAATTTGAATCAAAATTTTTTTTAAAAATTTTTATTTATTTATTTTTCTTTCTTTTTTTAAAATTATTTTTTGGGGGGGAGGCTGATTATTTTTTTTGAGGGGGGGGGAGCTGATGGTTGTTCTTGCTATTTCTGTTCATTGGTTCATTTTTGTGTCGTGTGAGTTAAGGCCGCTGTAATTTATTGAGGGGGAGTTTATAAAGCGATGTTTCTTGCATTTTCTGTTTCTTTGTTTGTGATGTGTTCTTTCAGTGGGTTTGTTTTCTTCCTGCAGTAGATTCCGTGTGACCCTTCGTAGCTTATGCGGGTTAGTTTCCGCATTCAATGATTTTTTAAAGATTGTAGCTGTTTTGATCATTGCTGTCCTTTGTATAGTTCCAATGATCCCTTTGATTCCAATTTCTCCCAGTCTTTTTTCCAGGTTTTTGTGGATTGTTCCTAGTGCTCTTACATTATTATTATTATTATTATTATTATTATTATTATTATTATTATTATTATTATTATTATTATTATTATTATTATTATTATTATTATTATTATTATTATTATTATTATTATTATTATTATTATTATTATTATTATTATTATTATTATTATTATTATTATTATTATTATTATTTACTACTCACTAGGAGTTTTCACACAAGTCATTATCAGTGATTTTTGAGTGACAATAACGAATAGTGTTCCTTGGAGTCTGAGTGACAAGTTTCGCCCGGTTTCTAGCACTCTACGGATCTTTCGATAACTGTTGCAAGTCGGTTTGAGTTTTCGTTGACTTCTCGCTGGCATCGACCATTGGTTGTATCTGCTATTTCAATGGCAAACAGCATTCCGAAGGTCACGATGCTCTCTACAGCTTTTCTGGAGAGGTCTGGTTGAAGCTTTTCCTCCTCGGCCTTTCTATCCTACTTGGCCGTTCACGGCCATTTTGTTTGTGTGTTTTGGTGTGGGGTTTCATTTTATGTAATTTTAGGCAATTTTCCATCACTACTACTACTACTACTACTATTATTATTATTATTATTATTATTATTATTATTATTATTATTATTATTATTATTATTATTATTATTATTATTATTATTATTATTATTATTATTATTATTATTATTATTATTATTATTATTATTATTATTATTATTATTATTATTATTATTATTATTATTATTATTATTATTATTATTATTATTATTATTATTATTATTATTATTATTATTATTATTATTATTATTATTATTATTATTATTATTATTATTATTATTATTATTATTATTATTATTATTATTATTATTATTATTATTATTATTATTATTATTATTATTATTATTATTATTATTATTATTATTATTATTATTATTATTATTATTATTATTATTATTATTATTATTATTATTATTATTATTATTATTATTATTATTATTATTATTATTATTATTATTATTATTATTATTATTATTATTATTATTATTATTATTATTATTATTATTATTATTATTATTATTATTATTATTATTATTATTATTATTATTATTATTATTATTATTATTATTATTATTATTATTATTATTATTATTATTATTATTATTATTATTATTATTATTATTATTATTATTATTATTATTATTATTATTATTATTATTATTATTATTATTATTATTATTATTATTATTATTATTATTATTATTATTATTATTATTATTATTATTATTATTATTATTATTATTATTATTATTATTATTATTATTATTATTATTATTATTATTATTATTATTATTATTATTATTATTATTATTATTATTATTATTATTATTATTATTATTATTATTATTATTATTATTATTATTATTATTATTATTATTATTATTATTATTATTATTATTATTATTATTATTATTATTATTATTATTATTATTATTATTATTATTATTATTATTATTATTATTATTATTATTATTATTATTATTATTATTATTATTATTATTATTATTATTATTATTATTATTATTATTATTATTATTATTATTATTATTATTATTATTATTATTATTATTATTATTATTATTATTATTATTATTATTATTATTATTATTATTATTATTATTATTATTATTATTATTATTATTATTATTATTATTATTATTATTATTATTATTATTATTATTATTATTATTATTATTATTATTATTATTATTATTATTATTATTATTATTATTATTATTATTATTATTATTATTATTATTATTATTATTATTATTATTATTATTATTATTATTATTATTATTATTATTATTATTATTATTATTATTATTATTATTATTATTATTATTATTATTATTATTATTATTATTATTATTATTATTATTATTATTATTATTATTATTATTATTATTATTATTATTATTATTATTATTATTATTATTATTATTATTATTATTATTATTATTATTATTATTATTATTATTATTATTATTATTATTATTATTATTATTATTATTATTATTATTATTATTATTATTATTATTATTATTATTATTATTATTATTATTATTATTATTATTATTATTATTATTATTATTATTATTATTATTATTATTATTATTATTATTATTATTATTATTATTATTATTATTATTATTATTATTATTATTATTATTATTATTATTATTATTATTATTATTATTATTATTATTATTATTATTATTATTATTATTATTATTATTATTATTATTATTATTATTATTATTATTATTATTATTATTATTATTATTATTATTATTATTATTATTATTATTATTATTATTATTATTATTATTATTATTATTATTATTATTATTATTATTATTATTATTATTATTATTATTATTATTATTATTATTATTATTATTATTATTATTATTATTATTATTATTATTATTATTATTATTATTATTATTATTATTATTATTATTATTATTATTATTATTATTATTATTATTATTATTATTATTATTATTATTATTATTATTATTATTATTATTATTATTATTATTATTATTATTATTATTATTATTATTATTATTATTATTATTATTATTATTATTATTATTATTATTATTATTATTATTATTATTATTATTATTATTATTATTATTATTATTATTATTATTATTATTATTATTATTATTATTATTATTATTATTATTATTATTATTATTATTATTATTATTATTATTATTATTATTATTATTATTATTATTATTATTATTATTATTATTATTATTATTATTATTATTATTATTATTATTATTATTATTATTATTATTATTATTATTATTATTATTATTATTATTATTATTATTATTATTATTATTATTATTATTATTATTATTATTATTATTATTATTATTATTATTATTATTATTATTATTATTATTATTATTATTATTATTATTATTATTATTATTATTATTATTATTATTATTATTATTATTATTATTATTATTATTATTATTATTATTATTATTATTATTATTATTATTATTATTATTATTATTATTATTATTATTATTATTATTATTATTATTATTATTATTATTATTATTATTATTATTATTATTATTATTATTATTATTATTATTATTATTATTATTATTATTATTATTATTATTATTATTATTATTATTATTATTATTATTATTATTATTATTATTATTATTATTATTATTATTATTATTATTATTATTATTATTATTATTATTATTATTATTATTATTATTATTATTATTATTATTATTATTATTATTATTATTATTATTATTATTATTATTATTATTATTATTATTATTATTATTATTATTATTATTATTATTATTATTATTATTATTATTATTATTATTATTATTATTATTATTATTATTATTATTATTATTATTATTATTATTATTATTATTATTATTATTATTATTATTATTATTATTATTATTATTATTATTATTATTATTATTATTATTATTATTATTATTATTATTATTATTATTATTATTATTATTATTATTATTATTATTATTATTATTATTATTATTATTATTATTATTATTATTATTATTATTATTATTATTATTATTATTATTATTATTATTATTATTATTATTATTATTATTATTATTATTATTATTATTATTATTATTATTATTATTATTATTATTATTATTATTATTATTATTATTATTATTATTATTATTATTATTATTATTATTATTATTATTATTATTATTATTATTATTATTATTATTATTATTATTATTATTATTATTATTATTATTATTATTATTATTATTATTATTATTATTATTATTATTATTATTATTATTATTATTATTATTATTATTATTATTATTATTATTATTATTATTATTATTATTATTATTATTATTATTATTATTATTATTATTATTATTATTATTATTATTATTATTATTATTATTATTATTATTATTATTATTATTATTATTATTATTATTATTATTATTATTATTAACTCACCAGCAGTTTCCACACAAGTCAATATTAGTGATTACTCAGTGACAATAACCAGTGGTAATCCCTTGAAGTCTGAGTGACAACAAGTCCTCTTAGATTTCTAGCAATCTCCATTTCTTTCCAATAACCGTTACAACAGTTATCGCAACTTTATCTTCATCTTGTGGTTTGCTGGGACGAAGAAATCTACGATTTTACAGGTTTTTCTTTAATTGATGAATATTATCATGTCTGGTGTTCTTGCTGGGTTGTTTGTACCGCCAAGTCTTAGATAATTTTGTGCTTTTCATTTTCCAGTACTATCTCTGGCTTGTGTGTATACCATTTGTCTGCATGTTCAAAGTGTAGCCATTTGCATAGTTCCCAGTGGACTGCCTTTTCTCACACAGACGTGTTTTTGTATTCTTTTTCACTTATTATATGATTTATCGTTTCGTCCCTTTGTTCACAGAGTCTACATTTACTGTTTTTCTGAGTTTTGTTTATTTTGGCTTTGATATAATTAGTTCTGATCGCGTGTTTTTGAGCAGCTGTTAGTAGTGACTCTGTTTCTTTGTTCAAGTGTCCTCTTCGTAGAAATGCCCATGTGTTTTCGTGTGTCTCTTCTCTGGTCAGTCTGATAAATAGTCAATGTGGCTGCTTCTCTTCCCATTTCTATTCTCGTGCTTTTTTGTTTTTAATTTCACTGTTTTCGTGTATCGTTCCTTTTGCAGCAGTTTTCAGCTTTTAAGTGTTTTTGTTGATATATTTTTCTATAGTTGTTGCATTGTGTTATCTTCACACTTTTTTATAATTACTAGTCCTCTTTTCATCTTCTCGCTTTTTTATGTAGAGTCGGTCAATATAATCATTTGGGTGTAATGCATTGTGTATGGTCATTAGTTTCTTAGTTCTCTGGTCTAGGTTCCAAAGTTCATTTTATTGTCCAGCCTGGTAAGGGTCCAGAATATCTTACTAGAGTGACTGCTTATGTATTTACTCCTTTTATCAGGTTTCTACTATATCATTTTGTTTCTTGGAGCTGTCTTGTTCTTCTCAGATATTCTTTTCCAGTTTTTTTTTATTTGTGTTGATTTGATAGTGTATGCTTCTTGAAATCCAAGATATTCATAGGTATCATGTTCGCCTCGTGCCTCATCTCCTTGTGTTATGGTAGTTCTATGCCCCATTCTTTCGAGTGTTCCTCTTTTCATCTTTCATAGTGTACACTTTTCCATTGCGAATTTTATTTGAATGTTCTGGCTCAATATTCTGTTTCTGTTTATCAGTTTTTCTACTTCAATCTTTTTTTGCAAATAGCTTTAGGTCGTCCATATGCATGGGATGTTTTCTTCTTTTTTCTGTGTCTGTAAACTTGTATCTGGCGCTGCAATTCTTGAGTATGCTATTGAGTGGCATCATGGCTATGATAAACAGGAGTAGTGATAGAGACTCCATGGAAAATGCCTTCCTGTATTCTTATCTCAGTCAGGTGTTGTCCTCCAACTGCCAGTTCCAATCTCCATGTTTCCATTGCTTTCTCTATGAGATTTATACCCTTATCAGATATTCTGTACATATTTAAGCATTCAATTATCCATGCTCGGGGAATTATTTCATAAGAATTCTTTGTAGTTTATGTTTTTTTTCTGTTTTTTTTTACTTCCTTTAGTATATGTGATCCTTATTGTTGTTTTAATTATTATTATGGTGGTGGTGGTGGTGGTGGTGAAATCATCATCATCATCATCATCATCATCATCATCATCATCATCATCATCATCATCATCATCATCATCATCTCTCCGGTGGCCTATTTCTGCAGTATATATGACGATCAAACATATACTTCACTGCATCTCTCCCCGGAAGAGGTAATGCCTAGGAAGTTAGTCCCATGACTACAGAGAATATACTACACTGTCCTCCGAAAGGATGAGATAATACCTTGGAATGTGGTATCATGACAACAGAAGAGATACCCCCCTGAACAGAGCATTGAAAAGTAGTACATTAGTCTGAAATAGTATAGCAAATTGTAATTGAGTATTACAAGATAGTACAAATATAGTTCCAGTTTCATATACAGAAGTAATAGTTTAAGTTTGACTTTCCACAAACAGATACCAAATCGCCATTAGTAAGAGATTACATATATTATATATAAAAAGAGCATACTAAACTGAATATAAAAGTAAACTATCGAATTTTTTCATATTAAACAAAATAAAAAATAAATATATACAGAAAAAAAACACGACCTCTAAAGAATTAGTATTTATTTATTTTATATTTGCTATATAAATATCTGCGTCCTGGTTACGGGATAAGACAGCATCCGGTTGTAACGCCACCATTTGGGAGTTTGGGGGATTGTGAAGTAACCTCTTAGTTGTCGTTACTCTCGAATTTATTTCACCATCTATGTGTTACATAATATCTATTAATAGCCTATTTATTTACAGAAAATACGATTACAAAGCTAATTCAAATACGTTTCATTTCATATTAAATCTACTTTCTTGCTTAAGCGTAATCTTTTTTATCAAAGATTTATTGCGCATAAGAAATAAATTTCAATTGACATAGAATCAGCAAAATACTTCTGACAATTGTGTTCTCAAAATAACTCCACTCATACAAGTCTCAACACAAAAAAGTCCTTTTATGTTAGCTATAAATACGCTGATCTGTTCTCATGTAAGCTTATACATTCTACAAGATTTCTTAGCAACAACCATTTAATGTTTCTAACATTCACCAACATTCAGCAACAACAAACGTAAGTCCACATATTTGAAATTTCATCTTCATATCTTAAACACAAACTTAGAAAGTCAGTGTTTTTATCAAATGATTTAAATTCAATTTTGTACTATTTAAATTATTCGGACGACTATCATCATTTTTTGTTGTTATTTTCACAACATTCGTAAACATTCGTAAACATTCGTAAACTGCGACATTCTTTGAAGTGTCTCATCCCGAACTGCTGGACTTTCATGTCGATCAGAAGAACCACTACGGAATTTCGAACTTGGCAATTTATTTAATCCCTAGTGGTCGATTTTTCACAGTTGGTCAGCCATGACCATGTAGAAGTGCTAATTTTATATTATTCATAGATAGAATCGCCTGTCGATAACTAAAAAGAACTTTCAACCTTAAAACATTTGATAATTAGAACGGATTGTTAACCAACGTGTTTAAACATTAGGCTATGTATCCACATATCCCAATGGCGAAAATAGTGGTCCCAATCCTCCAAATAATGCAAATTATCAATCATAATGTAAAATATTCCAAACATATATTCACTTATGTAGTTGTACTATTTACAAGCAGTTTTCTATGCGAGTGAAATGTATTTCGAAATATTTCATTCTATTGTAATGAATAAGTCATAAATAAAAATATTTTCGCATTTATTTTTTTTCTTTTATAGAACATCATGAACAGAAAATTGGTTTTCTTGTTGGCTTTCTGTGTCATTTTCCTTTTAACTGGTCACTTTCGAACGATTTTCTATCTCTTGTCTACACCGTTTTTTAAACCCGCCAATATATAGGCGTATGATTCTTATCAACATTTCTATTTCTTCTATTTTTAATATCGTGTATTTGCCATTATTTATTGAATTGATTTTATATTGTTGATAATAAGCCATTTATCAAGAGTAATTTATTATTTGCTGTGTTAATTATGCATGATAAGCAAATAAATGTGTTAACGTCTTCGAGGATTTTCCATAGATATTTCGTGTTTTCATTGTTGTTTTCTTCGGTAATGGCACGAGATATCCAAAGAAGATCCTTATGTTGATAAATAGACTGATAACTTTATCTCTAGGGATATTCCATTATATGAATTTTTATCTTAACCCTATTAAGGGCATATGATTTCAATATACTGGCATTTATCATGGAATGTCACTACTTTTGTAAAGGCTATGCCCCAAGACAATGTTAATTTTTAAGGTTTTTTGAATTTTCTGGAAAACTAAGGTATATGGTAAACTGAAATTAAAATGCCATCAACTAGACCCTAGAACCCCTATCTCTGCCAAAAATCAGCTGAATCCATCAAATAGTTGATGAGATACAGTGTGGCACACACGTACGTACGTACACACGGATAACACAAAATCACTCCTGACCTTTCTGGGTCTCTGGGTTGCCTTGACTAATGATGCTGAAATTCGACACACTTATAGAACCTATTGAATTAAAATTTTGTGCAAAGTTTTAAATAATTTGGTTTATTGGATTTTGAGTTATGACTGATCAAAGAAATGAGATTTAGGTCTATTAAAGGATAGAGTGCTATCGCGCCTCCCTTGATTTATAGCTTTCTTTACCATTCTGAATCTAACACGAGCAACCCTGAGAATTTTATATTCCTAGTAGTGAAGGGTGGCGGATATATTTTGTCGTTTTCCAAACTTAACAAGATTCAAAGTGAAACATTTTTCCAGAAATAGTTCACCTGGGAAAACAGTTATGCTGTTAAAACGTAGCCTATAAAAATAACTTTATTTACTCGTTTGAAAGGTTAAGTGTACTTCATTAATAATCTATCCGTGTTTACTCAATAAGATATTTGTGTGATCGATTATCAGAAAGTAACATTTATTTATAGTTTATATATATTTTACATCTATAGATTTTTTTAGCTGGACTCCGTGGAAATTCCACGGTGACTAATTTTCCATCTTATCGTTCTTCTTACAGAAAAATAAATCTGCCAGTTGCATATTTTTGAAATAAATAAAACAGACATTTTTACTTAAAAAAATTTCTATTTATTGTAAAAGTTTCATCTTTTTAATATAGTTTCTTTCTTACTGTAAAATAATTGTCAGCTAAGTATTCTTTGAATGAATAAAACTAATCACATGTACAATTCTATTCATGGCGTTATATGCGATTTTGGAACAATTCATTTTACTTTGTATTATATTTACTGTTTTCATCTTAAATGTTATTCTCACAACGTTTCAGGTAGTGTAGCCTCCGACCTTCTTCAAGTGCCTTTTGTCGAACTCGTGAATCTGTACGAAATTTTGAACGGAACTCTTTATTTAATCCACGGGGGGGGGGGGGTAGCTTTCACTCGTTTCGTCAGCTATGACCGGGTAGAAGTTTTAAGTAATTCGTAATTGTATTTTTAGTATCGCTCGCACTGAGGATTGAACCATCAACCTCCAGAAGACTGTCACTTAGAACTGATTATTTCTTGCGAACAATTCTAGTATTAATTTTAGGAGCATTAAACCTATTCTTGTCGTAGATGTGTAGCCTTACTGCTTATTACTATATATTATAACATTATTTTAATGGAAACCGCTCAAGAAAGGTTTGAAGCCACTTGTTGTAAGGAGCTTAAAAGCTACCACTGCAAGGTCAAAAAACTAGCCAACGATAAATGTTATGTGGAAACATTCCGACTCAGGAATAGCAATTCTTTCTCCTTTATCAGAACTATCGGTCATGGAATATGTGGACTAAAAGACAAAATAAGGGAATCAAAATTTATGAGGCTGCCGAGAGTAAACCCAATACTCTCTTAAAATTAGTATATATATATATATATATATATATATATATATATTAGTACTTCATGTATCCACATAAAATATTATAAGGAGATATAATTTTTTATGTATCAGTTTTCAGTATTTACTTCAACAGTGCTCGATACGTAAGTAGAGCTAGGTAGTAAGCAATGAAAATATATATGGCAATCAAGCTACACAGAGGCTCCCGTGTTTCATTTAGCCTGACGATTCCCCCCGGGGATGAAACACGGGAGCCTCTGTGTAGCTTGATTGCCATATATATTTTCATTGCTTACTATATATATATATATATATATATATATATATATATATATATATACTAGCAAATATATGCCCCTTCCAGGCACATATTTTTGCTAGGCTAGGAGGATGTCATGATAAACTAACTACATGCAGTGACTCTCAAAGGAGGAGGTAATTCCTGTTAAGATGGTATTATTATAATAGAACATATACTACAATACTGCCTAAAAATAGAGGAGGCAATACCTTGGAGGATCTGCCGTATAAAATGGGAAGAAAAAACAGAAAAGATACTACACTCCCCTCCCCTTAAAAAAGGAGAAGATAGTACCTGGGAAGATGATCTTACGACAACAGAACATATACTATATTAACCCTCCTTCGAAGGAGGATGTAATACCTGGAAGGATTACGGCCACTGATTAAGAAAAGAGGAGGTAATTCCTGGGAGGACTGTCTTATAACAACAGAACCGATGCTACACTGCCTATCCCATTAAAAAAAATAATGTAATAATAGATTAATTCAGTTTTTTAAAATTTATTCAAAAATGCCTTGTCATAAAAAAACATTATTTTTTATAGTTCCTTGGCCTTTCCTTAGCCTTTTGGTTAAGATCAGAGTTTAGTATCTGTTCCGCGGGTCTGAGGTATTGATCTGTACAGTTCTAAGGGGTTCACTCTCTCAGGCTTTACTTTCTCTTTGAGAAATAGTTAGTTTATTGCTAATCGCCTGAGGCGGCCCTACCGGGGAATGCCGACAGAATTGCTCAAGCATTTTTGTAGACCATAGTGCGCTGGCTAACCACACTTGCTATTGTGTCTAGCCTCCTGGAGAGGATGTACAGAAACATACTTTGAACTGGAGGTAAACAAGTTGGCCTTTCAGCTAAGATTAAAGTGTAGTATCTATTCCCAGCGTCACAGTGACATCAGACGTGAATTTAAAAGCCATACAAATATAATAAGGTGTCGTTTACTGGAGAGAGGAAGAGGGAGACACATAGCCACCCAGAGAGAGATACACAGCCAGTCAGTAGTAAGTTTGTCACTCTCTTTCTTTTTTCAATCTTTCCCGCTTATACCGGACCCGGTAAGAATTCTTGTGAGCATTGTTAAGAATAGTTTTTGGGTTATTTTTTCTTTAGTTATCCATTCTTTTTTTATTAAATAATTTTAATAAAGTACTGTTAATATTAGGGGTGGGACGTAATAGGTGAACATTTCAGATTCATGCGAGTAGTATTTTTTGTGTTCATTTATACATAAATATCACTAAACAATCAAACATTTTGAAAATTTTGCAAAATTCAGAAGGTGCAGGCCACTAGATTTTGGATATTTTACATTCATAAAAACCCTTTCACAGCCTGAAAATGGTCTTAAATTAAAGTACTATATCAGATTTAACCATTTATATCCATTCATAGCATTTAAGGATGTTTTAGGACCTGCAATGTGGCATAAAACCACTTTTTTACTGAAAAATGATGGATTTTGAGTCCCGTGGAGCCCTAACGGCTACTTTTGGCCTGCACCTTCTGAATTTTGCAAAATTTTCAAAATGTTTGATTGTTTAGTGTTATTTATGTATAAATGAACACAAAAAATACTACTCGCATGAATCTGAAATTTTCACTCATTACGTCCCACCCCTATTAATATCAACGAAATTATTGCACATATCTAGATAAACTAGTAAAATGAATTAAAATTGAATAGCATCAAATATTGATTAATTATGAACCGTTTAAAAACAGTTATGCAAACTAGCCATTTTAATGAGTGTCCTTAGATCGTCCATCTCTTCAGAGTATTTCAAAAGTCTTGGTTGTATTATTGATTTAAATAGCAGTAACCTGTTTTGATATACGAGTGATAAATAGAAAAAAATCGCATTATTCATTTTGATATATATGGTTGTTCGTTTCTGTGCGAAAACAATTGTCAAGAGTTACATTGATCTTTTTTAATTCAGCAAGTAAAAATATGAATGAAGACTTAGACATTTCAATTTAAAATACCATTGCTCATATATATATATATATATATATATATATATATATATATATATATATATATATATATATATATATATATATATATATATATATATGAGTGAGTCTAGAGTGATTCTGTAACTGTGTTCGAATATTGCGACCGTCTGAAATTATCATCTCTTACACTGATGATAGCGGATGTAGGTAAAATAATTTAATATTTACTTAAATACATTTTGTTATAAGCCCCTTTAACTATATGACATGTTCATACAATATTCGTTGAATACTCTTTAGATAGTCTACTGTCAATGCCTACTTGGCATAAATAGAATTTAATTCTATTTCTGTACGTGGTAATTTCTGGTTAGAGCACTTGCTTGTAGGGTGATTCTGTAACTGGGGTTGAATCTTGCGACCGTCTGAAATTATCATCTCCTAAACTGATGATAGTGGAAGCTTGAAACACTAGGCTCTGTAGGTAGAAATAATTTAATATTTACTTAATAAAATATAAGTATATATATATATATATATATATATATATATATATATATATATATATGTGTGTGTGTGTGTGTGTGCGTGCGTGTGTGTGTAAAATATAAAGATAAAAATTGCATTTTTAAATTATATCCTATTTTTAATAGTCAAAGTTCGATATACTAGAAATAGTATGAGTCGATAAGTGATGTGAATAACAATTAGATTAGAAGAAAAAATTAATCGAAAATTATTATACACATACATATCCCCAATTGATAATAATATAAAAAATAGACTATTTTTTTAACTCTAATAGTTTCATTGGTTTTAAAACCACTACCCTATCTCGCCGCCTCACCACACAGTCTAGCTCAATTTACAAACATCTACAAAAAATGGCATCCCTCTGATTTAAGACAGATTCTTGTTAATAACACTAAAATACATTCAGAAAACAATTAACAAAAATAAAAATATTGGAAGCTATCTACATAAAAACCAACAACCTAAAATTAATAACATCACGTATGAAAGCAGTGGCAACATTTTAAAATGCTTAACGTAATGCGAGTTTATTCTGTGATGCCACTCCAGCGTCGTTGAATTTAAATGATCAACACTTTTCCTTGAACAATACGAAAAACGTTCTCCGCGCGTTTCTCCGCCGTCTTTTAAAAATAATCTCTTCTTTCTCCAGATTTTTTGTTCATTTGCTTTAGACGCTTGAGTATGATTTGACGAAGAATCGAAAACGTTCGTGAAACCTATGGAAGATTTATATATTTTTTGATTTTCATACAAAAAGACCATCAGAAAAATTGAAAAAATAAAAATGGTGTAATTAAAGTGACGAATTCTGTTATTTTTAACAATGTTCGCACAAATGAGAAAATTGGCCTAAATACACACACACACACTATATATATATATATACGTATATATACGTATATATATATATATACATATATATATACATATATATATATATATATATTAATGTGCGAAAAACATAAATGATCAATTTTCTATCTAAAAAATGTGGAATTATAATTTTCCCAATTACGTCAATTACCTTTTTTGCAGTTTACTTTTAACGATCGGCAGCTTTCATTTGTTAAAATGGGCGCAACGGGTGATAACGTACTTAAAACCTGGTACGGATATTATTATACAGTTCACGATTATAAAAACATAAATGCTTTAATAAGTTTTGATATAACAAAATTAATGTGTTTCTTGCATTCTCTTTCTTTCGTAGTGGACAAAGCTGACCCTGCCGAACCCGAGATACTAAACCGACATGCATCGTATGGTATGTTGGGGATAATACAACAGGAAAACTCTTTGACATTCCCTGTGAGACAGTCGTCAATCCGCAACCAGATGACTAGAAAAGATATATGTTGGCTATATTTTACGGTTTAATATGTAATTATGAGAAAAAAATCAATTGTTAATGAAACTTGAATCTTTGTTTTCATTTGTATTAAAAAGTTTTTTTTTTAAAAGATTAATCAATGAATTACATTTTTTTTCTTAAGGTAAGAATGATTCAAAATATTATTTTTGGTAACTCAATTGAAATTGGGTTGTATTGGCTTGCTTCTAACATGTGTTGTTGTCGCCATATTTAACTAATTGTATACCCGCCTAGTCACAAATCAGCGTTGTTGTACAATACAACAATAATTCGTAGTTCTAATCTTTATTAAATCCCTGGTCAATAATCTTTTTAAAACACGAGCTGAATTCCAAAACTGCTGTTTTTTTTTTCAAATATTCATACCAAGCGCTGCATCAGGCTGGTGTTGCTATGTACGAACGCCCTCGCTGGGCGTCCTGATCAGATTTTATAGCAGACGTATCTCATATACAACACACCTTACCTATAATTTGTTTAAATTGTATAACTAATTGCAAAAATTAAACCTTACTTATATTGAAAACAAAAGGCAGTTCTACACCACGGTCCACGTCAGTTAATTCAATAGCAATCAACACATGAAAAAATAGTACCCGAATCGCGAGTTTACAAGCATCGACCACGGGATCATCTTTAAACAAACACAGTATTACAAACGTCTTCCCTCTATTTTTTTTAAAGTTCAAATCTTTATTTATACTGAGTTGCGGAATTTTTAGACGTATATTAATGTAAAAATACAAACCCCAACCCTCTACTGACGGGTTTTATTCGTCTTTATTTTTCCTTAACGGGTGCTCATAACAGATTAATGGATCAATTCCATCGTCTAATGTTTACAAGTTCTATAAATTGTATAAAATCAGTTCACATAATTTCAAGTCAAAATCTCTTGGCATGAAATAAGACGTAACAAAACTCAACTCGTCGAGTTCAACTAATTTAAGATAACTCAGCGCAGACTTTATACAATCCTTGTAAACTCTCTACATTAATTAAATTATGAGTTCTTTTATTCTGTATCTGTGTCTGTTTTGTCGCCTCTACATAACTTACATGTAATTTACTATTTACTATTTACCGATTATTTATGAAAATTAAAAATGCAATGGAACAACATATAGGGGAAACTTGATTAAAGTTGCCTTTTTAAATTGTTTGTACAATTTGACGCTGTTTTTACTAAAATAATTTATTGATAGATTCAATAAATGAAATTATTGCATCCAGTCTGCTCCAAATAGGTTTCAAAATCAATCTATGGCGAATGCTTTCAGTGTAATTTTTTGTTCATAAATGATACAAGAGTATAGCATTCATCTAGAAAATAATTATTATCGGACATTTCTTAAGTAATTAGCATTGGTTTGCCGATTTAGCCCATGTTGATTCATCTATAATCGGCAAAGCAGATCCTGGGTCTTATTGGAATTTAAACTTTTTGTCTCGCATTTACAAATTTTCTTTTAATCATAGTAGATCATTTTTCGGATTTTATAGAGTTAACTATATTTACATTCTTTTTCTTTCTAGGAACTTTTCTATAATATCTGAACTTATGACCCATATTATAGTACCTCTTAGTTTTAGAAAGGAGAAATTTATATAAATGTTTTTGCTCGCATGCACAATAAGAATAACTTTTGAAAGAAATTTTAAAAAAACTTTCTTTCGCTTAAGTGCACGTCTGATATATGTTTTCTCATGGTGTAGATCGATTATCCGTTTATATAGTTCCGCTATATTTTGTAATTTTAATTCGGAATATTGTTCCAGTTTTAATAGTAGACGTGGCCACTGTTTAGTGCCCATCAAAGACGTGAGACCTTTCCCAAATATTATTGGACATTTGAACATGTCTACAGTAAGTTCATAGAGTTTGAATTTTTACCAATTATTGGTTTACTCCACTTGCAAATGTAGTTCTTTTTGGTTAAATTAAAGTATTATCAAGCTGTCAGAAGAGTCTACAACTTTTCACCAAAAATATTTGTCAATCGCAAAATAGTTTCCTGAATTTCTGAAACGAAATATGACCTGGAGTTTTGGTACTATGTAATTAGCATACATTCTATATTCAATAATACCGAATTTTTCCAATCAGTAGTCGAACCTGTTTCTTGTTTGACCACGTGGAACAATAATTTATAGAATATTCTCGTATCTTCGAACTTATGCTGCTAATGTGATCACCACTTCTGGTCTGTAACTACTTTCTCAAATTCAGTTGATTTCCGAATCTCAAGAAAAGGAATTAGAGTTACCTTGGTCACTATCTCGCGATTACTTTTCTAAGCGTCTTATAAAATAGTTCCCTTTTGTTGGAAGTTTTTTTTTCGATGCTACTTTTAAAGTCTGAAAGATAGTTATTCTTGTAGAAAAACGGTGGTGTAGAAAAACGGTGGTAAAAATAGTCTATTTCTGAGAACTTTGGCTTATCGCTGTCACATGTCTTCTGTAGGCGAATTACTATTCCTCCACGGTTAAACAATAAGATATTGTCTCGTAACAGCAATCGATTTTTGATATTCCTGTAAGGCAACAATTAATGTTTATTTTTTTAATAACAAAAATGTTACTTTTCTTACAAATTTTTGTAAAAGGAAACCCGCATATCCTACATCAAAAACACTCAACAAAATGTACTTCAATACACTATCAGATTAAATATGACAATTAAGAAAAAATAAAGGTTATGTTAACATTTTATATGGCGTTACCATTTACTTGCCCCTTTGGACACAACGTCGGTATATGTATGTTTACAAAACTGATCAATCCTTGTTTAAACGTGAAATGCTTTAAATCTACTTGGAAATATTATCTATCTGCCCATTATTTAAGGATTCAAGAAATCAGTCTTCTGCATCGAAATACAGTCTGAAAATGCGTCATGGGTAAGTTGTTTGAATCTATCATAAACTTAGACGTTGTCAATCACATCAGTAAAAGAAATCTACTTAGTGACAATCAATATGCACTTTGTTCTGCTGATGTGATGACTGTAAAATCGCACAGGACACGTGAATCTGTTGACGGAATCTTCATTTAAAGAACAATAGCCCTGGACATATTAAATATCTTTAATAGGCTTTAGAAAAAAGGTTTTCTTTACAAGCTTGCATGCTATGGAATATCTGGAAATATCTTCTCAGCCATAACACCCTTTCTCTCTGATAGGTCTGAATCATATCATAACAACGCCGACGTGACTCAAGAATCAATTCTGGGAACACTCCTCTTTTTAATCTTCATCAAAGTATTTTCTAAATCATATTATGAGATTATTAGTTGACATCTATAAAAACGACACAACTTCCTATGGCGACACTTCGACGAGCACTGATGATGACGATATTGGCCATCTATATTAAAACCTTAATCACGTGGTGCAATGGAGAAAAGTGGCCTCTTACCTTAAACACATGGAAAAGTAAGCACATATTCTTTCACCAGTAACGCTTAAACCCTCGTTGTGCTTCAGCTGAAATGAATGACTTCCGCCATAAGGAGTCGACGCTGTTTGATAAGCTCCTAGGCCTGACTTTCTTTCCAGCCTGATTTGAAGACTTGCATCACATCTCTTGTTAAAGTCGCTGGAAAAATGGTTGGATCATTCTACTGTTCCAGAAAATACCTCATTCTGTCGTCGACCTCTACCTGTATAGGAGTCAGATGCGCCTTAGGATGGATTATTGCGGCTACATCTGGGAGGTACCGCTGAAAGCACTATTTCTTGTGTTGGCCGAATACAGAATCGACTTCGCAGTGGGGAGTGATTTATTCTGTACCTTTCAGCCCCTTTCTCACAGAAGAAAGGTCGTTAGGCTTTCACTACTTTATCGCTATTCCGATAATAGGTGAGCTACCGAGCTCCAATCTCTGGTGCCCTTCTGTAAAACATTCACAGCAAGAACTCGACTTACTACCGCCACAGCAAATAACTTTCCCGTTTCTTCCTCTGTGTACCTAAAACCAAACAGAGTTTTTTTCCAATTACCTTCCCATCTGTGAAACACATTGCCACGGGACTGCTTCCAAGCAGACTACAACGTGATAATTTTCAAGTTCAATACAAACAAATAATTGTCGAGCTGTCATTTTAAGTAATCAACTTTCGTCCTTTCATCCATCGTTTTCAACTCCCTCATAGCATAGTTCAGTATCAAGCTGACAATCTCATTAACCTGTATCCTCAAGTAGATTTTGACCCTGGTAAGTGGTTAGTCATTAGTATAAAAACATCTGATTCGAATGATGAGTAATACCTACGGCGACATAAACTAAAACAACCACGAGGAGTAACATTTAAGCCTAGAATAAATCGGAATTTCCATGAACAGAGTGTTTTCCATAAACTTACCATGGGACTACTTCGCTGCAGACTACAACATGGTCTTCTTTAAATCGAATGTCAACAACTACTTGTCATAAACCTTTCTCATAGGTAATTACATTTTGAATTTTCTCGTAATGTTCTTGATCATTTAACTGACAACCATCTATCTCATTGACCAATATCCTCAAATGGCTTTAGTCCTCAAATGAGTCAGATGATTCTATTGCTGGCACTGGATTCCTCGATATCTTTCTAGTTAGGACTCTTTCCGCATAGACATCGGGTACTCACAGAAGGGACAACATGAAGGTTGCCAACATCATAAGCGAACGTGTTTCTGTGGAACGAACTGGATTTTAACTAAGCACACGCAGGTTGTCAGTCCGAGCCGTTAACAACCTATCCTCCGTCACCTCCCCTTTATAAGGGGTGACTCATTAGAACAAGGACAACAACAGAACACGAAAAGCGATAGGACAGATCCAGTCTAACACTAACTTCTTTCACGCCTTCTTTTCCCGGCATTAAACAAACAAAATCTTGAAAGATATACGCTAGAAGTTTACTTCATTAACGTGTAAAAGATGCTTATAAAAGAAGACTTTGTTTCTGTGTTCCTTCCTCACCGACAACGCGGGGGTATAGAAGTATATAGAAGTATATAGAAGTGTATATAAGTATATATGTATAGTCGTAAGTAGTTAATCGTTCGGCTTTGCTTAAATCTTATATAGGAATATTGTCAATTAATTTGCCGGTGTATTTATTCCCTTTGTTTGGTTCAAATTAGACATTTAAAAAAGTCCAAAACAAACAAATAAGAAAAAATGGAAGCGTTAAGAAACATTCGAGTGTCGTTCAATAATCTTTACAATTAGTTTTTGTTTGCAATCGTTAAATTGTCATTAAATGAAACTTTGAGAAGGTTTTTGTTTGTTTTGCTGATGATGCTTCGTCTTTATTCTTTCTTTGCCGACGAATTTGCTATGTAAGGCGGGACCGTCTCTTTAACGGTTACACGTTAAGCAGCGCATTCACCTGTGCAATGCATAGAGAAAGCATTTATTACCCTTGAATATTTACGTAATTTTGGCTCTTTAGGGGAGGGGGTGCTCTCCTGATTGGAACGTGAAAAAATTATGTTCTTGCCACTGTCCGTTTATCCGTTGGTCTGTTAATCTTCTGAATTTCTAAGAAATGTGGTTAATTAGTTTTCTTTTAGAAAATTTTGCATATCAGTTATATGACATACGGAGAACCGTATGTTCACCCTGCGACGTCCAAATTAAGTGTTTTAAAATGATGCGTATATTATCAGGGTGAGATTTTAATTGTACTGAACTATAAAAGCGTGTAAGAGAGAAAACACGCTTCATACTTTCGTTATTTGTAGTTGCCAAATTTCCCCGACGCTAAAATAATAACATCAGAGAAACAAGTTGTATGACCTTTTTTTCTGTTTGTTACACATGCAAGACGACTGAACAGTACCCGGGATTTGCGTAAACTCTGACCCCATGCGTCCTTCTTTTGTCTGTAAGACTCTGTCTCCTGGACTTAATCTTTTTTTTCGTTTTTTTCCCTCAAGTTTATATATGTTATGGTGTGATGTTGATATAGTTGGACTCTTCCAGACACTATATATATAGTTACGGCGAAGGGTTGTAGCTATAGCCATTACAGACATGCGCCATAATGCGACGTTGTTTGCGGTAGACATACCAGTTGATCATCTGGGCTTGACAATCAGTTCGACAGCAACTGGCCCATTTCAATGGCCTTTTATCTGTCGGCCTGCGGCCTTGTTGCTAGTCTAAAGAGGTGCACTCTCACAGGCTATGCTGCATCTCTTTGGGTGGAGTTAGTTTATTGCTAACTGTATGAGGTTCCCCGACCGGGGAATGCCGACGGGACTGCTAAGGCTCTATTTAGGAGGCTTTCTTTAGATGCGCTTGCTTGTTCTCTCTACCTTCTGGCCTTGTGCCACATCTTCCTGTGGTGGAAAGTAAATACATACCGTAATTGCTTGCAGTCATAGCCACAGTATCGGACGAACACTTTATGTAACATACTATTCTGTACTTCTGTAAATACACCCTATGTAAATATACCACAGTGTGGTCTTAATTGTTATCGGCCATAGAAGGTCACAATAATATAATACTTGTTTTAACTCATATCCTCTCAAATGTTTGGCTTACTTTTTCACAGGTTCTAATGTCCAATTTTCGGAAAAGTTTTTTATCTTATTTTAGTTAGAATTCAAATTTGATGAACCACATTCCATTGCCCATTGTCGCTTTATTGAGTTAGATCAAAGGAATGTTGGTATTTACAATCTCTCTCCAATGTGTTTACAAATAATACTTTAGAGGTTCTTCTTTATTATTATATTGTTCATCTCTTAGTTTCTAGACTAGCAGCCTCTGTCTATGTTTCTAACATACGCTTTCCTTTGTATGTGTCATATTATTACACGTACGCAAGATTGATTTCCAATAAAATCAAGGAATACAATTTTTTATAATATTTTTGTTCAATCGGAAATCGGTCCAAATAAATACAAAGTTGCGTATTTCACGCGCCTACGAGATTTTGCCAAAATTATAGAAGGCAATACAAATCGATACATTTAACTGATAGCCTCATAATAAACACCCTTCACTCAACATACACAACACAACCATTTTCACTTACCCGCTAACCAAGACGCCACCCATCATACAATCATTTAAGTATTTGTTGTCCCTTTTTTATCTTTTACTACATTTATAAATCTGGACACTAATTACCAGTAACACCTTAGATCTTGTTTGTAGTGAATTGTAATAAAAAAAAAGAATAGCTGGGTATTTTATATGGTGATGGAGTGCTACTTGTGATATTGTTTCTCTCCAACCGTAATACTATTTTCTTTGTTCAAGAATTAGTTCAATCTATTCAATTTTGATAAATCATTAGAGTTGATCTCCTTTCCTAGTTTAAGAGACTTAATCTCCTTACTGAATGATACTTTCTTTCTTCAAGTGTTGTACATTCTTTGGAATTTTTCCTTTGACTCAACAAAGACTTTAAGAATCGCTTAAGCCTTGCTATGACTTTCACTGCTCTGTTCTAAGAACTTCTGCAAATGGACCGATAAAGATCCTGCTTCATTTACCTCCGTCAGGTTAGCTTGTACCTTTAAACGGCTGGATTACGATCCTTAATTTGTTCAATTTTAATCTTTCCTTCTTAAAAGAATTCTGTTTCCCAATTAGACGTCACTAGTTCTTTCATAGTGAGTTCACGAGAAGCATTATCAGCTGAATTCTGTTCTGAGTAAACATAAATCCATTGATCCGGATAAGTATTTGTCCTGATCGATTGAATCCGATTGGCTACAAATACATAAAACCATATTGCATCATTATTAAAATATCCAAGAATAACCTTAGACTCAGTTCAGTGGAACTCACAGAATCCTTCAAGACAAACTCTTTTTAGTAACCCACTGACTTTAATTGATACAACTGCAGATGTAAGTTCTAGTCTTTGAATATTTGTCACTCTTATTAGTGCAACCCTTGACTCAGCCATGCCATGTGTGAAATCCATGTTTCCTGGCACGGATGTGATTATTAAGTATAGACAGACTGCATAACCAAATATACTGGTATCTGAAAAGTGATGATTTTCATATTGTTGAGCTTTCTCGAGATTTGAAAGTATAATAACAGTGCGCTATCTTTATTGAGCCCCGCCACTGAACAAAAGCAGAACCGTTAATAGTGATAAAAGGTGTTTCTTAAATATTTTTCGTTTTTACATGTTTCTGTGTGTATTATTTTAATTAATAAAAAAGAAAGTAAGATAATTTTTCAAGTATCTTCAAATTACAGTTTTGACGTTTACCTACAGAATGATGTAACTCAAAATAGTGCTCATTGGTCTGAGAAAAAGGAAAAATAATTGCACGTAAGTTAAATGACGAAACCAATTTTGAATTTAAACGGTTTTGTTTGTTTTAAAGGGCTTACTTTTGATGGTAAAAATCGCTAATGAAGCCTTTTAAAACATCTTGAGTTTTGCTATCAAGAGAGTATATGTTTTCAAATAGACAGAAACAATTGTTTGAAATAAAAAAAAATTGTTTAAAGAGATTTGGAACATTTACCAAATTCTTATCATATTATATTAAGTGATTGGACAATTTCAAAGATTTTCCCAATTACGATACAATCCCCGATTCTGTTCTAAATTCCCGATTCTGATACAAATCCCGATTCCGATTCTTTTTTAAATTTCTAAATATTTAATTAGAGATTTGTTGCTTTAAAAAAAAAATTCAAATTACTGAAAAAAACCCGCGTAATGTCCGTATATATTTTTGCAAACGTAAAAAAATACACTGGTATTACACGAGTTGATCTTTCGAAATACTTTCTTCTCAAATGTTTTCCATTGTAATTGATTGAAAATTGTGAGACAGCTAAACATTCATTTCTCTTTTAAAACGAAGCCGATTTGCATTAATTCGTCGTTTGTTGACGAAATGTTATTTGAATTTTTTCATAAACAATTGAAAATAGTCGACGATTTGGATGCAAAATAAGAAGACGGTGTAAGAACAGAATAGCTAAGAAAGCCCCCTCCCCATGTTGAGAGTGAGTGTCTAATAATATTGTTATTATTTAGAAAAACATTCTTAACATAAGGAGGGCGGGGACAGGGGCTTTGTTTACTATGCTCTACCTTACCTGTATCAAAGAATGTTCACAGTTTTATTCTAATTATAAACATTTGGTCGGTGTTTACTAGTCAATATAACAGGTATGTAGTAGATTGATAGGTTTTACTGTAAAGTGAAACACATGATACAGATAATAATAATAATAATAATAATAATAATAATAATAATAATAATAATAATAATAATAATAATAATGATAATAATACTACCACTGCCACTCATAATAATGGCTAATTTGTAGATTAACACCCTCAGCTAAATGATCCACTCAAAATGAGATTCTACTTTTTAAGTTGATTAATTTTGAACACATTTACAAACCTTGCAGAAAGATAAACAAGTATTTTAGAATTTAGAGTAAGAGATGAGTGTTGTATATAAATTTATATAAAATGATCATAATTTCAAGGCCATTCTAACTTTTTAAGAATGTTCACTCAATATGTTTACCACTAAGTTCGACTGGCAAATTCCTAAAACAATGCGTAATCGCCATAAAAGTCGACACTCCCACCTCGAAAAAAAAAATAAACGCACAGAATTTATCTCCCACAGCTAAATAATTTCCTAGCTAGAATATCTCGGAAATATGAACTAACGCTAGAATATCTCAGACATAGGAACTTATTTTACGTTAAATTTATGTGTGAAATTGATCCCCACTCTAAATTCTTAAATAATTGTTTTGTTTTAGGGTGGTCACTAAAAAGTAGAATCTCATTTGTTAGGGGCGGAGATTTAGTGGTGACTAAACAGAAGCATTCCAAAATAACTCAAACATGGATAAAAGGCCACCAACAAAATAAAATTAATTAATTAAAAAAAAAATCGTTTTATATTTATTTTTTTACAATTATCAATAAATGTTTATCAGTAATTTTTTTCGGGACAAAAATGTTTTTATTTAAAATACTGCATTCTTATGAAATTATCCGTGCTTGCTTATTTTTTTGTTCGGCAATCCGCAATTATAACTTTTTGTTGTGAAAGAAAATAAGGTACTATTAGAGTTCTACACCTTATACTAATTCACCAAAAAAGAAAAATGCGATTCTCCATTTTTAGGCGAATACATGTAAACAGCCTGAAAAATTTAGTGGTAAAAATAAATAAAACAACAACAAATCAGTTTCGCATATAAAGTAAACATAAAATGATCACCCCTTTCGAACCATACAGCGTTTTAAGGACACGTAACCATTTGTTATGTTTTAAATCTTGATCAGATTAATGTTTCTAATAACACATTAGTATGAAATATATCATTGTTAAAAGTCATAAAAACACGCCTCCTTCCTACTACGAACCCTAAATCCGGGTGGTAATACAAAAAATAAGCGATATATGTGTGGTTTTATGACTTTGCTGGTCGTACTTAGGGTTAGTGGCAACACATTTAGTAAACTGCTCTTAAACGTGTGAATGGCCCGGAAATTGGGGATCATTTTACGTTAAATTTCTATTCGCAAATAACACCCAACTATAAATTCTAAAATAATTGTTTTTGTTCAGTGATTTCACACGTAATCGCCGAAAAAAGTAAAATCTGGAAAGGCACTTTTAAATGTAGATATAATTTCTTTTTAATCTTGACAAACTTTTAAATGTTTTTTACTTTATGCATTGTATCTAAAATTTTGATAAACTCATTGTGAGATTTTCATCTATATTTTAATTCCTGCCATTTCTCCCGTGTCATTTTACCGAAATTCAGTTAAAATAGCTATTTTACATATAGTTTAGAGTTCATATGTTTTCAAATTCTCCATAAATTAAAAATTGATTTAATTAATATGAAAAGGGAAATAAGAATTATGTTAAAAGAATTTTAAACCGAAAAAAAAATACAATAAAATATTAATTATTTCAGAAGTGACCAGATAACGGTTTGAATCAGGGCGGCGCCAGAAAAAAAAACTTGCCCCAGCATTTTAATACTAAACTGTGAACTGTCTAAGAGGCATCACAACGTTTTCAAACAGAAATTTGAACATTTAAAAAGGTTTTATCAGAGAATAGGCGTAAGTGAACCCCAGAAAATTTACTTGTTTACAGAAAAAATAAATAAATTAGACTCAGGAAGTCAATGCTATATCTTAGAATGGGAATCCCTAACTTGCAGTCCTGTGCTCCTTGGTCTTATGTTATAAAGGAACAATCTTCTAATAAATACATTCATTTAATTTCATTTTTATTGTCAAGAAAAAAATTAAAGAATCGTTTTTGGAATAAAAAATACGGCTAAAATTTTCCGATGCCGATACCCCAAAAGTACCGATTCCGATTAATTGTCCCAACACTAATTATAATTTGACCTCGAGTGATGTATACACTATTGAGCTATTACCCCAACTTTCGTGTGAATTTAAAGGAACTTTTATAAAATATATATAAATATTATTTCGACAATTTTCAAGTTTTAAATAAAATAAAACAAAGTAAAACGTCATATTTCCTTTTTGTATAGATTTCTCGTTTTATTTTCGATTAATCAATATGTTTAGTTTTGCTTAAGATGCTGTTGGCATTAGTTTCCCGTATTCCTTTCTAGAACCAGGTACTCAAAGGAGGGACCACGCGAAGGTTGCTAACATTCACAGTAAAAGTGGTGTTATGGATCCGAAAGGATTCGAACTTGGCTCACCGAGTCGTCAGTCTACGCCAGTATTCACTTCATCACTGCCTTCCCTCTTTCTATGAATATCAAGAGTAAGAATACCCTGTGATATTATTGTAAAACCTCGTAATACAAACTTAAAACACAATTTGGTTCATCAAGTATTTTAATAAAGAATAGCTGATTCATGTTAGCACAGAGCTTTGTTTTAATTGAAGCGCCGGATGGAAATTCCGAGACACCGCTTTATTTCGTTTTCTAGTTCCTCTTTTTCGTCATTACTTTTTTGTTCACCGTCTTTTTTCACGCTTTTCATTGACTCTTTTACATTAGTTTATCCTCCTATTAACATTCTGTGTTGTACCTTTTGTTTTAATTCCACTTCATTCATGTTTCAAATCAATAACAGAAATTATAACAGCTTAATTCAGTCAGTAATCCCAGTACGAGTGTACTATCCCATTTACCATTTTACTCGTCCTTTGAAACCAACTTCTAAGAAGAAATCGAAGACATTTATAAAAAAACGCCTTCTGACTTTTTTTTAAAAATCTGAGAATGGAAAAGCTGTTACGTTGGTCTTTTTCTTAAAAAAGCGACGGTTCATCTGAAGAAGGAAATAAAAAGTGAATTTCTGAGTCTCACCTTTTATATTTGGGACTACGTGATTAAATCAACAAATGGTTGACCGCCCAGATCTTACGTAATCTGGGATTCCACACATTAGAAAAGAAATATACTACTAATACATTACCAATTAGTTGAAAGCAATTAGTTATTTCGTATATTGTGGCAGTACTCTCTTCCGAATGACAGTAGCCGAAGTTATATGGCTTCAATTAATGTTTTCAGTTGTTTACAAATTTACAATAAAGAAAACACATTGCATATGTCTGTCATTTTCGCAACTTTGTGATTAAGTGTAATTTTTATATTGATATTAAGAGTTAATTCCACTTGTCTTGTACTTTTCCAGGTTTATATTTAAGAATATTAATACACATGCGTCAGCATTTTTCAGTCTAGTATATATATATATATATATATATATATATATATATATATATATATATATATATATATATATATATATATATATGTATATATATATATATGTATATATATATACATATATATATGTATATATATACATATATATATATATATGTATATATGTATATATATATGTATATATACACATATATATATGTATATATATGCATATATATATGTATATATACATATATATATGTATATATATGTATATATACATGTATATATATGTATATATACACATATATATGTTAGGATTAATTTTAGAGGAAGCATTATTAAAATCAATGAAACAGACAAGTGGGGGGAAAAAAAGGAAAATTGTTAAAATTACCTTAAGGCCTTGTCGTCTGACCCTCTGAGAGGAAACGTCAGAATGGTAAATTAAAAACTAAAAGTCGAATGAGAAATGAAGGGGGGGAGAAAAAATAAAAAAATAAATAAAACTTATTTCAGTTGGAGGAAACGAATGAGAAGGGAAAAAAAAATTAAATCTCTCAACGTTATGGTGGCTTTGAATCATTAAAGATCTCCAACTGATGTTTCAAAATCTTTTGTCTACACACTTTTGTCTACTTACATATATATGTATATATATATGTATATATATGTATATATATATAAAGATAGATCGAATAAGAGGGATAAAAATGTACGAATGACAAATTTATTTTAACTTTGATTGTTCAATGCAAGGTGTACTCGGTAAAAACGTGTTTATTATTCTTTTCTTTAAGCCAAGGCTTTTCGAGATTTCAACAATTTTGTTTGCATGTGTGGACATTCTTTTTGCCCTCCTTCCAAGTATTGAGTGTGGTATTATCACCAAATACACCTATCAAAAACGTGATTGCATAGGAGAGGTCGTTTATGAAGATCAGAAATAACATAGGCTTAAGTATCGACCCCTATGCAACACTCGCATTAATGTGGCGTTGTTTCGATGTACAGCCATCGAGAACGACCTGGATCTTTTTTTAGCTAAGAAGGATATGCTTATATTAAATATTAGTCCAGTGATATCGTACGAGGTGATTTTCTTTAAAATACTTTTAAACTAGATCTTGCTATAGCTTCACCTAACTTATCTAATGTGCCTTTCAAATTGAGCCTTAACAAATTCTTGATGAGCCTTCCTCTTGAATAATCAAATGTGTATTCTCACGGTGGTGTTTTACCATCCACCTGACAACGTTCAGAGATGACTTTTAGGATATCCGCAGTTGAACGGGATGGCTTAGTTATATATATTCTGTGTCAGAAAGAAGTTGAATATTTTCAATGTGCTGAACTATCGCTAGATTGAGTAATGATTCAAAGATTTTAGCAAGGAACGGAAGGCTAATTATTGGGTTATAATTTTACTAATCAGTTCTATTGCCATAGTTTTTGAAAACCGGTATCACCGCTACAATTTTCCAGCTATCATGGAAGCAAGATTCTGCAATATAGAGTTTTGAGAGGATAAGGGTCAGCTTAGCAGAACATTTAATCATTGTTTGCTGTACTAACGATTTACAGCTAGTCAATGTCCAACGGCAACACGAGAATAAAGGTTAATGAGTTGGTTAGGTGGACGGTCAAACACCACCGTGAGAATACACATTTGATTATTCAAGAGGAAGGCTCATCAAGAATTTGTTAAGGCTCAATTTGGAAGGCTCATCAAGAATTTGTGACCTTAAAACGACCATTTTATAGTCACATGTGAAGTAGCCCGTTGCACTGTTTCACAAACTGACAGTACTTGGAAAGAAACTTTACTCGTGAAATTTTCGTTTAATTTTAGGCATACAAAGAATTATTTACAGTGGTTGTGGGTAGACAAGTTTTTGTTTTGAATGTTTTACAGGAGGAACCATAGGTTAAAGCTCAGTTGAGCATCTATGAGTGAAATTACCATAAAATAGAGAAAGTCTAGCAACCACTCTTCTGTGATAAAGAGCTTTTAAGAAAGACAAGAGGACCTCAAGAATTTAGTATGAAAAAAGTGTTAACCAACAGTGAAATATGATTCCATATTGCAGGAAATGATCTTACTTCCAATATTCTCAAGTTGAAGAATGATGAAATATGAGTTCTTATTTAGAGAGGATCAGGATTCTTTGACATACTGACAAAAACGCACACGATTGCTTGCATCAAAATGAGATTAAAAACTTCCATGGCCAAGTCAGTCGTTCGATATGAACCTTATTTAACACCTCTTGGACATATAACCCTAACCCTATTTAACACCTCTTGGGCATATTAGACCAAAACTGTCGTCTAACGCAGAACGTTTAAGATTACTGCGTGAAATATGGCAATAAATTCTCTTCCTCAACTGTTGATCTTGGCATTAAAAACGCAAAGGAAAAATGTCAGGTAAGTATTATTAAATAAGTCTTAGCCCTTAAATTTAAAACTTTAATTAAATAATTAATATTTTAAAAATACATCTATGTTTATACGAGTGTCTGTTAAATTTTTCATGCATGTGTGTATATATACAGAGAGAGAGAGAGAGAGAGAGAGAGAGAGAGAGAGAGAGAGAGAGAGAGAGAGAGAGAGAGAGAGAAAGAAAAGGAGACTAAAATAAGTGGCGTCCATATGTACACGCGGCGTTTCTGAGATTTGTGCTCAATAGAGTCATCAGACATGAGGGATAGATGATGATGATGATGATGATGATGATGATGATGATGATGATGATGATGATGGTGGTGGTGGTGTGATGATGATGATGGTGGTGGTGGTGGTGGTGGTGGTGGTGATGATGATGATGATGATGATGATGATGATGATGATGATGTTGCTGATGATGGTGGTGGTGGCGGTGGTGGTGTGATGATGATGATGATGATGGTGGTGATGATGATGATGATGATGATGATGATGATGATGATGATGATGATGATGATGATGATGATGATGAAGAAAAAAACCCGTTCTCCCCAAAATTATGACACCAATGATGCCGCGACCGATTCCTCTTGAATTCACAATTTTTCTTGCATAAACGCTATGACCATTTTGTGATTGTGATTTTCGAAACAATTGTAAATGTTAAGGTGTTGGAGAAGGAGTGAATTTTTCCCACTTAAAATGACATAATATGTTGGAGTTCATAATGGACAACTAATTAACGTGTTGTGGTAAGAACAGTTGAGCACACTCTGATTGTTAGTTTCGAGAAATACAGAAACAAAAGAAAGAAATAATAATGCGCATGACCGTCTTAATGGATACCGTCTCGGGTCATGAAATGAATTCTGCTCAGGTTAAATGCAATCGAGTCTGATAACGAACCGTTAGAAAGCCATACAATGCAAGGTTTTTAAATGTTTATCTTAATTTGTTCGGCGATGTACGCCATTCTCAGAGTTAAAATGCGTTGTTTCGTACCTTTTTTTAGTTACTTTTGTTTAGATTGAAGTTTAACCGTTAACAAATTATCTGGATAAAAAGTCTCAGTAAGAACAGTCGCGGGCGTAAGACGGTATAAAGTAGAAATTGGAGAATGCTTTCGTTAAAAAGCATTGTTGATATATAGAAATTTGAATTACTGAAAATAATAAAACCGTTCTGTTAGTGAAATAAAATCAGAATCACTAAATTCGATGATGATTGCACATTCTAATATATTTTGGAATTTATTATCATTTTCCTGCACATATCCAGAATTTCCACGATAACAAATAATTTTTGTCAACTTTTTTCTCTATTTTTAACACCATCCTCTCAGGTTTTATTCATCTTCGTTTTTATTCATATTTTGTAGGGAGACAAAAAGCATACTATGTTAACGTTAGAAAACAACGCACTTACAACCTTACAAGAAAGCCGATTCTAGTTTCAACTTTAAAAGACAATGTAATGTAGTTGCACTGTTACAGTTTGCAAACTTATAAGGTAACACATTTTAGCGTTACAAAACAACATATTTTCAAATTGTGACGTATTTAGAAAGTTACAACTTAACATATTTGCACCGTGAAAATTTAACGAATTTTGAACATTACCGGATAATGTACTTACAACGTTACAAAGCCACATGTAAGCAATGTTACAAGATAACGCTACAAGGTACTCTGTGTAGAGTATATAACAATGTTAAAGTAACATGTTACAGAAAACTTGTAGAATGTTAAGTTTTAATCTCGGATGAAAATTGTATATAATTCACAGCTCAACTGAAGAAGAAAAACGGAATCTTCATTCCGTAGTGATATTGAACGTGACTGAGCTAGAAAGGATATTTCCCTTGGAAATTAGATGAAGAAAAAAATTGCAAATTTCCACTAAAAGTTACTGTTAGGAATTTTAGTGGACGTGTTAGAAGATAATAAAACGCTATTCTGATATGTCTGTTTGATTGTGTCTGTAAGACAGAACAAACGTTTGTATCGGTGAAGCTATCCCCTTTCTGAAGAGGCTGTAAGCTATATCTAATATTAATATTGAAATATATATTAAGGCGTAGAATTATGTACTGTTGTATTTAGCTGCTGAGAAACCAAGAACAGGTCATATACTAGAACTATGTAAGAAGAAGAAAAAGTCAATTCCTGTTTATGTTACGCGCGACAATAGTTGAGACGTATGCTTGCAAAGCGCCGCCAATAGATATTTGTTATCGTCAGAATATTAAGAATTATTGTAAGTAGTGTAGCCAGTCTGCAAGATTTGTGATTATTCAGATCTATGGTCTTGCCCAACTAACCTTAGCTTTTCATACTTAAGACAACAATAATAGTCTTCATCTGATAGTTGCTAACACTAACGATTCAGTGTTTCAATAATGAAGATGTAACAGTGAATATCATATTAGCCTGTACTACGTGTGGGACTATGCTGTTGGCAAATACCATTATGTTCGTAAAATACATTTCAGAAAATAATAATAATATCTATATATATATTTTATTTTACTTTTTAATTCATTTATATATAATAATAATAACAATAATAATAATAATAATCTAGGCAAGGTAAGCATTCATAGGATAGTAATCCAAAGAATTTCAACCGAGCTTACTAAAAGTGCTGAATATCAAATGGAACTTTTATATGTGATTATTGTTATTTACACAGACATCTACAAAATCTGCGACACTGGCATGTCGATGTTATCGATGAACAGCTGTTCTGAACAAATATCTGATCAGGAAGGGTTAAAATTTGATCTTAAGGTTAGATCATATTTGGAAAGAACCTGCCTGATGAGATCTCAGTTAATTGTTTCCGAGTTCAGTTAATTTTAAAATCTTTGTCGGAACTATAGTCCTGTGACTATAGGGGGCATAGAAGAGCAGGAGATGGTTCGCTCGGATTGGAAAAGCCCTGTCCACATTTTGGTAACACCGTGAAGATACGCTGAAGAGCCCCCTAGAACTTCAATGGCAAAACGAAAGAACTGGACAAGTAAAACGTAAACATGGTAACTTACCAAATTACTTTAGTAAATTATATAGGTAGCTCTGCGGTAGTTAACGTTTACCATAGTTAACTGAACAAGTATGGCGGTGTGTATAGTAAAAATAAGTAATACCAAGTTACTTAGTCACCAATACAAGCATATTTAAATGGACTTTATTAGCAAAAGAAACCAAGGGAATCAGAAATTAATGATGAAGATGGCAGGTTTTCAATAATAAATGAAAGACATGCGCATACCTCAAATGCATATTATAGGGCTGCATTTAATACCCCAACAAAGCCGACGTACCCCAACTACCCAATCGCTCCTAGCGCAATTTTCGCCTTATTTCACCGTGAGAATATGGTCGGGGGTTTCCGAACAAAGGATTAAACCAATGTGCCGATTGATGGCTGGACGAAGGTTATGAGAGAGATGCCTTATGGCGGCATGTCATGCCAACGTGACCCGACCACGTGTGGATAAAATTAACAGAATAAAACAAACAAAAAGAAAGAAAAACATTATTATTATATCGGAAATTATATTGGCAAGGAAGCGAAAGAATAATAAAGCTACACACAAAGAATAGTATTTATTAAAATAAACAATTGGATTAAAACATTTATATTAAACGAAACAATTTATTTGGCTAAGACATTTTATAAAACTATCAGTTACAGAGAATTCTTGAGTCCATTTTTAAGGATGAAACATTCCGTGAAAATTTATGTTTGTTTAAGTTCGTGTTTGTATGAATGCGTATATGCGTGCGTGTTTGATGTATTATTGTGGCAATTGTAATGTGTATGCGCTTGAAAAAATAGTTCGTTATTCGTGGTAGGAATTAAAAGAGATTACCTACTTTTTGACTTTTGCCTCCCTCCATCTCCTAGGTCGAGCCGGTGGGGAGTACGACGACAACGATCTCCTGCGTGTGCGGTCGGCCGAAAATCGGAAGAGAGAAAGAGATAAAAGAGGACGTGTGACTTGTTGCGTCTCTTTTTATAGGGATCAAGTCTCGCGTGATGAAGCTGGGCTGTTGGTCCCTGATTGTCCGGAATCTTCGGCCAACGTGTTTTCACGAAATAACCTCTTCTTTATCGCAGATACGAAGAAGGGCCGATCACACAGAGAAAGAAAAGAAGTCGCAACAAATATCTACTTGGCCGGTAGTAGCGTCTGCTACAAGAACACCATGATTTTCTGAAGTTCTAGACTACCCTCTTGTTTGCGAGCCACATTATACTGGAGGTTTACAGAATATCTATTGTTTCATAATTCTTGTTTCTTTGAGTGAAAACATTTTCTATTATTTTTATGTCAGTTTTTTTATAACTGAACGGCTACATGTTCCATTGCCACATTCGACAATTTTTCTGAAATTGTTCAGAGCTAAAATCTGTTCTTTTATGATGGGGATTTACACACTTTTTATGTTTCATTATCAGCGGTAAACATATTTAGATACAGTAAAAATGGAGCGAAAAAGAGAGATTTTCTTTCTGACATTCTGTTTCTTAGCAAAAATAAACAAAAAATATATCGGATAAAGTATGTAAGTTAAAAAAATTGGGAAAATAATTTTCTTTCAAAAAACATGAAAATTTTATAAAGAATCTTTTTTCGATAGTAAAGAAAAAAACTGATATATATATATATATATATATATATATATATATATATATATATTCTTTTTTTTTTCTTCATGGTGAAAGTCAACGGCAACTCCAAAGATTGACAATTCTATCCAATGTTATTGGAATGTGTTTTTTCATATATGTCCGGTGCAAGCAGTTTATGCTCTTATGGGTTAGAATAATATGAGTGTCACTACAGCATTGAAAGCGTCGTTATATATTTGAAAATGTTCAAATATATCTCTTAGCGATGCTTTCAATGCTGACAAACATAATATATATATATATATATATATATATATATATATGTATACATCATTTATTATTGCATGTATATACAGATATATAATATTATAAAGTGATATAATATATTGTGAAATTAGAAGGCTGACTTCATAGATGTGATGCGCTATGATATAAACCAATAGACTATACAATCAGACTATAAAAAATACACAGTCTGTTCAAAAACTTTGGTTTAAAAATAACAATTGATGGTAATAATAAGTTAGTAAATCTCTTAGACTTTACATTCAACCTAGCGATTAACACATTCCACCATTCTTACCATAAACGTAACCAAAATCTATATTACGTTCATAAAGACTCTGACCATCCAAAATCCAATATTAATTCTAACCATATTGTCCGGAAAAAATGTCAATTCTATAACGATGCTCGAAAGAATTTGGGTTACAAAGAGAACATCACATACCTAAAATCTTCAGACGACCACACAGAAAATGTCAGTAAACGTTCGACCATTATAACCTATAACATGGCGATTAATAACAGACCTAAGCCAAGCGGCAACATTAATAGACCAATTGGAGAGGATACTCAAACTTTGCGTCAATAATATGCTTTGAAAGAGTACCCCTAAGTTTTTTAACCCTAGCCCTAGCCCTAGCCCTAACCCTAACCCTAACCCTAACCCTAACCCTAACCCTAAGTTGTTTAACCCTAGCCCTAACTCTAACCCTAACCATAACCCTAACCCTAGCCCTAACCCTAACCCCTAAGTTGTTTAACCCTAGACCTAACCCTAACTCTAACCCTAAGTTGTTTAACCCTAGCCCTAACTCTAACCTTAACCCTAACCCTAACCACTAAGTTATCTAACTCAAAATTTAAACATTGTTAAAAGAAGCGCCGTACATGCATCTGGTTTAAATCGAGTTTAGCTAAAATTCCAAACAAATATCCCTAAAATGTTCTTTAAAATTATTGAGAAAAATTTCAATGCGCCACATAAATATGGTAAGCTATTTAATAATAACACACTTAGAATCTCGTTCTCCACCGTAGCTAACTTTGAACATATTCTAACTCAGTAAAAATTAAATTCGCCTAGGGAAAAATAACCCTACCATGACGTTAATAGTAATGATAGTATTAATGCGATAATACCGATGACATATATGGGAATAAACATAATAGCAAAAATAGACCGATTATAACCAACCTCTGCTAATAAGGCGATTTACATAGGCTCTACGGCTGGTCGGTTTAAGGATAGGATATCAATACATGTTTATACATTAAATAATAGAAATCTCTATGAATTCATACCTTGTCTACCTTTATTCGGGGTCTAAAAGACAATAACACAGGCTTCAGCCTCGTATGGGAATTAATTTAAAAACTGAGCTCCTATAAACCCTTAGTCAAGTACTTACATTATGTAGAAAATAGGCTCTTACTATAATTACACACAAGGATCCGTTGTTAAATAAAAAGGACGAAGTATTGTCCATTTGCATGCATAAAATTTAGTATGAATAGATCAACTTAAAAGTATCATAATCGTGATCAAGTCTCCCTCCAAAACATAAACTTACACAATCTCCCACCCAACCCTTGTCGTCCCTAACTTACGTTTTAAGTTTATATTTTTAAATTAAAACAAAATAGAAAAGTTAAATCTAAAACATACTCGTAGATATTTAAAGGATTTTAATATTATTTATGAATCAGATAGGGAAATACAATTTTATTTGGACCAATTAAAACTATAAAAGTAACGTTTTTTATAAAGATAGATTTATATTTATTCTAATAAAACTAAAAAAATAGAGACATTTATTAGATAACAATATAACAGATGGTTTTCTTATAATGTTCTATTACAAATCCACACATTCTATATAAAATTCAAAATACTACATGAAATTAATAAAATGAAATATTATAGCGATTATGATCTTTCGATACATACTTTTCTGTCGGCAAACTTATTGTTGTTATCTGATCGCTCGGATATTTTTTTGATCGCACGGGCATTTTTTAGATAATTATTTAATTTTTACGTACGTACATTGTTTTTAATTCAGTGTCTTAAAATCTTTGAAATAGTTCTAGAACAGTGATATTTGTATTTCAAAGAATTAACAAAAGAGATTTCTTGAAATTTCAGAAATCACTGAATTTCTGTGCTTTTTTAGCCATAGTGAGAACATTTTTCATTCTAAGAGTTTTTAGACACGTAGAAATAGTTTTTTTTTTATATCAATCTAAATTTATATTTAACTCTTAATATAAAATATATTTATAGTCTAATTAATGTTCTAATATGCATAAGTCTTTGTTAATTTTCATTATGAGTTCCTTTACAAACATACGCTAAAATAACGCGGATGGAGATGCAGTTGAAGCATGGGCCGAAACCAACCAGCTTAATCTGATCCACGATGCAAAGCAACCGAAGCCATTCAACAGTGGACGATGGAGAGCAGGTTACAATGCTGATATTGTGTTTGTCAGTCAGCGCATGGTTTTGGAGCCCAAAACACATCACCGCCCCATTGGCATCACAGTCAATGGTGAAATCACCCAGCCACTGTTCTATTTCAAATGAGATTCAATTATTAGAAAGACAACTGGCCTTGCTTCCCAGAAGATTTTGGAAAGAAGATTGCCCATCTCCTAGCAGAGCCCCCAAAACTATGACAGTTTCACCAGATTTGTGCGCCAAGCAGCCCGGAAGAACATCCCAAGAGGTTGCCGCACTCAATACATCTCTGGACTCGATACCCAAAGCAGCAGATTATATAAGCCATACCTTTATTAATCTGACCCCTTTGCTGAAAATACTCTCGAAGAAATTTAGCAACTTATGACCTCCCTTTCAGGAGGGCGTCAACGGAAATGGCAAGCTCTTTTAGTGAAAACTGATATGACGAAGAATAGTAAAACGGCATGGAGTCTAATCCGGAAAATCAGTAACAATCCTTCAACTCTAATACAACAGACGTACACCATTTCTGCCAACCAAGTTGCACATCAGTTGTTACTCAATAGGAGGTGCATTACCAAACAACAAAGACAAAACATAGACCGACCATAATATTCCCAGATGACTGGACTGGCTGAGTTATTCTTACTTAACAAGCTCGATATAAGGCATCAAAGCCCTTAAGGCTGGTAAAGTCATCGGCCTAGATTATATTTTCACAGAAGAGATCTAACACTTTGGACATCTAACACGAAACTGGATCATTGGCTTGATAAACAACTGCATGCTAACAAGAAACGAAACATCCCAAATTTCTGGAGAAAAAACAAAACCATCGCACTTCTCAAACCTGGCAAAGACCCAGCGCGTGTAATTAGTTTTTGTCCGATATCCCTGCTATGCCACCTATTTAAGCTGTTTGAGCACCTAATCCTCAACAGGTTGGCCTCAGTTGCTGAACAAGCCATTATCCCCAACAAGCACGTAAATCTACAACAAGCCAGCTCCTGAATCTCACTCATCACATCAAAGATAGGTTTAAGAAAGAAGTGGTGAGTGATAAATTAAATTTATTAAACTGTACTTGAACCCTAATACAAGGGGAGTCGTTTTTATCGATTTGTCTGCTGCGTATGACACTGTAAACCACCGCTTCCTACCGAAAAAGATTTTGGATTTGACAAAAGATCTCACACTTACAGACCTAATCAGAGCCATCTTAAAAAGACATGCGCTTTTATGTTACTCTAAACAACAAACAACGTCGCTGGCGCCAGCCAAATAATGGCTTATCTGCAGGGAGTGTTCTGGCTCTATTACTGTACAGCATCTACACTAATGACCAACCAATGAGTCAGAACACTGAGCGGTTCATCTATGATCACGACCTTTGCTTAACATCGCAAGAGAGTACGTTTGAATCAGTAGAAACAAACCCCAACTCAACATTAGATGATCAACTCCTCTACTTCGAGAGTAATCACCTGCATGCACACCCTGCAAAAATTCAAGTCTTCTCGTTTCATCTCAGGAACCGGGAGGCCAATCAACCCCTAAACATCACATGGTTTGGAATACAACTTGAGAATCGCACAAACCCTGTCTACCTTGGGGTAACACTGTACTGCACCTTCTCATTCAGGAAAAATATAAAGAATACAAAAATGAAAGTCAGCTCCCGGAAACAACATTCTACGGAAACTGACACCTCTAAGTGGTGAGCCACAGAACACCCACTAAAATGTACTGATTTAGCTCTGTGCTATTCCTCTGCAGAATATGCTAGTCCTGTTTGGGAGAGATTAACCCATAGCAAAAAACTAGACTCGCCTGATCACTGGCTGCCTGAAGCTTACATACCTGAACAACCCGCATCTCTTCACTGACATTGCCCTTTCAGATGTGAGATGTGAAGTTACTAGCCGAATTGATATCACAATGGCTATCAGTGATGAACACTATCTCTTTCATGGGCGTGAACCAACGTTCTTACGACTGAAGTCAATGAGAAGTTGCCTCATCCATGTCGAACCCGGAACAAAATCACAGGAAGAGACTAGACACCACTGTGGAATAGATGTCTGGAGAATGCCCCCCTCCTACTTACATGGGAATCACGTCTTCTGAGCCCCTTCCAATTAAGACGCATCTTGGCTCCAGTGGAAAACAATCAACTGGCTGAGAACCGGAATTGGGCGATCTAAAGTTTATATAAATGTATGGTGCTAGTGTGGCACGATGAGGAACTGTCTGGTGGAATTTTAATTGATTAAAGGTTTTTGATTAATTAATTGAATTTAATTAGATTATGTAATAAATCTGGTTGAAATGAATTAAGGGTTGGCACGCAAAATATTGTTTTTGTGAACGATCTAATTTGAAAGGTCATCTTTGGCACTGGGGTGACCCTGAAAGCTACAGCTTTATTTTTGATCATTGAAAGGTCACTCTAGGACCTTGATTTTCCCAGATTAACAATGACAGTTGAAAGAAATAACTAAAATTGAATTGTTTATATTTCTTATATCGAAGTCAGAATGGGAAGAGAATCATACTTGATTCCGACAGGTGTTAACGATTTGATTTTCATGATGACCTTTCAACATCATAAGTGAAATCGAATTCAGAACAATGAATAAATTATTTTATGCCAAACAATTTTGTGTCGAAAGATTGGAAAGGTCGCGAAGGTGCACTTTCCATATCTGACAAATATAATCACCTGCCAACTGATATTAATGCGTTCTAATTTTTAATTAAAACCCAACCCCATATTGGGGGCCCATAATTAAGGCCCATTTTTTTGTTAAAATGAAGGTTTTTCATTGCTCACCCAATCATAAAAGAGCAGAAAAATGCAATACGAATTGTGATTGGTGAGATAATCACAAACCTTGTGACAAGTAGAAATTCCCAATAAAAAAAACTGGCTCTGGGAGAATTCGACAGAGGACCGTCGATCATCTCAGTGAAACAGATAGACTGAGAGAAGGACCGTGTTGGCGACCGATCAAAAAAGGGAACTCTGTTCGAAATTCAACTAAGGGACAAAACCTCAAAGAACACTTTAAAAGTCCCCTAACCAAATTTTAGCACCAGTCAGATTCCTCAACGTGTCTTTTCTACCCAACAAGAACGACATAACTTTTCTTTTTTATTATTGTTACACACCTGTGTTCCAATAAATATTTGTTATTGTTCTCGGTGAGTTTTTCTTCTTTTTGGGTTGCCAACAAAACCGGTTTCCTACCTAAGTTCCTGACGCAGCTGAATCAACACGATAGTTCCGCGGATCTTCAACACAGCGTAGGCGTGGAGCGATTGATGGAGCAGCTAGTCGGAACGCATGCCATCCTCGTGACCTCGAACTACATTTAGTGCCGAGTCACCCAGAATACAACACTGAGTGACTCCCCAGGTCACGAAAGTATCACACTAGGAAACTGATCCAACCATCTGTGAATGTGGAGAGGAGGATCATACGATGCAAAACCGTCTGCTCTGGCATCTACTGCCCAACCAGTGCAGTTTGACAAATCTTGCAGAGTATGACAATCATGCAATAGAATGCGTACAAAAGTGGGAAATTGTTGCATGGCCACACACTTCAAAGACACGAAAATAAGAAAGTATTATAATTATTATAATCATAATAATTATTTTTATTATTGATTTTATTTCTATAATTATCATTGTTATTACTGTTAGTACTATTGAGATTACTATTATTATTATAATCATTATTATTATTATTATTATTATTATTATTATTGTTATTATTGTTATTATTATCATTATTATTATTATCATTATTATTATTATTATTGTTATTATTGTTATTATTATCATTATTATTATCATTATTATTATTATCATTATTATCTTGCGTATTGGTGAAACTAATATACTTTTATGTACATGCATTTTTCGTTTCTTTCATGTAAAATGATGTTAATGAAATAGGCAGAATATGTTGATGTTTTCACTGAACTTCTATTTTGGGACCTTTTGTAAAAGGCGCTAAATAAGTATATACATATATTATTTTGTTTAACATAGTTCCTCCAAAACAAGGCAGACCACCACTGTAGACGTAATAGGTTACTGAAACTTAGAGTGTAAGTTTTGGATGTTATCCTAAGGACGAAGCTGTGCAGAAAAGGCGCTATTGGAGTAAAAGGCTCTCCGGCATCTGGGAACCTCAACAGTTGGTGGATGGAATTTAGCTAATTGCCGGGTTGGTCTATTGTATGTACGTCAATGGGGCACTAGAGAAGCAAGTTCATCGGTGAACAATGCATTGAAATATTTGTAAAACAAACAACAGCATGCAACATTGTGGCAATGGGACAACGCTTGGTGGATAATGAGGGACCTATTAAGTTAGCGACTCTTTTTGGGACCTTGTCTAGGAGAGAGAGACTAGTGGATAATGCATCAGCCCAGATGTGGCAACAATACCTCATATATGGGCGGATGGTGGCTTTGTAGAGATACAGGATAATATCAAGTGTGAGAAGTTTACTAGCGCGGTAGAGGGAGTCCACCTCCTCTGCAGCAGACTTGGCAATGTCTTTAATGTATTTGATCAAATTCATGTTACCAGTGAATGTTAGGCCGAGGAGTATTAATGTGTAACTCTTAAATAGAGTGTTATTTGCCATGGCAATGGGTGGTTGAAGAGTTTTTTGTTGTTATTGAAGTCAAGGAGCTTTGTCCTGGCGCCATTAATAGTTACCAACCATTTATGCCCCCAATCCACTACAGCCTGGAGGTGATTTTCTAAGGATTCATCTATTGGTTCGGATACGTACGCGTCCGTTTTGCCCACATGACGAGAGTAAGGCGTGGTGTCATCAGCAAATATACCAATCTAAGACTCGATGTGATCAGGTAGGTTGTTTATTAAAATCAGGAACAATAAATGTCCCATGTTGCTTAGATGAACGGCTATCGAGGAAAACCTTGATTTTTCTTTTGGTTAGGTAGGATCTAATTATTTTAAATATTTGTTCAGCAATACCATATGAGTAAATTTTAAAGAAGAAGCTATTTATGCTAGACTTTGTCAAAGGCTTTAGATATATCAAGCATTACTTCTCTAGCATTATTGTCCAGTGTATAATATATGCGTTCAGAGATAACCGTTAGGATATCCGCAGTAAATCGTGATTGTCTAATATATACTGGCAGACAGAAAAAAGATTAACATTAACTAAGTGCCCGACTATCGCTAGATTGATTAAGGATCTAGAGATTTTAGCAAAGATCGGGAGTAGACTGATTGGGCGGTTGTTCTGGTGATCAGTTCTATCTCCAGAATTCTTGAAGACTGGTACCACAGAGGCAATTTGCCAACTATCAGGGAAATAAGATTCAGCAGAGCAGTTCTTTATTACTATTACAGGTATAAGATCAGACCCACACCCTTTGGAAGTGTCATGTTTTTATGATGTCCATGACCTGGAATAAGGTTATGGCCAAGTTTTTAAGTGTGGCTTCGGTCCGCGATGGGAATTTAGGGAGGGGGTTGTTGCTGAGTCCAAAGCAGAGTTTAAGGCGAAACGCTGTGCAAGTAGTTCAGTCTTATTAGTTGTCGAACAAGCGACATTATTGTGGTTTTATAGCGCAAGTGTTTGTGATTGTACATTGTTCACCACAATATTGTAGATTTTCCAGAAATCGCGAGTAGCTATTTTCTGTAACTGAATACGTTTTTTGTTATCTCCGTATACCTTCTCCTTGTTTCACATATCACTGCCGTACAATTATTTCTTGACTCTATAAATTTCTGTCTATTTGCAGTTGACTTATGGCGGCCGAAATTACGGAATGCTTGCTGCCTTTCAGCAATAGCAGGTACACATTCCAAGGTGAACCATTGAGGAGAGTGGGGGTTGCTAAAGAATTTTCGCATTGAAACATAGGCTTCAATGTCTGCTTTGACACATTCGGATAACTCATTTGAACACTGATCAGCAGGGAGTGAGTAGGTTTCACTTCATAGGGCGTCGCTGATATTATCTCTGATGGACTAAAAATCAGCCTGCTCATAGTATCTCGTTGTTTTGAACAACGGCTCATCAGCTTTTGGACAGGTTTTTAGGGTGATAGCAATCATTACCAAAATATTATCAGCGTTCCCGAACTGGCTATACGCTTTCGTCACATAAGTCTCACGGGGTGAGGTCAAGAACAGGTCGATAAGTGAAGATTGCTGGTCCACTTGATTAGGGAGGCGGGTCGAGAAAGCGACAGTTTGTGAGAGGGAGTAAGCTAAGGTTATATATTAAAATTCATGTAAAACAAATAGGTAAATAAATACACTTCTCGGAAACTACCGTACGCCAAAAACTAATTTAAAATTATAAGAAGCCTCTTTAAGTAAATTAAAGTCAAGTACTGTTGGAGATAATTAAAAAAAAATGACATTCACTTTAGTGCGATTCTCCGATTCTGTCGTTGAGTTCTATCTTAATGTTTACGCTCGAAGCTTTCAACGTAAATATAACTTTATTTCTCCGTATCAATACTCATTTATATATATATATATATATATATATATATATATATATATATATATATATAAATGGGCCAGGAAAGAAATTTACAATTTATTGCACAAAAAGCTGCATTACACAAAATGCAATTAAATAATAAACGAAAATGAGTAAAAAATCTAAAGAGCAAGATATTTACTTTAATAAAAACTTAGTATGGAATGGAATTGCCCTTAGATCTTTTTAAAAGATCAATTCTTTTTATCATGCTCTCAACCAACTTGGAGCACTGTGAAGAGGAGATGTTATTCCATTCTCTTTGTACTGCTTCCCATAATTTTTCTTTGTTGGAAAAAGTTTTTCTAACTAATGCACGAGATATTATAGCCCAAATATTTTCCATTGGGTTTAAATCTGGGCTTTGGCCAGGCTAAAACATCACATCAATTGAATTATCAGTAAGCCACTTCTTTGTGACTTTTGCTGTGTGTGCAGGGGCATTATCATGTTGAAAAATAATGTCATTGTTCATTTCTAACTTCTGGATGCTTGGTAATAGACCTCTTTCTAATATTTGAATGTATTCTTTGGCATTAATTGACGCATCACATCTGATAATTTCCCCAACTCCTGCAGCAGAAAAGGTCCCCCATACCATTATTCCTCCGTTTCCATGTTTTACTGTGGTTTTTATGCAATTCGGTGAAAATCTTTCTCCGGATCTTCGGATGCAACGTTCAGGGGCATCACTGGCAAGGCAAAATCTTGATTCGTCCGACCAGAAAACATTTCTAAACCAATCTGCATCTTTCGTACCATAACATGATGCAAATGTCTTTCTGTCGCTGATGTTCTTCTTAGTTAACAAAGGTTTTTTTGCACATCTTTTTGATGAAAATCCCATTTCCTTCATCCTTCTGGATATTGTCACTCTAGAAAGAGAATTTCCTTTTGCTGTTTCGAATTGTTTGCTATGGTCAACATAAGTTTTTTTGCGATCCTTCAAAACGGTCATTTTAAGCCTGTGATCGTCCTTCATTGTGGATGCTCTGGGGCGACCAGAACCAACTTTCCTGCTCACTGTGCCTTCAATTTCGAACCTTTGCCCAATTCTCTTCACAGCTGAAAGAGATGTTGCCACCTTTTCTTCTTTCAAAATGTCGAAAATCTGCTTGTAAGTCAAATTTGCCTGTCGTAATCCTGCAATTCGGTTTTTAATTTTTTCGTCAAGATGTCGTCTTACTTTTCTTGGACTCATCTTTAATACTAATAATCTGAAAAATACTAAATAACAGCTAATTATTAGCAAACAAGCGATAACAATTTTAAAAATTGTTTTCTTTCCAATTTCAATCATGGCCCATTTTTTTTGTTCCAATTTTAATCATGGCCCATTTTTTTTGTTCACGAGTGTATATATATATATATATATATATATATATATATATATATATATATATATATATATATATATATTGTCACGTGACAACCTCTCATGGCCTAGGGATAGGGCGAACACTCACAGATTCAAAGTTGCCCTGTGAACCGTTTTCGCGCCACGTGACCGTCTGAGATTGTCATTCCCTGAACTGATGAGAGCTAAAAGGTCGTAACGACGTCGTATGTAAGTAAAATATTAAAATATGATTTTATATAATATATATATACATATATATATTAATCGAATGACATAATGAAATGAGCAATTAATCAGATTTTATTAAAGTTCAAAAACAAGGAGTGATACTGCGCCGTTAACTCATGAGTTTTCAAAGAAAATCTTCTTCTCAGAAGACCATTACCGCAATGACATTACTGCAGGTAATAAAAATTAAGCTTTGAAAATATATAAAAATATATTTAAAAAATACATAAAGATACATATAAAACATCAAATATATCGGCCAAAAACGCACTTTTTTGTTAATGTTATACAGTTCATCCAAGTCATAAAGTTTAAACCAATTTCAAGAAAAATGTCAAGGAAGTCGATTAAAAACAATCCAGGTGGTGATTGGTAGTCTAAAATAAAAATGAAAAATGTTATCCAGGCGGGAAATTTGCTTGCTATCGATGCAATATATGACAGTGGAGAGTCTATTCAGGGTGTATGCAAATTAATAAGAAAACCATGGAAAAAGCAAAATCACACAAAACGTTCAGAAGACTTACAAGATGTTGAATATTATATATATATATATGTGTGTGTGTGTGTGTTTGTGTGTGTGTAGTGTACGTGTGTTCAATGGTTGCAAATTATTTATGGGTGTTACTAGGCACACATCTATTACTAATGGAGATTTTGTATTTGGTGTTTGAAGCTGAAACTATACTATTACTTTCAATAATATTGTAATATTTTATTCTGCTAATACTGAATTAAGTACACTATGACATCTCAGACAAATATTCTCCCAATGCTTAACTCATGGAGTAGTGTAGTATCTGTTTTGTGGTCATGATACTATCCCCCTATGCATTACTTTCTTCTATTTGGGGAGGGGGCGTAGTTGAGTACTTGTGTTGTTGTAATTAGATTACTATTTCCGGCATAGCACCCTCCTTTAGGGGTTAGCGTAGATCTTCTGTCACGTTACCACCCTCTCAGCTAGTAAAAGTATGCACATGAACGGGAGTATATATTTGCTAGCATACATTTATGATGGTAAATTGAATACTTATGTATGTCTATATGCACGGAAGCTTTCAAATTTGATGCAAAGATAAATTACTGTCTTCATGTGCAGGCTATCTATTTGTGAGCGTGAGAACTGTGTGTGTGTGCGTTTAACTTGTTCCTTGAATGCGCCAAAAAAGTAAAATTAGACGAATGAATAATCAACATGTGTTGTCATTAAGCATTTCACTGACGAGAAATGAATCAACAAAACGAACAAGTGAGGAAAGAGTCAAGAGTGTGAGAATGAAGGAAAAAAAAAGATAGCGTCTCGTCTGCCAATCGATTTTCGACTTCGAAATTTTATTCTCTTGCGGATTTCATGAAATATTTGCATTGAAAATAATAAAAACAAGAACTAGAGAAGAAGATCAGACAACAACAAAATGTTTCAAAGCTAATAATTGTTTCGTCCTGAACAAATTGCATGGCAATCACAAAGGACTCAGAAAAGGGGAGAGACGAATAGATGAAGTGCGCGCGCGTGTGTGTGAAGGAGAGAGAGACAGAAAGAAAAAGATAAAGGGGGAGAGATTATAGATACATATAGATGTTAGATAAACAGGTAGATTTTGATGAATGGAGACAGCATATATATAAATATTATATTTTATTGAAAAAAACATAACAAGGTGTAGTGTTAAAATAAATAAAATTTATTTTAATCTTAATTTTCGAGAATTAAAATTCTCCTTGTCAAAGCAGTGTTTTTCTTTTTTTCTTCTTCATCGTCCGATTGTAATGGACTTTTGGGTCAGAAAATCACGTTATGTCTGCAAGCGCGGCTACGCCAATTTGAATTACAAAGGGTGTGTAGACATATTTTTTAAACAATTGTTTCGTAATAGTATTATTTTTTTTGAAAAAAAACGTAACGATGTGTAGTGTTAAAATGAATAAAATTTATTTTAACCTGCGTTTTCGAGAAATAAAAGTGTCCTTATCAAAGCTGTGTTTCATATATATATATATATATATATATATATATATATATATATATATATATATATATATATATATATAGAGAGAGAGAGAGAGAGAGAGAGAGAGAGAGAAGGAGAGAGAGAGAAAGAGCGAGAGAGAGGGTGAGAGACAGAGTGGATATGTAAAGGGATTAAAAAGATGAGCTATTAAAGCAATAGAGGCAGAGAGATAGATATAGAGAGGGTATAAAGAGTGAGGGGTTACTTATAGATGTAAGAGAGATATGTGTAAAATGAAGGCAAGGGAGACAGAAAGAGGAAGAGGGGTGTGGTTACAGATGCTAGATATACAGAGAGTTGGGTCATGAGCGAACAAGCAGATAGGACGAGAGAGAGAGAGAGAGGAGAGGGAGAAGGAGAGAGGGGGAGAGATAGAAGACTATCAGAATATTTAATAGAGCCAGAAAGATAGACATGTCAGAGAGCTAATCAGAAATAGAGGTGAAGAATTTAAAGCTACAAAATCGGTTTATGAAGGAAAGAGGGCGATACAGTAGAAAGAGAAAAAGAGGACGAGAAGAGAAATTTGAAAAAAGAATGAAGTGCACAACTAAGCGAGAAGTGGAAAGAGAAGAAGTATGAATGGAGAGAGGCAGATATAAGTAAATAAGCTACAAATTAATAAGCCTTGTACGAGGTAAAAGGGCGAGAAGATGGGTAGAGATGCTCGGGATATATAAAGTGTGTCATCATGGAGGAAGCTGACAAGGTGAGGAAGAGAGAGAGAGAGAGACGGGGTGGGGATAGGAAGATATGTTAGAGTAGAGGGACGTGCATCATGGAGACAATTGAACACAACAGAGAGATATAGAAATAAGTAAATATGCTTTAGAGATAGAGACAGAGAGAGAGAGAGAGAGAGAGAGAGAGAGAGAGATGTGTCATGAAGTAAATATAGACATCAAAGAGCGCTAGAAGGAAAATATATATAGTTGCTAGATATATAGAAAGAGATGAGTTACGAATGGGGGAAAATGGCTTAATAGGGTTAAGGGTAGTGGTGCTAGAGGTAAAGAGATAGAGCGAAAGAAAGAGAAAGAGAAAGAAAGAGAGAGTAGGAGTGTAGACATGTTAGAGATTCAGAGAAGCAGATTCTTCTCCAAACACACGAAAATCTAACGATATCGTCAAAATTTAAAATGCAAAAAAATGCAAAATCTAATTCAAGATTAAGATAGAAAATGGAAAATGGAAAATTGATATTTATCACGTTATTTTATTGATAAGTTAAAAAATATGTGACACTCATTCTATTGCATGTGTCATAATTGAATATTTCCGATGTTACAGACGCTTCATGAAGATCATTTTTTTTATATAATTCTTTAATTTTTCCTGCAACACATTATCAAAATCAAAATTAAAAGTTTGATGTGATGTAAATTTGAAGCAATTGTTTTATTTGTATTTTATCCTATTACGCGTCCATTTTCTTTCTGCTCTTAAACTCATGTAGCTATCTTCAACGATGATAGAGAGCCGTTTTTGAATAGAAAAGTTTCAGTTACACATGTAATTATCAAAGGTGACCTTAAAGCGGAATTAGATCAAACCATGCGACTTCTGGTCGGGGATATTTTGTATCTTACTAGATTTTACGTGGAAAAGAAGTGTCTGAGCGTTATTTCTAATGAGAGGAAGCGGACACTGTGTAGTTTTGTTGCAGCAGGACAAGCTATCCTTCTATGTATCTGTCTGTCTGTCTGTCTCTCTCTCTCTCTCTCTTATGCTTATATAAGTACTCTGATATGTTTCTGTGAGTGTCTGTCTTTTTAAATAAACATCGGTGTACGAGTGGGTTTATCAGCAGGCGAAAACAACCTGGGTTTACGACGACGACAACGTTCAGGGTGTATAACGGTTGATACAGCAATCGGTTTGTGAAATTGTACCAAAAATATAGAGACGTATAAAGCAGTTTGATCGAATGCATGATGTTAGTTGTCTGTTATCGATTGCGTTATTCGCATGATCGTACTCAAACGAAGTAAATTTCTTTATACTTTTTGTCACTAGACTTGTTTAAGTTCAGACCATGAAAAGATAGCAAGAATACCAAAGGAGCGAGGGCGAGGTAAACGTTACAGGATGGCTCATGTTGAATCGTGTATTACACTGAATTCGCCATCTAAACCATAAAAAAATCGGATCACTTAATCCTGGCACAAAACCATCCACTATTTGAAACTATACTTTAATTTATTTTTACAATTCAACAGTACTTACTGAATACTCGTAACAGTGAAAGTAGTGATCTCGCTGTTCTTCGGGTGTGCCTGTTAGTTTGCTTATAAAAGCAACATATTCCTATCTCATGACCGAATTTCAAGATCACCTGTTGACCAAATGTGACTACAATACCGAGCCAAGGAAACGTTGAATTGTGTCTCTGATCTTTTTTTCAAATTGTTTTATATAGTCTATGATATTTATCGCGTTGCCAGTATGATTACCTATAAATAGTGTACGATGTTTTTAGAGTCTATATATTTAAAAAACAAAACACGGATAGATAAACGAGAAAATGAGACAGCCATGAATAATTAAAACACACTTTCTTCTTCACTGACTGGTTCAATATGTAAATAATGCAACTGAACAGTCGTATATGAAGCTAATTGTATGATAAACGGAAAGACACAAACATAATTGGTTAGAAATAACGTTAGCTTAGAAAATGTGCAAATAATTCGTCTGCAATTTCACACAAACAAATATTTACCGAAAGTGTTTTTTGGTTTCTTCCTAAGAAGTTTACTCGGTTTTATAAATGCATAAATAAACACGAAAAATAAATTTAATTATTCTTCGAGTTTTCTTATCGATTGTGAGTTGCTTGACTCTTCAGTGATTCGTCTAATTTAATTTAAACAAGTAGGTTATGTCCAAACAGATCAAGAGTCAATAATGAAGAAGCAATGTGAAATTATTTATGAAGGTGACTATGCATCTAGTAATGGCAATGCAAACACACAAATGATAAAGATCGATATTACTGATACAAGTTTACGAATTGCATTACTTATGTAACTAGAAGAATTGTGTTAGCGATTTGACTTTCGGGATTATATCAGCTGTTTATGTTTAAGCGTTGTACCAGCTATGGAACTTTAGGATTGTATCATATATGTTATTTCTAGAAGTGTATCAACTATATAATTTGAAGAATTTTCTAGGCTATGCAACTTTACAAATAGTGTGAACTACATGACTTTTAGAATGTTATCAGCTATGTTGCAAAGTATGTTATCAGCTATGTAAACTTAATCACTGTATCTGAAATGGAATTTTAATAATGGTTTCAAAACACTGTTACTTTAATAATTGTATCAATTCTGTAACTTCAATATTTTAAGCGTTTATGCAATTAAAATAAACTGTATTAGCTTTCGTATATAATTTAATTAATACAATTAGGTACTCGATGATATAACATTTCATTGTTGTTATAAACGCAATCTTCTATTTTATATATAAACATATATATGTATACAAATATATATATATATATATATATATATGTTGTCCCTAATCTAAGCTAGGCACTGTAGTGAGTAGTATTAATACAGCCGTCAAAATCATAGCTTTAATGTATGTTCCTTCATAAGCTGAACACTGTTGACGTCGGCTGCCTACAATAGGTTTCAAACTCTCACCGTTTATACAGTTGTTCATGAGGGTTACGACGTCGGGATTTGAGTCATAAACATGACTTGTTCCGGGGATTCGAATCCAGCGACTTGCCTGAATAATTATCTCTACGCTGACGATTCCGTAAGGATGAAACGTATACAAATGTATATAGAACAAATATTCATAATTATATATATATATATATATATATATATATATATATATATATATATATATATATATATATATATATATATATATATATATATATATATACTGGCTAGTTGCATCTCAATGACCAAAGAAAACATCTGCTTACGATCATAATTTTCTTTTCTGTATTTCTGCGAATGGTTATATTTTTCCTTTCCGTCTTAGGCGCGTTTCACAACTCGTTAAGAAATATATGGTCTTTAATTTACCCAACTGTCTTACAGAGACAGTGATTGAATAATAAAAACAACAAGCACACTATTCCAAAAACGAAGAAAGGTTAACAAGAACGATGAGAAGAACGACAAGTCGAAAACACGAAAAACTCACTTCAAAGATGACAATCAGTGAAAAATGCCCCTAAACATCTGACACAACGTAAGCCGATTCTGATGCTGCCATTTTGGAGCTGAGTTACTGGAATGTAACCAACCAATATATATGATCTGAAGGCGGAAACATAACTTCATTGAGCTTGTTATTTGAAACAATTTTGATTATATCATAAGGGATATATACTTTTTTATATAAACTCGTATATATATATATATTATATATAAACTCATATATACATATATATATATATATATATATATATATATATATATATATATATATATAGAGAGAGAGAGAGAGAGAGAGAGATAGAGAGAAAGAGAGGGATGGAAAAGAGGGTAGTGCAGTATTAGTGCAGTTCCAACGAGAGAAAAGTATAAATGTAAAGGAGTAAGCTTACCAACATTTGTAAAATGTTTTTCCAACGTTTAATTATTATTTTGTTATTTTATCATTTTATAATTTTATATAACGCGTTTCAAGCGGTGGTCTGCTCTCATCAGATATGTAAATCCATTTGAAGAAATGTCTTTCAATTTGAAAGAGTGTTGTTTCATTTGAGGAAATGTGTAATTGTTATTACACACACACACACACACACATATATATATATATATATATATATATATATATATATATATATATATATATATATATATATATATATAAAGTTCTGGCTTTAAAGAGCTGAAAAAAGAAAGCAATAGGAGGTAGTTGGCAAGAGTGCCTTTAAACAGAAAGTACAGTGTTACAATAGAGTGCTTCTGGATTGGTTATAGTGAATCATCTCTTTTTTACAACCATTATTGCAATTAAGTGTCGTGAAGAATTGATGTACTGACACAATACGATAGATCAGCATAACATATATTATATAAGCTTTGCAATTTAATTTATTGATAATTACAATTCATTGTTTATATTTTTAGTTGATTTCGGATAATTTTGATGCCCTGAATCAAACGAATAACATTGTTTCTTATAAATCAGCTCAACTTTCTGAAATAAGTCAATTGTTGTTTTTTGCTGTTCTGTTTACACGTATGGACATATTCAATTGATATGATAACAAATTCCTTATATTTCTTGAAATGAAGGCAATCTTAAAATTTGCATTCGTCAATTCATTTACTTTTTTTAAATTTCAGATCCAAACAAAATATCTTTGACCAAAAGCACTTGTACAATTAGTACACCATTATTCATGACAGAAAACCAGTCACAAGTTTGGAAAGAGTGATGATGCATATTTTGCAATTAAACTTGGTGATCAGGATGAAAATTTGGCGCCACACATGGTATGCAAGGCATATATCGAATATCTGCATGAATGGCCAAATGTACGCAGAGTTATCTGTAGTTTAGGATTCCTATACTTTAAAGGGAACGGATAAATCATGGCACTGACTGCTACTTCTGCGCTATTGATTTGACGGGAAATTCACAACAACCTAAAGTTTCCTGATCTCGAAAAACATGTCGTCCTGTAGCTCACTGTGTTGAAATTGCCGTTCCCGTCTCTAAGGAATTGTCTAACATTAGTGATAAAGATTCCTTTCATGATCAAGAAAATGAAGAAAAAGAAGTTATTAACGATACTGCTTCATATCATTTTTCTCCCAATTGGTTTCGTTCGCGATCTCAGCTTATAAAAGTCCTCTGCCGAAATATTATCATCCAGATTAAAGGAGAGAACACTCTTCTCTGACGGTGAGCACATCACATTTTACCGCAACGGACATTAAGGGTACCTTAATCTGGTGTACAGTACAGATATCGTTTTTCTTCTGCACAAGATGGGACTATCACAAAATGAATCTAACGATTGGAAATTGTAATTGACAGCACAAGCTATCGCTGAGAAGTATTCTCCTGCACCACAGCCACGGGTTTGCCTATTTACCCATCGCTAACACCATTGAAGGAAAGGTATTAAGCATTGAAATAGTTTAATATATGCTGTTATGATGAACATGAACACTATGTTTGTGTTTACCTAAAAATGGTAAATGTTTTTGTTAGGATAGCAGCCAGCTGTCACCAAGTACCCATGCTGTTTATGCATGTGAGATATTATGGAGACTGTACAGCATTACACGAATAAGAACTGGCCAGCAAAAAACGTCATTAACAAAATCTTTCATCGCTGCACATCAAGCTTGTCTTGATTAAACAGTTCATCAAAGTCTTCGACCAGAATGATTACTGCTTCACTTATTTGTGCAAGGCCTTCCCAAGTTTAATCTTAAAGAGGTTGAATCGCTTTCCGGAAACTCTTAGATCGGTGAGCAACGAGCAAGGAGAGAGATTTTATGTCGACATAAGTAAAGTAAATTCGTATGAATCAGAATGGTACAACTTTTTTGACAGTTTTGATTCTGTTGTCGGCATTCTTGCAGGAGAGACCACGTAATGGTTGACAACAACCGTACGTGAAAGTGATATTATGGAATTGAACTTGGCACACCCAGATCGTCATCCACATAACCACCATACATTTCCGTCGACATAAAACCGATGGAGATCAGATGTCAGGGACGATGGGAAGCATTCATGATAGCTGATTACTGTTGGACTAAAAATACATCATTGTCGGTGAGCATTTAATGGGGTTCGACTAACCGGAAGTTGATGTCTTTAATTTGGCACAATGTCGACGTAACGTTCAATTTACATGTACTTATCCGTTTGTTATTTAATTTACAGAAATCGGAGTTTGTAATATTGTATGAATAAATTGTGTAAAACACGCTTTTTCTTTCTTAAAAACTATTTTTATAAGATATATTAACTAAAACACAAGCAATAATTTCACAAAAAGATAATTGATTTAATCAGAAGATCGGATTTTAAAAATCAATCAACTTAGAATGAAAATCTGACCTGATCTTTCGGTGCAAAACCTGAGGTAATCTACAGGACACTTTATTTAACAATGCAACAATTATTATAGAATAGTTAAATAAAAAAAATAGTCCTATATGAAACAATTTTTCAAACAATGTTACTTGAAGAGTATGAGAATAGGGATTATATATGTATAAGTTAAGCTACGCTGACGAGTCATAAGACAGCGAAACACCTGTCTATGGATAATTATATATATATATATATATATATATATATATATATATATAGCATTAGATGAAATGAAAGAATAAAATAAGGTGCATATCAAATTTTACATGTAATACATGTCTTGAATATAACACATGGAATTGTAACATTTCAGCTTATTTTGGGATTTAATTCCCACAATTTGGACTGCCTTATATTTGAAAAACTTCTGAACAAAACTTGTGAAAATACATCTGATGATTAACGTAGATATTTTGACTCCTTATTCCACTTTAATCAATATAATTTCTAGCCGTACCTTGATGGAGTATTTCAACTTAAATATATGTTTTTGGCCAATACAATTTGTATTGCATATATTTATTTTTATTATTAATTTTATTATTAATTTTGTTTATTATTGTTATATTTTGATATTTTTATTTTCATGTTTTCAAAGTAAAGTTTTATTTACTCGGTGTAATTCCACTGCGGTAATGATCCTCTGGCAAGAAGAATTTTCTTTGAAAACCCATGGGTTAAGGACTTTCAATTACTTTGCTTGAACTTTGAATTGTAATAGCATTTGATTCGCACCTTATTTTATTCTTTCATTTCATCTAATGCTATTAATGCTCTATCCAGTATATTGAGCTTCATTTTTATCCGGATGTTCCCTAATTAAAGATATTAGTTGCCTCTTATATCTTTTGTTGTATTAAACTTTATATGTATATATATATATATATATATATATATATATATATATATATATATATATATATATATATATAAATACATATATAATATATATACATATATATATATATATATATAATATATATATATATAATATATATATATTATATATATGATATATATATATATATATTATATATATAATATATATAATATATATATATATATATATATATATATATATATATATATATATATATATATATATACTAGTACGTCCCAAAATGGGTATAAGTAATTAATATAGCATTAGTTCAAACTGTTAATTTTTTTCTTTCTTTTGGGTTTCATAGCAGGTTTTGGTGGCACCCACCTCTATTGTATAATTAAAAATAATAATGTGCCCCGTTGTTGCTGAAAATACATATTACATGATTGATAACGATAAATTCAATAGTTTGGGATTTTACGAAGCACATACATATTAGTGACGCCTGTGCGCATTCACTGATCCCTTTAAAATGTATTACTTAATAATACTCAAAATTTGATGTAGAGCAATTACTTTCTATTAATTTTTTTTATATCTAACTTATTTTAAAACTTCGTTTTAGCAGATGCGAGTTTTGATGGGCGCACCCCCTAAATGGTAAAGTTTACTAAATATAATGTGTTCATGTTACTTTCCGGGTTGCCGAGAATATATATTTCAAAATTCATGATGATCTGTTCATAAAAAATAAATAAAAACAAAAACAACTTGGAATTTATGCACCCCTAAATGTTATCATTTACAAACAAATAACGTGCCCATGTTTATAATGATCTGTTCATTAGTTTAGGGGATTAAAATATTTAGGGGGTTCGTTTGTGTGAGCGCACCCCACAAATGTAAAAATTCGGGAAATCGTTACTGTGTTTATTTAATAATGCTAAATAGAGCTATTTACTTATAAAGTTTTATTTAGACAAACATTTAGAACATGTTCAAGTCGTAGCTTTTATAAGTAAATATATCGGATTTACACTTAATTTTATCAATAGCCATTAGACACTAATTTAGCTATTTTCACTGAATTTTAATTCCTTCTTAACACCCCTTCGGCTTAATTCGAGACATTTCCTAGAATCGAAATTAAGTTCATACCGAAGATCCTTTGCAACCATAGCTATCTATTTAACATTATTCAATCTATAATACAAAAATAAATTTTCTAATTTCTGCAAAACTAAACCTGCGGACAGTGTTCTATTTTCCTTCCGCTAGGTAATATTAGTGATAGATTCGCAAAACAAATCTCTGTTTCTGTGCAATATTACTATTATTTATTCATTTATTTAAATGTAGTTACAGTTTGTACTATATGGGAAGGACGTTGAAAACATTATAAAACCGAGTGAAACGACAGGTGCTCGCAAAGATTCGCCACGCAAATTATCTACTGCCAGTGCTGAATAATTAATGCGGGCCATCAATTGCAGAACACCTCATAAATAGCCGTATTCATGCCTGTAATTCCAATGTTAACTTATTCTCTATTCTCAGTAAGTCACTCTATATATAATAATTCTATGCGAACTTCACCCTGTAAAAAAGACAAACATCTTCTTGGACTTATGTTGTTCGTACCAACAAACATCCCTGTAATTGTAATACAACCTTTTTTCTCTTAATTTTACTTCGATGTAGCTCTGTTAATTTCTCATGGCTAATAATAAAAATATTGTTGGTTAATTGCCACTATATATATATATATATATATATATATATATATATATATATATATATATATATATATATATATAGTTGAGCACGGTTCTGAAGAAGTGAAGAGTTCCCGAAATATTATATCACACGGAGTTTCCACCAGCCCATCTTGATACAGGTATTACATAACATTGTAACATTGTGTAGATAAACGAATATATGTGTGTTTGTGAAAAACAAAATATATGTGTATGTATACATTGTATTAAGGGTGAAACTATTTAATTTGTTCCACCATGATATGTCTTATTTGCTCAAACTTGTGTCTATCCGTCACACCTCTGCATTGTATTGCCTTCTAAGTATCACACACACACACACACACACACACACACACACACACACACACACACACACACACACACACACATATATATATATATATATATATATATATATATATATAAAACATATTTCTTGTGAAAACACTTTATTCACAGACAATTGTTTCTGGCCATGACAAGAACATATATTCTAATGATATAAAAATAGCACTGATATTCATGAAGAGGCTTCATCAAAGTATAACAATTCTACGATGATGTTAAATTAATAGCTCGAGTCGAACACTATTGAGCTAAAACATACATCTTTGTGTAAACGTAAAGAACATTTTTATATATATATATATATATATATATATATATATATATATATATATATAGCTTGCCTATTTTTAGAATTTATTGAATCCGGACGTTTCAAATATAGATTACCTCCTAACACGTTATATTATAGATACATCGACAGTATTCACATTTTTCGCCCTGATGGCACACACATAGAAGATCTCAAAAACAAATTAAATACTGTCGAACCATCCATCAGTTTCACCCATGAAACAGAGAAAAACTACTCAATAACATTTCTGGACATACTACTAATAAAATCTAATAATAATCTTTTGTTCAAAGTACATCGCAAGACTACACATAAAAATGATTACATACATTTTTATTCACATCACAACAACAAAATAAAAAGAGGCATGATAATCGGTTTCTTTCTACGTTCCTTCAGAATTTGTAGTCCACAACACCTAGACGAAGCACACAAACACATCATTAATCACTAAAACTCTGCAATACCCCACCTACTTTATATTAAATGCCAAGAAAAAGGCATTTCAAATATTTTCTAACAACAATAGACAAAAATTTCATACACCGGACACTTCTCTACTAAACAAGCGTCTCCTTTTACCTACTCACACCAATAACGAACACATTTGCAATACTCTAAATAAACTGGGAATACCAACAATAGAAACCACATCTCTAACTATAAAACAGACATTAGGTATAAAAAACATTTTCAAAACTACCCCACATCCCAGGCAGGTATATATACCATCCCCAGCAGTGTTTGCCATGAAATATACGTAGGGGAAACACAAAGAGAATTTAAATAAACGGCTCGACGAACACAAAAGAGACATAAAAATAATAACTCCCTAAATGCACTTTTTTCTCACATTTTGGCAACACAGTGATCACTATTTTAATTTCGAGCAGGCCGGAATCATTAAATTCATTATGAATAAATCGCGACGCAGACTTCTATAATAAGTAAGTATCATGAAGTCAAACACAATTAAACAGCGAAACGGTTTCTATAATCTAACCCCTTTAATCAGCAAAATCATACTAATGGAACAAAACTTGAAGTTTTAAAAAAATTATTTTTAATAAATATGATAGAAAAATAAATAAATAAATAAGTAAAAATCAAACCACTAAAACTGCTCCAATTGGTTCATTTCAGGCAGTTGGTTGCCGTGTAAAAAAATATAAAATAAATAAGGGCTTATTTCCACACCACATTTGTATTACACATTTTTATTTTAGTCGACCATGTTTCGCCCAGAAAATTAACATAAATATTTTTACATGCTATACATACAGACTATTTCCAAGTTAATGTACTTGTGTTTATAACTTTTTTATTCTCTTAAACCATCCTGAGGAAGTCTTTTCTTGATGAAGAAGACGAAACGTTGATGACTTTACTGATAATTTAGTTTCTCCCTCTTTCATTCATATATATATATATATATATATATATATATATATATATATATATATATATATATATATATATATATATATATATATATTTTCTTTGTCGTACAAAACTTTAAAATGGCATTGAAGAGACAATATTTATTACTCATAATGAATTAAGAAATTAAAAAGATGAAAGGGCAGCTGACCGGTTTCCTACCTCGCTCAACAGAGCCAAATATTAAGGTATCGTATAAAAAATATAAAATATATATAAAAAAAATTAACTAGTTTGGTTTGTCTAAATTCTATACTACATTTAAAAAAATGTTTTCTTATATGACCTATCTTATATATATATATATATATATATATATATATATATATATATATATATATATGTGTGTGTGTGTGTCCCTCTATAAATGTCTAACATCTCTTTCTATATATATGTGTGACTTATATGTATATATATATATATATATATATATATATATATATAGTGCGATAAAAAAAAACATGGAATAATTTGTAGATCATATTAGATGAGTATTTAAAATATATTGCATGCACTTATTAAAAATATTTAATATAAAACTAGGTAACTTGAACATTAATAGTCGTCGTCATGTTGCAGTCATTTATTGTCTTCAGCTGTCTTCAATCCCAAACTGATTATAAAATAATGTTTTACTTAACGTGCACTGAAGACAAATGCACCCAACGAATAACAAATAATCATGTATACACACACACACATGCAGACTCACACATATATACACCCCTACACACATACACACACTTCCACACACCAGTGTTTGTGTCGTTCTATCTGTGTTTCTCAATTAATTGTCGAAAAAAAACCCAAATATCTTTTTCTCAGCTTGAACCATTTGTCTTGCTAGCCACACTAAAGAGGTGTGCTAACACGAATCAGTATGTCTGTGGATTACGCATACGTTCTTGCCTCTTTGTGTATAAATGACATCGTCATTTACTATGAGCGAAAATCGTATGTGCTGCGAAAATGAATAATTCACTCTCGGCAACTAGAATAATGTATATAGGCATTAACGTCCCCCCTTCAACGTGACATGTGCTGTCAACTGCCTAGCCACAACGAAGAGCTGTGATAAAGCATTTATCGATGATTGTAAGCACAAGAAACACCGACAAATTTACGTACATGATATATATATATATATATATATATATATATATATATATATATATATATATATATTATACTATTACAACTTCTAAGCTGTACTAACGTATTACGCACTGTGAAGTAAATACTGAAACTATATACACAATACATTATATCATCTTATAATATTATGTTTATATAAGTAAAATAATGATATATATATATAACTTTATATATATATATATATATATATATATATATATATATATATATATATATATATGATGGATATATAGATATATAGATATATAGATAGATAGATAGAGAGAGAGAGAGAGAGAGAGAGAGAGAGAGAAGAGGTAGAGAAAGGGAGATTATGATAAGCTAGCTACACAGAAACGTTATTTGTTTTAGAAATACAGTTTTGAATGTAAAATGAAACTTTTGCGGCATCATTTCGTGATTAAAATTATTAATTGAACGAAATTATTATAACATGATAACTGTTTCTGTTAATGGAGGTATAAATGTTGTTTTAATTATTAGATGAGTTTGCAAGTCACTTTTTTAATAGTGTCAAACGCATGCAAACATATAAAACGGATGTTAAACCAATGATGATGATGATTATTATTATGATGATGATCTTTTAATTAAATAAGATTTTTTAAAAAAATTTAAAAGCTAGAAATCACTTGCTATTCGGCAGTTTAAATACTTCCAAATACTGTAAAAATTCCAAACGGCCACGAAACCTTTTTGTCAATTATTAACAGAGATTAAACTGCGTTATTTGTTTACGAATTTCCGATACTGTTAACCTATACTGTTAAGACTCAATTTTTTTACGAAAGTGTATTGCATTACCTTAAGTACACACCATCATTTCCGGTATCAACAGAGGAGCTTGTCTATATATATATATATATATATATATATATATATATATATATATATATATATATATATATATATGATATATAGTTTTGTATTTGTATTTGTTATTGTTTTTATTGGCAATAATAACAGCGTTTGTATTTTTCCACTTACTTAAGCGGTAAAGAGTTTCCCCCTCTTGCATGCAGAAGATTGCATTTCGTAGACCTTAACTGAACGTATTTTTGTTTACATGTATATATATGTTTTAAATTTTACGTACATAAATGTAGTCCATGGACACGTGTTTCTGGCTATCCAGGCGTCATCAGCATGGCTAAGTCCAGAGGTTAAACTCCAGACTACAGAAAATGTGGAAAAAATACAGTAAAAACAATAACAAATACATAACTTAATATTTAGGTGTACATATTTCCAGGCAAGGCGTCGTGGTTCAGAGATTAAACACCAGACTACAGACAATGTAGTCGTGAGTTCGATTCAGGTCTACGTTAGTCATGCGGTTGACAGCTGGATAGTCAGAAACATATTTCACTGGATTAGTTTTATGCACATAACATCATTTTTTGTTTATTTGTTTTCGTCATCTGAAGATAATTCGACGAAGAATTGAAAGTGTTAGTGATACTTATGGTACATTCATTATTCTTTCTTGATTCTAACACAAAAATTATCAGCAGAACAATTGAAAAAATACAAAAATGTTTAATCAAACTGTTATGTTTAACAACGTTATATATATATATATATATATATATATATATATATATATATATATATATGATAATTTTATTTACACAGACATGTACAAAATCTGCGACACTGGCATGTCGATGTTATCGAT